>JAWLRI010000833.1:4639844-4677466 GCA_034781795.1 Crypturellus tataupa
CTTCTCTTCTCTTCTCTTCTCTTCTCTTCTCTTCTCTTCTCTTCTCTTCTCTTCTCTTCTCTTCTCTTCTCTTCCTTCCATACATCATTTGCAGCAGGGAATTTCCCAAACTTGTCTAGAATTTATATTATGGAACCTCAGCATTATAATTTTCATCTGTATTCACTTTCTTCATCAATTTAAGTCTACATTAAGTGCTATGTGCCTCTGTGGCAACTCCTAAGTGGATGAGGACAGAAAAGTTTGGTCTAACCTCACTTTAGCAGCCCATAAATGACAAAGAACAATTCCTCTGGGGCTGATATTTTCTATGCTTGGTGTCAATTTGGACAGCTGGGTTGGAACTGGCAAAGTCTTTGATGTACTCATAAGAAAAATACTCTTTTTCTGCATGTGTTCCAATACACATTTTCAGGCTCAGATAATTCCAAACCACCTAAAACAAGAAGTTTCAAACTGAGGCCAAAAATTTGAAGCTATCCAGCTTAAACATACAGGCTCAGTGAAAGCACAGCAATAAGCTATGTAAGTAGGACTTCTCCATGGATGGTTGAGACTCAAAACACAAGCCAAGTTTGAGGAAAACAAGTCAAATAATTTTAAATTTGCAAGGCCAGAGCCTTATATGAAGACTCAGTCTCTTGGTGCAAGAGTGAGAGGGATGGACATATAGTTCCTTCAGCCCTTGTAACAGGCAGAATCCCAGTAATCACAGTTATTGAATTCTCCTCCCAATAATTCCAGGTACTGTTTCTGTAGAAAGGCTGAAGTCTCGCAGGGCTTCACAATACAAAGCACATTTTTGTCTGCTCTGCAGATTCAATGTATAATATGCATCACACACTATCCTTACCAATTGTCCCAGAAATATACCTGAGAGGCACCGTACATCCTCTACTAATGAAACCAAAGGAGCAATGCTAGAATTGGTACCAATGTCAGATTTTCTTAGCTAGCCTATATTGAGGACCTGACTCATATACTCAATTAGTATGCTAGGCCTCCAGCCTATTTGTCTTTTCATAAAATTAATTTCATTTGAGATGCAGAACATAAACAGCACTTTAAACTGGGCTTCAGCTCTTTCCTAAGAGTCTTGTATTTGACTATGAGTCCAATTTGCCTTCCCCACATCTAGTTTTACCTCAGTGCAATCCCACTGGGATTAAACAAGCAACACTGGTCAAACAAAAGTAGAGTCGAACCGCTTCTCCTGGAGTGCAGGGAGCACTTCCCCCTTGGATTTTTGGCAGGGGCAGAGCTCAGAGCGAAAAGTGGGTGACTCCAAATGTAGTTGCGAGGCCTTCCTTCAACAGCACCAGCAAATGTGCCAGGGTTGTCCAGCCTCACACACGCTTGGGGTCCTCAAGGAGCGGAAGAGTTGTATAATTCTGTCCTCCACAGAGTCGGCGAGCTGTTTGGTTGACCACATACCCATGCAGTCGACTGCGGGAGAGCGTGGCCATGCTGCCGTGCCGGGTAGGCGCACGCGGTCCCGGCTGCCTCTCGCCGGGCTGAGCTCTCCGGTGGACGGCCAGGGTGTCCCGCGGCCCCCACGGCCTCTGCGCACCGCTGACCACAGCGCAACCCCAAATCCGCGCCCGGCCGCAGCCCGTGTTTCGTTATCGCTTGCTGACATCTACTGGCTACGGCACGAATTATTTCAGCGGCCTCCGAGAGACTGGGGTCCGTGGAGCCCAGCCTGGCTTGGGATAGGCCTTCATCCTGCAGGCTTCGCCTCCAAAGTCCATGGTCTCGAGAGAGCCCCTCACACACCCCATTCCTGCTGCAGTGCGGAGGAAGATGCAGCCAAGAGGAGCTGCTCTGCACCGAGCTGCTGGTGGCAGTCAGGCCCAGCAGCCGCGTGCTTCGTGCCTCCCTTGAGCACATGCACGCAGCCTCAAGCCGTTCCCGACTGCTATGGCCGTGGCACGACGGCCCCATCTCCCACGCCAGCCCACAGACACCAAGGCTTCCAAATAGGCAACTCGGAACCATGTATGAAGAAAGGGCCAGGGCAGGGTTTCTGCACAGGTCACTGAGCAGACCTAAGATGTTTCCAACTCATCGCGCCTCAAGATGTTTACCTGAAAAAGATGCTCTTGACACGTGGTTTAGGAACCAGCACTACATAGTGCTGCCTGCCTTGCCATGCACCGGCTGCCGCGCCAGCACTGCTGGGCTGGTGGCCCTCCCATTTCTTGGTAGATGCCTTGCGGGTGGCTCTTTGTGCCATAGGATTGCCTGGAAGTAAGAGTTGCATTCAAAAGAAATTAATCAAAAATGAAACCCTCTCAAGGTCGAAGAAAAATATTGATGCAGGAGAAAATGCTCATTGGGAATCCAATGCCCCTTTTACCTTACTGCGCTCTTTTTCACTGAGCTGGAAGAAAATAAAATTAATCACCTTGATGTGCATTAATACACAGATGGTAACTGTGTCATTTACTGTATCTTAAATGCTGGAACTGATTAGCTTTTATCAATCCTCTCAGCACTTCAAGAGGACAAGATACCTAGTAAACAAAGACAAAGTATTCTTGCCTGATAGAAGTGATGAAAGTGGAGACTATTTAAAACATAGGAAGGTATTTTTCACTTTGTTCAGTGCAAAACAAGCCATTAGCTTCTCAACCATGAGTGCCTGTATAAACAATTGAATTTCCCAGCAGTCTAAAATCTTATCTCCTATATATAAGCTTATAGATATGCATTATAAATTATTTTTTTGTTGTTTTTGATATGTTGATGGGTGGCTAAAAATAGCTCTATCGTATTCAGGATTCATCCACTGCCAAGAAAATCGAAGTCAGCATTTCAAATCACAAAAGGAAAAATCCAAAGGTCTGCCCCAAAGAGAGGTGTGGCCAAAACAGGCCCTGAATAGCAGACGGTGCAGATTGATATATAAGCACTTCTGGCCATTCCTATCAGAAGTGATGCATTGTGTGGGTTTCACTGATGCAAGCCAAATGACGAACACAAAGAAGTCACATGAGCTGTGCAAAGGAAGCTTTCAGTGTTCTCAGAGCTCATCTTTTGAGTAAGCATATCTGAATTGCATTCCCAGAAAAAATACTCCAAGGCCTCTCAGCATTTTCTACCTTGCAACCTCTGAAGAATTTTCCAATGGATGTGTAGACACTTGCAAAGAGTATGTAACTTTTTCCATAGACTTGGTTTTCTTAAGCATTCCTTAGAAATAGCCCATAGAGTCTCCAGAGTCTACAGCCCACGCGTTGAAAACACCTTTGCTGAAGGCCCGTTTTAAGGGAAAAGAACTTAAATGAAAACCTTATAACATATGGAACAAATGATGCAAGTCTGAAACCCTTCCTTCCAGGAAGAAAGTTTGGAGGAAGGAATACAAAATATTATCCTAAAGAGTTAAATAAAGATAAAATCAAGCAGAAGAATAAATATTAAGGAAGGAAATATGTTTCCTTTTGGCACATACTGGGAGGTGACATCCATGTTTCAGGGCAGGTGGGGAGGTGTACAACACATGAACATAGCAGTAGGGAGGCTTTAGCAGGGAGAGGTCATAGCAGTGCACGCCACAGCTGGGGCCTCTCCGAAGGACAGTAATCCCACTGATCCTTAGGGTCTGGTGTAGCTGTGCCAAGGGGGCTGCCTTAGAGCCGCCGCTGCAGGCAGAATTTAAAAGATTGTTTCCCAGCTGAGACAGGATCGAGAAATGCGAGACGTTGTGGCTAGCACGATGCAGTCCCTATTGATAATCGTGGTTGAGAGTTGCTGATTTCTTAGTTTCCACTAACATTTTGGATGCTCAGGCTTCTGCCAGCACTAGCCATGAAATGGTGAAATGCCATAAGCTAATCAAAAACCTTCAGACATAATTCAGGGATTTTGGTATCAATCAGTCGCTTGCTACGTAATGAGAAATGGTTTTAATGTGTTCTAAAAAAATTGTAGAATTGTGTGTTCTATTTTCTATATCTGAACACTACACTGTTTGGCAAACTGCTTCACTTCCACTAAAACAATCCAGAAATATACAGTTGAAACTCTCACAGCTGCTTTATCCTGCCATGCTACACTATATATCTGCTATTAAGTCTTGCAAATGACCCCGGATAGGGTCCCAGGATATGTAAGGACTAGGATAGTACATGGGGTGGAAATGATGCAGATGCTAAACTCTGCTGTGTTTTGTAAGCAACCATGCTCTTGCTGGGATATGTTTCCCTATTTGCTTCTGCTGTTTTTCAGCATAATATTAAATATATTCTTCCCATTTGCTTTTAAAATTGAAGTTCAGTAAAAAGAAATAGATGGCGGAGAGACTGCTGAGGGAAGTTGACTCATTGTCTCTGTGAGAGAAATGATTTGCAATGGCATTTTTGCCTTGGTTGGTCTTTCTTTTCAGGCAACCAGCTATCCGGATAACACAGGAAAAAGCTTCTATGGTAAGAACTGACAGTGCTGCACATTTCTTTAAATGTGCAGACAGCTCATGCAGAAAGGCCACTTCTAGACCTGCTATCCATTTAAAATCCATTATTCATCCTTCTGCCGCTGCTACATCCTCCCCGTGTTTTTCTGAGTCACTTGGAGTGCTTGGGCGCTGTGGCGTGCAAGGCGCGTTTGCGCTCGCAGCTCGGCGCCTCGCGTGGCCTTTCGGCCGGGCCCGGGAGCCCCGCAGGCAAGCCAAGAGTTAATACCCGCCCCAGACCAGCCAGGGGCCCTACAGCTGCTCCAAGCTGCCAAGCAATTAGGCTTGTCAACATCCCTCAAATAAACTCGGGCAGTATTATCAAACCCCATTGTCACCTGGTCCCCCCGGGGCCGGGGAGGCTGGTCTATCAGGGCTGCAAGCTGCGAGGAGCCTTGTCTGTTCTCCTCTTTTAATTTTGGATGACCCATCCTTTACTCTCCTGCTTGCAGCCGGGGTTCGAGGAAGATGGATCTTTTGGAAAGGGATGAAATCTCTTCTGTAATATCAGCCTGGTGGGAAATTGTGGTGTGTTTTGCCCAGGGACTCCTATCATACGGAACTGGCTTCCTTGCAGCTTTGCTTTAAAGAGGGAACTCGCTTCGGTGGACTACCTTAAAAATAATGGGATGCAGGCTGCCATCTTAAGGAGAAAAACATTGCCAGAAAAAGAGTATTTATTGTTCCATCTAGGGCTGCTACCTTGGAAATACAAAACCAAGTCACTTCAGACAAAGGGCTGCTGTGCAGGCACAGATCAGTCTATGTGCGGGCCAAACTGGGCAGTCTGATTGGAAAGCAGGCAGATAAAAACCCTACCTGAAGCCAAGGATGTGTTTGGAAGACTAAGTTCCAGGTCCAGCAGTGGCACAATAAGCTCCTGTATTTACAGAGTCACGCAGGAATGGCGAAAACACAGCTTGCCCTTGAATATAATATTTTAGCTTTCATCCCTGTAAAGAAACACTGAATATGTGAGCTTGAATAATGCAGGATGTTCGCCTGAGTCTGCCGACCACCTACACCAAGTGTCCTGACCCGCAGCATGATTATTGCAGCTATTTTGCATTTTGAAGCCTGTTGCTCTGGGGACGACAGGGGCTAACGCTAGCAGGACACAGAGGTGGGGATACCATGCCATGGTTGGAAAGGGACAAGGGACAAGGACTTGGGAAAAGGGGCAGCAATCCCAGACATCCTGCTGAGACAGACAGTAGCTGGGGACGAAGACTGCCAAGCCCTGCGGCTGGGTGAGTGCCAGGCATCTTTTCCAGGAAAGGGTTTCAATTATGAGCATTTGGGGTGAAATCTTTTTGCTTTTCAGTAAAGCAGAGCAGGTTTTCCTAAAAGCATTTGGGTCTGGTAACATTTTTAAGAACAAGCAACCCGATATTCTTTCCAGAGAGCTGAACAATTGCATGCAAAGACAAGCAAACTGATGTCCACAAAGAATCAACCATCAGCTTCAGGAGTTTCTTTCTGTTCAAAACACGAAATTTCTATGAAAATCTTCACCTGTGCTTAAAAGCATGTGTTTTACTAGCTGTAAGCAAAATATAGAAACAGATGAAACACACCTAATACAGGGAAAAGAGGAACTTGTAAAACAAGAAAATATTGAGAACACAAAATTATTCTTTTTCGATGCACATATACTGCACTTTGGACTCAGGTGGATGAGCTTTACTTTAGCATGAGCACTGATAACCCTTTTACATGGGTATGCAGAGGCCGATCCTTTAATACAGCAGCCATGATTTATTCACTTTCATTGTGTCAGGATGACTCTCAGTGTTCAAATATGCTTTTTTCCACATATGAGAAATGATATTGTACCAAGGCCAATGCGGAATTGCAAACTCATTTCCCTTCCCTACCCAAACCAGTTTGCGTTATTTGTAAATCTAACAATAACAAAGATTCAAAGGTCTATTACTCAGCGTCTCTTGATTTCCCTGTTTTATTTTGTGCCCCTTATCGATACTCTTCAGAGCTCAGGGCTGAAGCAACATAATGGGAGTCTGGAGACATTGTCTGCATCTCAACTAGGGTCTTGGCATTTGGTAACAACACCAGGTTGTCTTTTTTTTTTTTTTCTTTTCAGAGCGAAACAGCTGGTGAGTATTTGAGTGTGTACTGGCGGCAGGGAACTTGTAGCAGAACTGGCCATGGCTCCTGCTGCAGGAACAGTTACAACATACTAGGACTGAGCACAAAGATATGACAGAGAAACAAGACAAAATGCAAAACAGGCTTGATATTCTGTTGGTCAGAAGTTACAGAATTTTGGGAGAGGCGCTGAGTCTTTTCAGATGCTCTCCTCCCCGATATGTACATATCCTGCCTGACTGAATGAAGTCTTCCCCTTCATTTAAGTTTCCTGAAACATCTTGCCGTTGTAATGATGGGAGTCAGAAATTGTTTAATGATGAATTTGCTGATATGTCAGTAATATTTGTTTGATTACTTTGGAGGCCGAAAAGGGACTTTTAAAGCTTGAGGGGAAATCCCTGTTTGTTTCTAATACCTAAAGAGGCATAATTCCTAAAAAAAAAAAAAAAAAAAAAGAGAGAGAATCTCTGTAGAAGAGGTATTTATATTGGCTTGGCAGATTCATATTTGTAAATGTGCACATCAAATGCACATTAATACATTATTCACTCATTCAGATGAACCGACACATTTATTTAATCCTCAAAGACTTTACAGTCTAGATCGACAGTAGCCATATTAGTAAGAGACTGATAAAAATTGTATGTTTGCTTTTCTCACTCTACTTCATATTCCTAAAATATTAGCTCTTGGATTTTTTTATTCACAGAAGCATCTATCTCTTATTCATGCATTACATAACAAACTGTACTTGCTGTACTTACTAGATATATCAGCCTAATCCAAGCTCTGATTTTACTCAGAACTTACAAGCCTGTAACCTTGACTCTGAAATGCATGCACATAAACCCATATACACAAACTCTAAAGAGACAGGTCATCAGAGGTGCTACCATTAAATTTTATGAACAAGCTGGAAAAAAAATAGATTCCAGTCATTACAAAACAAGGAGTTATTTTAAATTATTTTTCTTTGCTTTGTAAAGACTGGAATCTAAAATTTGCAACATGTGCAAAACTACCTGCACATACATTCATCAAAATGTATAGAGAACTTCCATTAATCTCCCCTTACTTTTCCTCAGCTCTTTTTTTCTTGACCCATAAGAGGCACTGAGGATTTTTTCCTTTTAACATTTCTATATTTGATGCTATACCAAGGCAGGGTGCTGACTACACATTGGGTTAATTTGTGCGATGTACTATAAAGTGCAAAAGAGGAAAGAAAAGGAAAAAAAAAAAAGTTTTCTAATGTCTGTGACCTGGAAAAGAAATGTGAGCAGCAAATATCCTATCTCAATTCTTTATCAGGAAATTAGCTGATTACTTTTGTGAGGTAGTGACAAATTTGAGATACCTGCTGTTAGTAAGTGTGGAGATTTGGATCCCAGCACATCTCAAGTACAAATAGATTCAGAAATTGCAGCTTTGATATTTCCCATGGTTCAAATTTAAAAACCACACCCAATAAACAACGCTTCTGTCTCGATCACTTTTTTCCTCAAATACCAATGTCAAGGGGTAGCAAAGCATTGCAGAGGAAAACTCTATATAAGAATATTCCCAGATGGATTTGTGCAAAAAGGGATAATTAAATAATGTCCAATTAAAATACAATTTGTAAGTCTAGTAACAGGAAAATAAATTGTTACAATAGATGTTCATTAGTTTTGCATATAAAATTGTTGACTCCTAATAATGAACTGGTACATATTAATCACAAATTACAGTTTATTGTTTATTTTCTTTTCATCTCTATTAAATCTGTACATACATACACACATTCACATAGCCACTTACTGAGTAAGGCAAAAAAATGAGACTTGGTTTCTACACAAAAAGCTTTTGGAATTTGTGCTTTTCAAAAAGGTAAATCTACAGCAGAAAGACTCCTAATATAGAAGAAAATGAGACTTAAACTATCCTCAGCAAACATCACTGGTAAAGCTTCATTAGTATGTATTTTCACATAATTCAATTAGCCAAAATACATACAAATGCTAGCAGTGCTGTTCCCTGCTCTGGGAGCGTCAGTGAAGCTTTAAACAGATCTGAAACAAAATTGCATAAATGGCATGTAAAGCCCTGTGCATACAAAGATACCTTCAGGGTTCTAATAAATTCATGAAACTTTTTAAAGTATGATTTCCTAGCAGGCAATCACTTTTAATTAACAGGATCACCTACAGCAACACATGTCCTTCAAAAACTTACATTATTTTTTCTTTTTGAATTTCAAAGTTTCTGTAGTAAAAGTTGAATAGCTGAGTAGCTTAACCTCAAAAGGATTGCAGGCTTTTATGACAGTTATAAACCACTGTGGTGCCTTCTTTATAAGAAGAAAAGATTCTTAACACAACAGAGAAAGAAGGAAATCTCTTTTTAGTCATAGCTAGAAGCAAGCATTTCCTCCAAAGGTCAGAAAACTTTTCCTCCGTTAAAGAATATTTTTAAGGACATTGCAGGCTACTTGTAAAAGTAATCTCTGGTAATTTATTGTATGAATTAAACATAATTTCCAGTATTTATTATTTTATATACTTCTGCATTCTATTTTCCTTCTCTGAGCTTTCAGCGTACAGGTTTAGTAAACATGGGGGTGAGTGGGTGCAAACGGGCTTCTATAATGAGCTTTACCCCAGGGAGAGCAAAAGAAAACCCATCTCTTTCTTCCAAAAATCATTCTAGTTTCCTGAGCATGCCTTCCAGGGCTGCATGTTTGAGGTGGCGTTTGCCCCTTGCTCAAAGGCCCACTTCTGTGTCCCAAAACTGGCCAATCTTCTTACCTGCAGATTTTAAGTAATAAAAGATTTGACATTTGGACTGTTGAATGAAAACATAGGAAAAAAAGAATAGAAAAAACAAACACGGTAAAAATTATAGCACTAATGACATATGTCCACAACAGGGACAAAACCCTTTCCTGTCCTGATATGCATGAAGCAGCCCGTGAATATTGGTGCCTGACAAATCTGAGCAGGATTTGTACAGATGAACTTAGGAAGAGATGCAAAAAGAGGAGCATGTTGTGGCTGATTCATCCAGGCGGTTTTGTAGGCTGCTGTGGCTTGGGTGCTGTGTGTCCATGCAGAGTGACCAACAGTAGATACATTTTCTTTTCTTGATTTTCTGTTTCCTTCTAGTTAACTGTCCATTAAGACCCCAAAGAGGGCAGTAGGTGCTGAACTTACGTGTTTTAGCAGAACAGTGAGCTTCACACCAGTGATATGTACGATATCTTGTACAAAAGTATTGGCACATTTTCCTTAGGCACCTTTTCTAAGGTGGGAAAGAGCAGGTGTGGTGAAACTCTGAGTGTGTGGAGGGGAAGAAACCTCTAGACCCCCTCGGAGCATTTGAAAGTCACGCTCAAGAATTAGTTCTGAGGCGCACACGGGCTTCTAAGAGTAGCAAAGGAGTAAAAAGCATGTTTATGGATCAAACAGTCTTTCTGGCTAAAAAGAGCACCGAGCTTCCAGTGCGCCTCTATTTGAAATGCACATGTGAGGACAAAGTTATACCAAAGTTATACGTTACCTGGCCCTGGTCGTGCTATAAATGGCCGTGCTCTCTACTTACCAAGGTGCTCGTGATACCAAGCGATGTTTAGGGGAACGTGCATGCCCTGCGTGCCTGTGGCAGTGTCTGCAGCAGAGCTCCCCGCCTCCCGGCACGTTCATCCTGCTGCCCCAGCCATCCACCTTGCCTTCCCTGCGTCCCATCCTCTCTTCAGGCAGGAGCTGGAGCTGAATTCCTGTCTCAGGGCAGGAGCTCCAACGACATGAGCCCAGCGTGGGGTGCTGTGGGGTTGTCTGCGGTCCACGGGCATTGCTGGGAAGGCTCAGTTGTGGTGTCGTCTACTGAAGGGGGCTTGGGAAACCAGCCATTTCTCCAGGTCTGCCAGTGACCTGCTGAATGACTTGGGCAAGTTCCCTGTCTGCCCGTTTGCTCTCTGCCTGTTGTCATCTGCTGTCATCTACAGTTAGACTGTATCGGAAGAAGCGGTGGCTTCTTCTGTTGTTATACAACACCCAATAAGGGTTGTTTTTGTCTTGGCTGAGGCCTCTGGTTTTTACAGCAGATCAAATATAGAGATTTACTCCTAAGAATTTAGAATTTACTCCTAAGAATAAGAAAACATTTCTCTGTACAAGAACTACTAATGCTTTATTGCTTACAAATGCAAATAAAACTTCAATTTTATTACTCACACTACTCCTACTCTAGTAGGAGTACTTCCAAAGGAGTGCAATAGACTGATTTTTCCATGTCTCCATTGAAATTAAGCCACCCTTGTTTATGTGATAGACCCCGTCTATCTATCTGTACCACACACAGAGTGGTTTGTGTCCTACATATACTGCGTGTATGCATGTATCCGTGTAGTGTTGACATAGATTCCTGCATATTTTACTCTAGCCAGCAGCTGGATTATAAAGGACAACCACTGGACAATTAGGAAGCATTCGGAAGGACACAGCCACAGCACACTCATCAAGATATGCCGAAATAAATTAGCATCATGCAAAGTTAGGCAATGTTTAATTCATAGAATGTGCCTATATTTAGCCATCTTATTATTTGCAATATAATCCATTTATTTATTGAAGGTTAATGCCAAGTTTTACTCTTGGGTATCCAGTAGATGTGTCACAGGTCAATGTAGTCCTTTTGATCTCCATCTATGAGATGCACTGAATTTGCTTTAAAAATATATATACGTGTGGATGGGTGTGCCTATGCAAGCCTACCTGCCCTAAGCGAGCTCCACTGAAACAGAGAGAATTCTGACCACTGTTGAGTCACCTTCTGTTATTCCCTTTTCCTGAGCAAAAACCACAGAGACAAAAGAAATCTTCATAGTGGTTTGTGAAAGAACAATATCACTGCCTTCATAAAGAGAATACTGTTGTTTTCATAAATGCAAAGGTAAAGGATAATGACCAAAGAGAAGGGGAATTGCCATCGGCTCTTGAGGCACTCCATGAGGCAGTGGAGAAAAGTCTCAAAAGGCACCCTAGAAAGAAATCCTTTGAAAATGATATGAAATGTAGGAAGAGGACTGGGGAAAAAAAAAAAAAAAAAAAAAAAAAAAAAGCATCAAAACAGCAGAGTTTGAGTGGAGACATTAAAAGGTGAGAGTCCTGAGACCGTACCTGGGAAATGATGTTTGTTCTGGTGCTGATGTGATCAAAAATAGAGGTGATCTAATTGAATGGAGAATATGAATAGCATAGGCAGGTTGAACTAGGTGAATTAAACTGTTCTTCTGTAGAGAAACTGCTCTGGATTATGTATAAATTTAATATACTCCTTTTGACAGGGGTTTGAAGGAATATGATTTGAAATTAGTGACAAGATTTTGAAAGAGGAATACTTTTATATAGATCACACTGTCTAGGGATATGCCTAGTGCCAATCATTTTGATAGCTAAGTACAAGAGAGCCTGGTTTTCAAAGTTGCTGAGCACACACAGATCCTGTTTACTTCACAAAGTTTTCTCTTTTTTTTTGGTTCTTGACACTATTGAAAATTTCGGCCTAGGTTTCCCATCATTAAGGAACTACAAAATTGTAGCAGATGGGGCAGGACAAATCATAAAATCATATATACGGAAAGAAATAGTAAGTCTTTCTGGACCACAACATGACAGGGCTCAAGAGAAAGAATTGTCTATAATTTAAAAATGCAGAAGAGGAGAGGTGCATTTGCAAAACTGTGCAAGGTGATTAAGACCAGACCAAAAATCAGCAGCATGGAGAGACTCATTTGTCCATGCTTAACAGGCACGTGAGACTGTGAACTTTAGAGGAAATTTGAACTCACCTTTTTTGGATATCTTATTTCTAGATGTCTCTCACACATCTGTTGGCCATGTCTTCTACCCTGTGTACTGGTACCTGTTCACTTCCTGGCTCTTAAGCTGTTCCTCACGATCTTTCCCAAATTATTGCAGAGTATGGTGTGATGGGCAAGGTTAATGGAAGAGATAGTGAATCTCACAGATACCAATCACATCGGGAAAAGGACTGTCATGTACAGAGTGATTCTTCTTCTCAGTGACTACTGCATTTCTTTTGTGATACCCTTCTGCAAGACAAAATATCTGTGACAGGTGAAAGTGTGCAGAATGCAATGGGAGAGGGGCATAGGACAGCCTGGAAAATCAGATGTGCTTTTTGGTACACAGAAATTCCAATCTGGAAGAGAAGTTTCAGCAAGCCAAGTGAAGTCTGGCAACAGTTTCCCTGAGTTTTACTTCAGTATTCTGGCCATTTACACAACTTAGGAGAAGAAGGTGCCTTGTACCCCTGGAAGAACTAGGGGAGGCAAGCAATTGTTGTGACTGGAACAGGGATAGGGTTTCTCCTTGACATCAGGACAAGACCCAAAAAGTTAACCTGTGAGTGCAGGATCTGCTGGAGTTATGAGTGTTTCTCCTCAGGCTTCTCAAAATTATATATTAATACACACATATCAACAGTGTCTATTTGCTCAGTCTTATACTTCCATCCATCGGGAATTTCATTTTCCTATGAACTTTTCATAATCAGAAATACCCATATCTTATGGGTCAAATGAGTGGAATTAGGTTCTTCTTTACTATTAGTCTGAGAGTCTCAAGATTTTGAACCTCTGGTCGGCTTTTGTCCCTGTTGAAAGAGGAAAAGATGCATAGATTCCCATAAAAGATATTGCTTTCAGATCATATTCAGTTCTTATTTTCTTCTTGACTCAAGCAATGTAGACATTCATCACTTAAGACTGCTGTAGGTAACTTCGCATCGGTGCTCCTATGCCGAGACAGTGACTCTGGTGTTTGTTTCCAAGCTTTGCAGATTGTGTTGGGTTATGTTGGGTTATCACACAATACAAGCTGTCTGTTGAGCAGTGCTTTATCTTGACAGGTTATTTCTGAACGCTCAAAAGGCATCTGGGTCTAATACACTGATTCTCCCCATGTGCTTGTTTGGCCATGGATGCCATATTGTAGAGCAAAAGATGGTCTTTATGGATCATAGGAGAAATGAATCTTGCAATTCATAGGAGAAATGAGGATCATGTGCTCATACTCCTAAGCAGTCAACTAAGCAAACATGCAAGATGGGTTAAATAAAAAAGAATAAATGAGTTCAAACTCACTTGTAGCTGTTTATAATTGTAAATCGCAGTGGCAGCTGTGCAGTATGGTCCAAGGACTTTGTCTTTTTAGAAAGATGAACTGAAGGCATCCATTTGAGAGTAACAAATACTGGGTGTCTGCCTGGAAACACTGAAAGATACCTATGGCTTCTTGTAGTGGGTACTTAAAAAGGCATGAGTAGAGCTGTTTTCTACTCTTAGCTCTGCTTTGTAACCTTAATAAGTCACTTCACCTCTGTGCTTCTCTTTCCATTGCCACTTTCTGTGTGTCTTTTTTCTTTTTATTGCTTTTGATGAGAAACTGTCTGTTACCTTGAGTTTGTACAGTACCTAGGACAACTGGAACTTAACCCCACTTGCAGCTTCATGTGTTACTGAATGTAATAGCCATGCCTAAAGCCTTTCATGTCAACAAATTTCTAAGGGATAAGGAAAACACAGCATTTGTGACTTAAGAGTTTGGAGCTACCATTAAAACTCCAAGAGACAAGTTTACTGTCCTTTACTGCACATATTCCAAAGTCATTTCTAAATTCATAAAAAAAATAGAGGTTTGCTTTACTCTCCCTGATTTTCCTAAAGCTGGAATGCAGTGGGACACATGCTTTTGTCAGTTACAGGGGTGCAGTCCTCAGTGGTTTTGGCTTCACTGATTTTGTTTCCCATGATTTGTCAGTAGGCCTGACATTTTTCCTTGAGCTTGGTACTTGAACTTCGGCAAAGCCAGGAGCCCTTCTCCCTGGGGCTTTATTTGCTAAGAAATAAGTCTATGTCCACCCACTATAAATCTGAGCCTGACCCAGTGTGTTTAAAGCAAATAGATGAGACAAAATCTTTTGGACCTGGAAAGTACTAATCGCTTCCTGTGAACTAATGACTTGCCCTCCTCTCATGGTTATGTTGTTTTGAAGTAGCTGTTAGGCTTTGGTTGGCACAGATAGAGAACCTTAAAATAAACAGCTCTTAAAAAAATTCTTAGGTGTCAGCTTAGCCCACATTAAGATGGGTACTATGATGTTACCAATCTCAAAGCAAGCGTACCATAATTAATAAATTGGACCTCAGTGTATCTCCTGGTGCAGGTAGAGGAGTGAAATAATCGAGTAAAGGTGGGAGCCAGGTTCTCCTCTACAGATTCCAGCACACACACAAAAAAGATATTGATAGCTGTAAGGCAGGGTGTATTTCCAATTAGAAATAAATCCTAAATAAATTAATGTTAAAATTATTACTGCTTTCCTATTAAATAACAAGGCATTTCACAGAGCCCTGCAGAGAGTCTGGTCAAAAACACTATTGTGATAATATACATGGTTTATATATTTTCCACTATTGTATTTATCTCATTATTTCGTATGGACAATGATGTTTGATACTTACATATCAAATTGCTTGGAAACAGCTGAAAGTAGTTGCTACTCTAAATAGATGGTGCTGGTGCTGAAGAACCTGCACCTGAAGTGGAGCCCAGTTTTAATACAATCTTCTGGCTTTTCCTGGTTCATGTCAAATTTACTTTAATGTTTGACTTACCTGAATTAACACTTACAAGAAACAAAGAGATGCAAGAAAAACTGATAGTAATGGAGTAATGGAAGGATAGTAATGAGTAATGGAAGAAAGGAATGATTCAAGAAGCTACCTGTCCTCCAGAGAAAACATACTGCAACAAGGAGAAATACGGAGAAAAAATGTTATTCATTTAATTTCTATGTGGTTTTGTGTGACTGAGAGCCTGGGTATTTAACTTCATGTAGGGAAAAAAATACTATGAGCAGCAGTAAAGTTAGTGCATGAAGTAAAGCAGAGAACATAGATAAAGAAATAAAAGGATCTGCCTAGAGATCAAATGTGGCATTGGTACAGAACCTTATTCAAAATGGATACAAATACATCAGTTCCTCAGAATTATAAGGGAAACAAAGGAAAATTGTATCCAGCAAGATAAAGCATTCGAGCAGCAGTTTTACCATGTGAGAGGCAGAGATGCAACTTTTAAGCTTCCCGTAGGTCTTGCCAGAAAGCCAGATGTTGCAGGTGGAACAATGTCCTTTCTGGGTTAGCATCTGGTTCCTGTCATTCTGATCCGTAGAAAAGGGAGATGCGGAAGGATGTGGAAAAAAATGTTTTATAGCTTCATTTAAGAAGTCTTTTCTGTTGTTTTGTTTTGTAATAAAATCATTTTTGAAAGGAGCATTTTTCTTTGGTGGGAGATGCTATGATGGACATCATTTAGCTTGGAGCTTGAACTCATTGCTGACCAGCAAGACATTATGCAGCCCAGGAAGTAATGTAATGCTGGAAAATTACACTTCTTCACATTTGTCAGAAAGTGTTAAGTATTTGTCAGATATTTGGGATTTATAGCTCTTTGGTTCCATCCTCGGCTCTGTCACTGTCACAAGCATCTTGCAGCTTGAATGTATTTTAGGTTATCCTCGTCTCTTTAAGGATATAACAGAGATGAGCTTTCTTATAAATATGGCTAAATTCCCATCTATAAAAGGCTTTAAGACTTTAAGACTGTTAGATGTGGAAGCAGTTCAGACTTCTGCCTACAATTTTAATAATTTTTAATTTGTCCTTAATGATATTTGTGTTTTCCTTAAATAAGATGCATAGCCCAGATATACCAAACCAAAAGGACAACAGCATTGTTTTTTTTTTTTCCTTTTTCCTTTTATATTTCTCTCTATATATACATAGTCCTTCTCCAACAGAAATATCCAGTTGCTGTAGTACGAAGGTAATGTTACTGGAGAGCACTGTTCTACTTTGCACTGATTGCCACAATTCTCCTTCAGTGTTATTGCTTCGAAGTGTAAGTATCATTCCTACTAATGAACTTACTTCAGCTGAGTATTATTTGCATGGACTGGTTAGTCTGTTTTTCTCCTGCTCCAGTACTTTTCTTTTTACCACCAACACTGAGGTTGTGGGATGTGAGAGTGGTGAGACTAGATGGGAAAAAACAAAGACCTGTAGATTTAGGAAGTAATGTCAGCTTTGCCAAGAGGACTTTGCTAAGCAGGTCACAAAGCAAATGACAGAAAAAGATGAGTACAAATGAGTTAGTCACTCTGCCAGAATCCAATTTTATGTGGCTGCTGGATTCCTGGGATGGTTCACTGTGAAGGACAGCAGGTGCATTTCTTGTCATGATGCTGCACACATCAGATCAAAAGCAAAGTCCTTGTTTGAGTTTGGTTTTATTATTTTAAATCTGAATAGTTTTGTTTTTCAATCACAGAATTTGTAAAATATATATATGTATATATATTTTGTTCTATACAATCTGCCTATCACCACAAGAAAGGGGATCATGAAACTCCATATATGCAACCCTGTAGGCAGTGTCATATAAAATATGATATGACATGGTAACATAACAGACACTGACAGGTTATCCAAGTGCCTCTAGCAGGAAGGCAAGTATCTTAGTCCCACTGGCACATCATTATAGAAATTACCAGTGAGCTATTGTCTACTGTTGGTTTCTGAAGGTGCCTCTGGGGAGAGGAGCAGGGTTTCTAGCAAAGTCAGTTTGTGGGAGAGGTTTCCACTACAACCGGGCCATGAAACAGGGCTCAGCAATCAAATAATGACTAATGGTAAGAAAGCTGGTGGCTGGGGGAATCCATGGTGAAGCTTGCACAAAACAATAAAAGGATTTCCTTTGGTAATTGCTTCCCTATCATCACCAGAGTCAGGCTGTGTATCACTGAGTGCTTGTTATTATTCCTGAGAGCAATCACTGTGGTTTATAGCTAATTGCATGGCCTGCACAGGTGATGTACAAGGATGCTGCCGCAGTCCAGGTGCTTCAATTACAGTAGCTCAATCAACTTCCATGCCTTCTGCTATGTTTCAAAGGCCAGAGTTTTCTGGGGTCTTTTCCTCCCACTAAATATAAATGTAACTAGATCCCTCCTTATTTGTGTATAGGATCCCTCCTATTTTGTTAAAAAACTTTTGGCTAGACTTGTCCTCAGGCTCTGAGATGAGCCCATCTTCCCTGTTCTCCCTCCACCCGCTTTGGATGTGGAAGTGCCACATCCAAATCTTCCTGCAGCTGTATTTTCCTCTAGAGTGTAATCTTTCCTTCAGAGTGTGAAATACCCAAGTCAGGGGCAATGCAGATAGGATCAGAACCTATATTTGGACAAGTGGTCCAATCGGGTCATATAGAAGTCTATTTGATATCTGTCTTACCTATGGACTTTAGGGTCTTTATCCATCCTTCCCACTCGTTCCTTTCTCAGCCTTGCTATGCTGTGTTGAAGGCCTCATGTGCCTCCCCTCTCTGCTATTTAGAGCTGTCTTTTTACAAATATCTGGTTTAGGCTGCATTATTAATACTTCTGAGCACTCAAAAATCATAAGATTCTGCAGCACATAGAATTATGTCATTGGCTTAAATATTGGAAGATTAAAAATAATACCTTTTAGGCTCCTTTTATTATCTCTGAGGGATTTTTTTGGCAGGAGAGGGAAGGTTTTAGAACATATCCTGGTCATGCTTCCAAGCTTTCCTCTGCATCATTGATGGAAATTACCTTTTTATTATTAAATGAGAGTACAGCTTCTCAGCAAATCACACGGTCCCAGGAGTGGCAGCTTTAAGGCTGATACAGTTGGCAATAATAATCCAGAATAGAGGGATACCATTACCACCACCTCAAATTTTCCTATTGTCAGAGTTCAATGGATAGTGCCTTGGCCCAAAGCTGACTTTTCCAGGAGCCCCAGAAACATACCCCCCTCAACATGGGTTTAGACTATGTGCACATGGTGCGGTGCAATGCCGTGTGGAGCAACTGCATGTCATCAGTTAGTACCAGTGTGGGTATCTTCACACAGCACTGCATTTGTTCGCTGCACTGCAGTGACCTCCAGCGCAGCTCCAAGACACGCAGTGAAGCTTCAGTCAGTGACCACACGCACTGGAAAAATCAGTGCTCGTTTGTGAGCTTCATGCTTCTGGTTTTAAAACTGTATACTTCTGCACTGCAGTTAGGTTGCCTTTGTGAACCTATTCGTGGACACCAAAGTCTTTTCCCCACTTGTTTCTCATTAGAAGAAATCCACCTAAGTGATTTCAAAGCTCATGTTTATCATCTATGTCAATGGTTTAACCATAAATATTGGTGCTAAACACAGAAAGGAATGATGGGGTAATGATCTCCTCAGGCGTGCTCCAGAAAACAAAGAAATCTCTCCAGATAGACCTTTGAAGCTCCACACCTGATATCTGGAAAACACCACACACACACACACACACACACACACACACACTTACATACATACAAATGAAAGGAAATTGGCAATAAGCAGGGAATAACACCATTCTCCCTGCAGATAAATGGTTTCATATGAGCTATAGCAGCTTACTGAACCATGAAGGTAGTGAAGCGGGGCACATAATTCATGTTTCAGGCCATTAGAATGAACTGAGTCTCCACAACTTTATAGAAACATCATCTCTTTAGCTCCATTTAAGCTATATGATCAGCCTGAGTGAATCCAAACAAGATCTCCAGCAAACAGCTTGCTTTTTTTTTTTTTTTTTAAGCAATAAGTATGTTCATGGTCTTAATTTGGGAGATCGTTTCTAGAGTCATGCTTTAGGGTCTCAGGAGAACATAAATGGCATGAAATGGAGTAGAGACAATTTTTAAAAGTATGTGCAGCAAGAAGTGACCGCTCGTCCCTGGGAATAGACTGAATCTCTACCCTTATCATGGTTACTGAAAAAGTGAACCTTCCATTCCCACCAGCTTGAGGTCATTCCACCTCCCTATCTTCTCCAGAACCGGGAGAGGTGTATCATTCCCATGGTCCCACTTGTCTAGCCCCAGTCCAGCAATCTGAATAAATACCTGAACAACTCTTGGTGCCAGATCGCTACAGCTAGTAGAGGGTCACTCTCACGGATCAGCTTGTTTAGATGCCATGTTCCTTTTTTATAGTACAGTATTGGCTCATGTTTTATTTACCAACCATCGTCACTGTGCTTCCAACAGTAATGAAGTTTTCATTTTGTCAAATTTTTGCCAATAATTGCCAACTCTGGTGAAAAGCCGTCTTTGGGGAGTCATTTGTTGAGGAGCAGTAAGACTGATATTGTTTTTCATGACAGAAATATCCTTGTGCCTTGGCATATCCAGGTGAACTTTGGGTGCCTGTAGAGCCCTGCAGATGTTTGTAGGGTCTTGCCCGAGGAAGCGGCCTGGACTTGTGCCAGTCACTCAGGTGCCTGGAGCAGCAGAGTATGAACTTTGCCTTTCAGAGGTTTAATTCTGCTTTCTTCAAAATTTGATTGTATAGGCAGAAGACTTCTCCTTGAGGATGAGTTTGCCTGTTTGCAAAATTTTCGTCATGGGAGGTGTTCTGAAAATTCATAAATCTATTTACACGTGGTGCGAGGTCCTGGTGAAAAAGACCTGGAGCAGTGCAAGATATTAATTACCCTATGATAGCTGGCTGCAGCAAGCAAAAAAGACTGTGTGATGAGCATCACACTTTAAGAGCAGATCATCCAAAGTTACCTTGGAATTACTGAGCAGCAAGGGATATTTGCCACACAATTTCATTAAGACCTGTGGATGCTCCTCTGGCATGTGGAATGATATAGTGAAAGGGTCCACGGTCTCCCATGGCACGAGAAATAAATGCCTTAGCCTAAAACTGTGACTTCAAATTAAAATGCCACATGCAGTTATTTGGTTTCAAAAGTTATTCGGGATGAAAACACATTTATTAGAGTAAGTGCAATCTATATCTGATAAATGGGAACACATCTGGTCCATATCCCTGATACAAGCCCCTCAGTATTAATTATATTGATGGTTAAAGCTGAGGAGTGAGTTGAACATTATTTATAGTGATCTTTGCTAAGTAAATCATTTTAAAAATGGCTTTCTAAATGTAACATTTCCTTTTTAAGAAGCCCTACAAAATTAAAGAGGCTTTACAATGGAACATGAAACATATTGCAGCGGGAGAGACAGAAGCTTGCTTGATTAATGCACACGATTATCAGCGATGCAAATCACTTTCACTTATTAAGTCTTGTTTAATATCCTAATGAAGGCTTCCTGAGCAGATTTGATAATTCCAGAGAAAGTGACTGTGAACTAATGCCCTTTCAACATGTTGAGAATGAGCAGTGCTATAAAGAAAACCTCATTTACTCTAATTCCCACCAAATGTGGTATCCTTTTCTAGACTCCCACCTCACAGCAGGAGACAATTAACCTTTTCGGTGCCAGAAGTGATTCCCAACACATTCCAGCTGTGAAGGCCAGCAGGTCAGGCATGAATGAAGTTTACTTTCCGCTTTTGGTCGAAAAAACTACAATTATGCAAACGTGTCAAGAAAGCCCTGAGAAACTGTGAGCTGTCACACAGGTTCTGTTAGCACATGTTAATGTGCTTCTTACCTTGGAGAGAAGGGGTCTACATCAGTTCAGCAGAGGAGTGTCCCTCTCTCAGGCAGTGCTGGGTGTAACTCCAGTTTTAAGCAGAACTTTCTGAATATATCCCAGCAGCTGGGAAATTTCCTGCGCTTAATAGCTAAGAAATCAAACACTATCACCCCTTTGCATCTGTAACACTCATGTTTTTGTAGCCATGAGGGTCTGATGATATAAGAGAGTCAAGGTGTGGTACGGTAGGTGGTATCTTTTATTCCACAGACCTTGCCTTGCTTCTAAATTTGGAAGTGATGGCAAGTGATGGAAAATGGCATATTTTTCCTTTTCCTCTCTCAATCTTGTACACACAGTGTATGGACTAATACTGAGCATTCCCACGCTGTTCGAATGGCCACAACTAGGCACAGAGCAACAAACAATTAATCCCCCCCAATTAACAATTAACACTGAGGGGTTTGCAGTGGGGCAGGAAGCCCCTTGCAACCTGCACAGCCTGCAGGGAGCCTGCACCAGAACTATCAGCTTCGTCTTAGATAATTGTGTTTCCTAAGCACAGCTGCAATTCGGCCCTTTCCAGTTCCAGTCATTTAGAGATTCTCTCTTTGGTTGGAAAGAACAACAACAACAAAAAGTCAAAGTTATAAAGAAATAGCTTTGATGGGAAAAAACAAAAAGCGATTTCACCTTGTGCTTATCTGGAGATTTTCTAGGAAAAAACAAGACTCACAGTTAGATTTGTTTTTAAAACAACTGGTCGCCTGGGAAGAAAACACCTGACGGGGAGAACCTGAAAGGCAGCAAACCCCTAAGAATTCTGTGATTATTTTTATTAGATCAGTGTTAGGACAGAGAATATGGACTGGATAGTGTGCTTGAAGATCTGTCCCAAAACACACTCTTAATCCAAATGCTCACACGGAACACACTTTTCTTATAATTTTATAATAAATGTAGCTTGATGGTAAACATCTCCCACATGACTGAAAATTGTACTATAAAAGGAGACTGTAAAACAAAACTTCTATGTTTATATCATGTATAATGAATTGAACAGAGCTTTTCAAATAACTGGGGATGCCATGGTATAACTGAAAGGGATATTCACATTTCAGCTGCTAATAGAGAATCAGGAATAAAAATAGAGCTACATTAACATTTTCTTTATAAAGACACCTTCTGAAAGTAAGTAAAAGTGTTAGTAAAGTATTAAAGTTCATCAAGGGACCTTTCAAAGGGAAGTATTTCAGTATATAGCAATGTTTGTATATTTAATTTAAATACAAAAAGTACTTGTGGCTAAAAACCTATGTGTGATACAAGGGCAAAGAGAATGGTTATATGTTGTTGACTCTGGGATATCAGATGAATTTGAGCCACTGTTGTCAAAGAAATGTTATAAATGTTGTTGTACATGACAATGACATTTAAGTTCTATGCTACTGTGAAAGAACATTATGGTTTAGAGTTTCTCAACACTTCAATCAGAAAAATTGAAGCTGCAAAAGAAAAGAAATTTCTAAATCCAGTCAAAGGATAGTTTTTACTCGAAGTCTCCTTGTCATATAAATGCTACAGATATATGAAAATTGCATATCTAATTATAACAACAAAAAGACATATTTTAGTCAGTTTTGCTTGAAAGTCTTAAAAAAGATGTTTTTTCTCTTTTATTTGAAAATAAGATTTTTCAATATTTTTCATGAAAAAATGAGATGATATCCAAGTTATTAGATTTTTTTTTAGATAGCACATTTCTTAAAACTTTCTGATGGAGCTGTTGCACATGAAATGGCAGAAAGAGAATGAGAAAAGCAATGGAGAGAGGCACAGTTTAGAAGCTAGAAAAATAGTATCTAGAATAACATAGGGAGAAAATAGAGGGAAAATGAAGCTGAGGAATGGGAAGACAAAATACATTTGAGGTCACATCTTATGCACTCGTGTTATTCAGTTCCTAGATAATAGGCATAGGGTCACGCACTGCTAATTCTCATTAACGGTTGGCCCTGAGGCTGTGACTGTCCCTCTCTGTTATCGACATTTTCTTGTCTTTGTAACCTCTGTGGTACTCTAGTATAATTGGCCTGAGTTGGCTTAAAGATCTCGAAGGTAGGTAGTACCAATGCATATTTCTGTGCCTATGGGTTGGGGGTCTGAGGAGCAGTGTAGGCTTTCTGGAAAACTTAGTGGCTTAGTGGTAGCTTATTTTTGGCTATACTCTTATTAGAAGTGCAGGAAAGCATTTCCCTCTAAGATGGCCTCACTCAGATGGTGTGAAATTTGACCCAGACTCTCCTGTACAATCAAAAGGGCGCTACAAAAGAGTGCTCCTGAGAAACAGGTGGGCATTTCCCAGCCCTGGTCATTTAACATGTGCAAAAGTCACTGAAGACTTCTAGCACGTAGGAGTGTTTAGTACCCACTGCCAGTTACAAGTGATAAAATGAAACACAATGCTGAAAATTTGTTTTATGTTACACCAAACTACAAAATACTAAACTCCCTTCTGATGAAGCACTTAATCCTTAAAGAATAACTTCCTTTGCAGATAGTAAATTGCTGGCAAGGAGCAGTAGTAAGTATGAACCTCCTATAGATCACTGTTTCTGGTTTGTTGAGTCACTTCTTAGTTTAAAGCCTCAGTGGCCACTTGTCCAGCTCTAACTGAGCAAGTGGCCTTGCTGCAAATATTAGCATCATAACTGAAACCCATCTGGATCACACCAGAAAAGAAGCCTTGAGTTAAAGCAACACGTAGCCCAAACTGTCCTTTTAGCTCCAGAAGCATGTGCTGGCTGCCCAGATTAGGGCAGTGTTGGGATGTTGTAGAGAAATCACCAACTGTCCAGTACACGTTGGGTGAATAAAGAGAAGGGTCTCCATGGATACTAATCCACCATCTTTTATAATCGTACCGCTTCTTTCTTTCCTTCTTACCTTTATGAATATACTGTATTTGTATGTATTTTCAGCTCAGAAATATTTTGTGTTTTAAAGCTCACTGTGCCCAAACAGATGAACACACCATGTTGTCCAACAGAGATTGGCTCGTTGTGTTGATCTTGTTCTCTTTTAGTATAGAATAGAATAATATGAGCATCTTCCTCCTGGAAAGCACTCGTTTTTTGTAACTACAGATATTTAGGAGAACTCTGTGCCAGTCGCTACTGACTGCAAATTAAAATCCCATCTAATTCAGAGAACAACAGCTTGAATCATTGGTCACTTCAAAGTCAATGTACCCTTGACCGCACTGGACCCAACACTGAACTACGGCTTACAAATAAATGTATTTTTTTATATTAGAAATATTAGAAATCTGTAGCTTACTTGCTACAGTGGCTGAAAGAAATCAGAGTGGTGAAACAGTAGATGATAATGATAGGGATATGTACAGATAAGCTTATTTCCAGAGACTAAAAGGGAATAAATTTCCAAGATGAACTGCAAATTTTGCCACCCACCTGTGGGGTGTGTAAATATAGATACTGGGTGGGGAAGCAGGTTTTGTTTCACTACTGACGTGATGAAATGATGAACTCTGACATGCTGCTGACTGCGGTTACTTGATAAGTGTAAGATGTGAACAGCCAGCAATAACACTAGATGGTATCAGATCTCTAAAATAATATGTGTTTGAAGGTGTTAGGTATAAATATGGCAGTACAAAAATAAAAACAGAAAAAGGTATGGTTCATTCACAGAGGGAAAGAAACATCAGAGGAAACAGATCTTACTTTCTGTGTAAATTTTTAACATGGAAATCAAACACTTAAAAAAAAAGTTTAAAATTATGTTTATTATTGTGGTGAAAACAAATGATGGGCTGCCAGAATTTTAATAGCTAACATTTCTGAAAAATTCTCCTTAGCTGCAGACCCTTGTACCTGACTAAAGCCATTCTCCCTCCGACTTTGACTCAAGTATCATTAATTACTTATCCCCCTGCCTTATTTCACATTGCCCTCAGTGATGACACAGGGGCTACAGCTGCTGTCTATAACCAGGCTGAAACTGTAACTAAACAGTGGATGACACTGGCCAAGGCTCACTGACCTATAGTGGTCCTGAGGGCATGTGAAAAAAATGTCCAAAAAATCTAACTAAAAATCCTTGAGTTTTACCTCAAAGCAGAAGACTATATGCAGGCAGAGTGCATCATCTTTTACTGGCTCAGGTCAGTAAAAACTTCTTCTGGTCAAATCACACTGGATTGTTTAATGGTTATCTGAGAGTATGTCTGATGTCCTCATATCATCCAGGTCAAGATTCCTCCAAGTACCAACTGGCTTTTCCTGTCATCTGAGTGTCTCATGGGATGGTTTTCTTCCTCTCCCTGGCTTTGAGTGGATCTGCACAATACACTATTAGTTCTCTGCATTGTGTTCCGGAGCTTCCAACTTCTTTCACTAGCATGTTCTTTTTTTTTTTTGGTCCCCTAAAGAATCCCTATTTCTTGCATTCTCAGTGAAGTGTGGAATTACTTAAAGCTTCAGAAGCAGAGCTGAGAGTGGATACATCTGTATTCTTCCACCAGGAGAGAACCTAGCGCAGAGAAGTGAAACTGGGTCAGATATCTGGGCACTATAAGTATAGATCCAGTTCTTTGAAATAGATGGATTTAGAACAATTAATAGCAGCTAAGGATCTGCTTCACTGAATTCCTGACTACTGCAAGAGTGATGCCTAATGAAACTCAGTGGAGAAGGGACTGCTTAGGAAGACATGTAAATAAGCATCAGCCAACCCACTTACACAAATAAAATAATTCTAGGTGATAATAAAGTTGTTAAGATCAAAGATATGACAAGCAGGATATATCACTGATGCTTCTGTCACGGGGAACCTATGGAAGAATATCCCATTTCCACTTTCGCTTGCACCTGCCTTTGTCTTGGTTATAGGGTTGGAAGCTTCTCTTCATGCTTAGAAGCAGAGGTCAGGGCTTTCCCCTGCCTCTCTTGTCTTGCTGCAGCAAGGAAGGGCCGTTTCCATCCCTCCCTCCTCATCATGGCTATCTTTGCTGTTCCTAATGGCACAGCCGCGGGGGTACAGGGGAGCCTGGATGTTGTACAGACTTGGAGGTCAAGCCAAGATGTTAGGTCATAAATATGAATTATAGGGATCTGAGATTACTAATGTGGGACATTTTAAAATATTCTGATTATCAGAAAATTAGTGCTTAATGTTTTCCAGAAAAGAGTTCTGGTTGCTCACCCATCAGGACGAGTCGTTTTTGCTAAGGTTGTCCTCGGCAAAGGCTGAACAGGTGAGTAACCAAAAAAAAAAAAAAAAAAAAAAAAAAAAAAAAAAAAAAAAAGCAAGAGCGTGTACCTTAGAAATAACAGTACCCAAAGCAAAGGCTGGTGCTGTCACCCGAGCTCCCGTGTTGAAGTTACTTTCCCCGAATCACTGCATAGCTCCAGATGCCTCTGAACCCCTACCCAGGGTAGGGACACCAACGGCACCAGAAAAGGGAAAGTTCCCACACCGAATGCCATCTTGTTGCTTTGACCAGTCACCTTTTAAATATTTATGTTTTATTTTTATCTGCGTATTAGTGAGACATTATTTGTGCACAGGCTGTTAAAAACAGTTCTAAGGGAAACACACTTCCAGCTGGTTTCCTCCTGTTTTCCATCTGCTGCGTGTATGCGTCTTTGGAGGCATTTAACTGTTTCTTGTCATGGTAATTGGTATTTTTTCAGTGCTGAAGGTGGGAGGGGTGGAGGAGAGAAACCCTAAGGCATCTGTGTTTGTGCTTGGTAGATCTAAAAGAGATTATCCTGTTTATTTCCTAATAAACATTATGCGGTTTAAAAAAGGTGGGGTGGGGTGGGAAAGGGTATCGAATATCAAGTGACATTAAGTTTTTAAGAGTTAACTTCCCCAAATTGTATCTTTGTATTCTTCTATTTATGCATCGCTACTCTTTCCCCATTTAATCTTAAATATGTAAATCCTCAATTTATCTGGAATTACTTAGTGAAAGGCTGATGTGTGAGTGTGGCAGATTATAATATTCCATCGCCACCCCTGATCCTCTTTACCTCTTATTCTTTTCATAGCAGATCAAAAAAAGCTGTATGCGTGCCACAAGAATATATTATTTTAAGAGACTTGGACTTAGAAATTGATTTCCTTGATGAGAAAAGGAAAAGTCTCCTTCTGACCTGAAGGGTCACTTCATAATCCTGTCACTCTGCATCAAAAAGCTTTTTTTTTTTTTTTTTTCTTTTAGCAGAAGATGAGAATATTTCTGAAAAGGAATTAATTTTTCAGATATAGTGAAAACGATGACTTAAAGAGACTTAGCAGATGATAGAGGGCTGTCCTATTCAGAATACATCTCCTGTGATTAGAACAAGCTCTGAATATATTTTAGGGTCAGGCAGTTTTAGATGGAGATTGGGATTTGTACTTTGGGATGAAACTGATCTTATATTTTTATCGAAGTACTTAAGGTTTAAGCTGTAGTCTTCCCTTTTTTTTGCAAAGGGATTTCACTGGGTTTTATAATGGGGATTGGTGCAAGCAGCCAATAATTTCTATGTATGGATTTTAGTTAATAGGATGTTTGAAATGAAATGACTTTCATCACCAATAATTAGGTTCAGCTGCTAATACTTTTTTTCATGGTGCTTTTCTTAATAGAAAGCACCTGATACCAATGTAGACTTTCATAATCTATTTTATTTATGTATTTACTGAATCTATCTTAAAGAAATTCCTTTAAACCATGTGCTTAAAACACAGTAGTCCCAAATATTGCTATATATTAATAGCATGATGGTTTTATATGTATACACATTATACACAGACACACAAATACACGTTTGCCCGTGTGTTTAGAGATGTATAAAATGATGTATACAATGATTTAATAATTAATTAATGTTATACAAGTGGTCAGAAGCTATGAAGAGGAGGCTCAAAACATTTATGCAGTTTGAAAGCTCTTATACCAGCACACTGTAAAAAACGGAAGGTCGCTACTCCAAAGATCTTACAATTACAGCAAGTTTATATAGTGATGATTACTGTATGATGCTATATGTATTTAACACAAACAACTCGGAGAGTTTCAACAGACAGATTCATTATTACCTGGACAGTTCGTTACTATAATTGCCAGTCCAAAGGCAGCAAAATACTCCCCACTGCTAAAACTGAAACTGTTCCTGTGATGATGATATGAGGTCCTAAAGATAAAACTACTATTGAATAAGTACAGGGGTTTACTTATTTACTTTCTGGGGGGCTGTTATAGCAGGATTTTTTTTCTAGATTTTTTAGGGCTTTAAAAAAAAATAATCCATGAATATTTCGTTAAGGCTGCTGGTGTTTTGTTACTGGCTGTATCGTGTTTGGTGGCTAGAAATCCAGTATAAGTCTGGTGAGTCTGAACTCTTGCTGCTGATTCCGATTTGAATCTGGCCCCTAAATGCTGATGATGCCTCCAAATTGTAACTGCAGGATCCAAACTGCTAACTTGGCTTGAATTTAAAGGCAGAGTTTACACCTCATAATCTAGTTCAGATCTGAGGGGTCCTGCAGGAATCTGGTGAGAGGAGCTGGTGTTTTTAATCAGGTTTTCCATGTTCAGGGTAGTGGAGGTCTGTGAGCATTTTTGGAAATGCAGAAAAAGCCCTGAATTTGCACCGAAGGTCTAAGGCTATGTCTAAACCAGCTAATACACTCCTTACTAACAGAAGAGGATCTGCATGAGTGGAATTTATGATATAACTGTAAATCTTTAAGTGATAAATAGAAATAAAATGTATGGAAGTTGTGAACTCATCTAGAGCAAAGTAGAGCGTATGAAAACCGGTACTTTTACCCAGTGAAACACAAAAGCTGCATTTGCTCAGATACCTCTTTAGGGAAAGAAAAACTCAAATCATAAAGTTCGCGGGCAGTTTCTTATTTTCAGCCGATGTGCCCAAACCTTCTCAAAAGTCAGCGTGCTGAGAAAAAAAGGAAAAACCTGAAGAAAAAAAAAAGGGAAAAAAAAGGAAAAAATCACTGTCCGCTCCTGTACAGATTCTCCCTTCTGAAGGCTGCAGCCCGTGTCTCCCATCGGCTATTTCTCGGACGGAGGTGGGAGCAGCAGGCTCCGAGCGCCCCCCAGCCGGAGCATCCCGGGCTCCGTGGCCCCCACGCTGCCCTCGGCGTCGCTCCGAGACAGAGCCCGCCAGCAGCGATTTTGCCACATGAACTTCCCTTTTGTTTTTCCTTAGCTCCAGACCACCTGTCTCCCTAGTAACTTTTGTGGCCCTCCATACGAGGAGCTCATTATGTAAAGCACACGATGCCACCGCCGCTTAAAGCAGCTCGGAAACGCAGCTCGGAGCGCTCCGTGGGCCGCTCGCTCCGGCAGGATATTAACTCTGCTCGTCGGTGAATGCCTCCGTGCGCCGCGAAGCTGCTCTGAGGCCGGCTGGAATACAAACTCGCTGCATTTGATCCCAGCGGAGGCTGGATGCGGCTCCTCTCTGAAGCGGCGCTCGGAGCGGCGCCTTCAGAACTCCCGCAACGACACCTGATCAAAGGCACTAAGCCCCAAAGTACAATATATAAATATTGAAACGTAGCAGGGAAAAACACACACGCGCACACAAAAAAAAAGCAACCCACATCTATCAAAACTGCGGAGCCTAATGGCTGGAGCTGGGAGGCTGGTGCAGGATTTTCCTATTGTCTCAGCAGAGGGGAAAAAGTTGACTTAGCAAATGGCTTGCACACACCAGCTCCCTGAAAAGGCGAACATGGGGCCAGTTCCATACTTTCCGAATGAAATGTAACTGTCAGCCAAAAACCCAGGCTGCCCAGGTTGACAACATTCAGGAAACTGTGCTTTTCTGGAGAGATGACTGCAGTGGCAAAGATAAACCGGCAGGAAGGTTTCTTTGGAATGATATGAATTTAATGAATCATATCCACATAAAAAAAAAAATCCCAGCTGGTCTTAAATTTCAGGGAGATTTAAGTGATAAAAGATATTTTCCCTGTCCTCTCAGAAGTGTGTTAGAGATGAGAGGCCTTAGATAAGCCCTCCTGGGAATCAAGCTTTCCTTTTTCTTTAATTTGTTTTAAAGGAAGAAAAGAGCCAGGCATGCTCCTGAGTCTCAGACGAGTATAATTAGTTATTTGCTATTACTGGACTTTAAAAATTGTCTCCTCCTACTCTTTTTATATTAAATAATTCTTTTTTTTTTAAACCCAATCTAATGAAGAGCATGTTGCCCCCTCCACAAAAAAAAAAAGCTGTACTCATTTGCCTTCCTCCTTCCATCATCCTTGTGTGAGTCGCATCCTTTCCTCTAGTAACATATTGATTTATTTAAATTAAAAATAATGATCTCCTTCCCCCTCTCCTCCTCCTCCTCCTCCCAGCAGCAGAGGCTGTCTCTGATCCTTATTAACAAATTGATTGCAGTATTGGTGTCAGTACGGCTCATTTAGTAGCTCTTTTGCCTAGGGTCCAGAAGGTTGGAGGAGGGAACAGCTCCCGCACGTAGGTTTTGGCCTGGCTCCAGGACGGACACGGTTCGAGGGGAAGGGACAGCTGCTGGGAGCAGCGTGGAGACATTTAGCAGGGACCCCTTTTGGGTGGTGAAGACCTCTCTGGACGTTAGAAATTCCTCTGTAGCTCTTGGGAAAGGGTGTGAGAGGAGCATTGCCTGCAGCTCGCCAGCACCCAGCATGAAGAGCGCTGGGATGTCGTGAGTCCTAAAAATACCCCCAAAATCTCAGCTGCCTTACGGCTATTTAGAACAAAACACCTTTTTTTTTTTTTTTTTTTTTTTTTTTTATGATCGGGGTTGGTGCAGCTGTGGGCGCCCATCGTTTTTTCCTACTTTTAGGGACTGGTCCCTTCCAAGCTCAGCACAATGAGCGAAGGGCGTCCAGATTAGCTCCTCCTCGTCAGGACCCTACGGGAGGTCCCGCCGAGGAAGAGCAGTGGGGAAGCAGCAGGGCTGGGAGGAGCAGCAGCCACAGACACCAAGCTCAGGCAGGACCTTCTTGCTTGTCACCATTTTTGTCTCTGATACTTGGCTTTCCACAACACGCTTGCAGAAAATACTGCTGAGCGTCAGTATGTGCCTAGTCCGTAGCTACACAAGCGGTGTCCAGGAACATGCTTCTAAATGTGAATCATATATGTGACTTGGGGGGAATTTTGTTTGCCTTCTAAGACCACTTATGGTCAACTTATGGTCTGATGATTAGCTTTTCTATTTCTCCTAAATGTGAGCAGGTGAGTAATGGTGAATCTTCACATGTGTTGCATGACCACTGACCCCGTGCCTGGTGCATGAGTCCTGCCACTTGCGGAGAGAGAGGAGGTAGAAGGTGCAGCTCAGCAGTAGGCGCAGGATGACGGAGTGACTCACGCAAGGTCACTGCTTTCTCTACTTCAGTGCCCTTACTTTGTACGAGGAGATCCCATTTTCAGCATTGAGCTGAATGTTTCAGTATTTCAGCTTTTGGGTAGCTGTCTGATCCACTTGGTTTTCAGTGAAGTCCTCAGGCTCCCAAAGTGGTAGCAGAAACTCTGTTCATACTGCTGCTGGTTTTCTACTCCTCTGCAAAGCCTCTATCCAAAAATGAGCTACAAAACCCTAGCAAACCTGGGGTTCAAGCTGAAAGGAGACAATGTCTCTTCTCCAAGTGTGCTTAGTCACCTGAAGCAGATGGTACTGTTCCTGGTTCCTAATGAGGTGACTTTCTGCTACTCCAAACCTTTCCAATTTGACCACACAAACAGACTTGGAAAAATGTCAGATGAACACACATCTGCCCAAGACCTCTCACCAAACTGCCACACGACTACAATCAAATCAGCAAAGGGAGAGCGTGCAGGTACAGCTGGAGTTAAGTGCAGAGCTTGCTTTCAAAGGACTGATTGAAAAACGTAGCTTCGTAGTCACGCAGATCAAATCAGTTTTCTCTCATTTCATTCTCTGAAACTTTATATTCTTCTCTTTGCATTTTAAAATGCACTGGAATAAGCAGAGCTGTAAACTTTACAAAAACTAGAGTTATTGATCTTCTACATCCTTTGCCATCTGCTTAGTTCTAGCATCTAAAAATATTCAGTCCTTGCTCTTGCTCACATGATTGTTGAGAAAATGCTAGAGCTGGTAAATCAGAAGAGCACATTGTGTTTTGGGGGAGGGGAGTTCTATTAGGAAAATATGCTGTCTGAAGGGAAAAACACAGGGAAAAAACCCCTCAATTTCTGTACTTAAAAAGGCAAAAATGAGAGAAAAAAAATCAATCTATTTTTCAGACAACAAGGAATAAAAATAGAACATATCCAGAGTGTTATTTGCTTTTTAGGACAATGCAAGCAAGCCTCACACCTGTACCATAATAAAAAAAGTACATTTGTTACATACTTCAAAGGGCTGGGGCACATGAATTCACTATTATCACTTTTTGAAAATGAAATCCAACTGAACAACTTACAAGTTAAAAATATTACCATTGACTGGAGAAGACATGTCCATCTCAGGATATTACAGCACAGTTACTGTCTAAACAATTATGCCTGGGAAATTGTTGCAGTGAAGTGTTGGAGACTCAAAAGGCTGAAAGAGATTAAAGCTTATTCTTAATTTAGCTGAGCAATAAACATTCAGGATACAGGACTTTGCTGGAGTTCCAGTAGGACTGAGAATTTTTAAGTCAAATAATACCTACTTATTTCAGTAGGAGTTGCATTGCTAAGTTCCCAGCTAAGCTTTAAAAATCTGAGTTTCTCTCAGGGTTGGTGTCCATAACTGCAGAACCTAAACAGGTCTCTGAATAAATTTCGTCACCATATGGAGGTCCCCAGTGAAATCAGACAGATCATTCTGTGTTAGTTTGTGAATTGTGGGTTGGTGTTTTAATGTGAACCCCCTGCTATTGGCTACACTTGAGTCTCAGGGATGAGGAATTTGGTACTGTTGGAATTACTAAAAAGAAAAACAAATACTATTTCATGAAATGTGATTTCCATATTTGCCCAAGTGACTTTTTGAGGCCTGGTGACATCTGTCAGACAAAATGACTTTAAGAGAAGACAAAAAGAAGAAAAAATGAGTAGGCTTTGTGGCAAAAATTTAAACCAAATTTTTTTGAAGATTATTTGTGTGGAAGAAGAAACATGGTTGCGTCCTTCCTTTGCTTCTTTGTGAAACAGAGATATTTGAAATATTTTGTATGAATTTAGGGACTTGATTTGTTTTTGAGATCTAATAAATGTAAGATCTGAATCGCCAACACCAAAATAGGCAAACTGTTTATTTAGCCCTGCATTCTGTGTTTGACCCAGCCCAGTGGCAGAAGGGAAGGTACAAACCTTCCACACAAAATTTGCCGTTGAGGAAATTTCTCTCCCAGTCTGCAGACCTTGGGGTCACATGTTCTGCAACAAAGCAGCTAATTATAAATCTGCAAGCCCAATTCTTCCCTCATTTCATCAGAAGTCACCTCTAAATCTCTGTGAGTATACCGGAGTTGGGTAGGAATTCGCAGATGGAACAGATTTCTGCTAAAAAATGTCAAATCACTGGAACCAGAATATTTCTTGGAGCTATGCAGGCTTGAGACCTGCCAGCAAAACACAAGGCAAAGGTTGCACTGGAAGCCACCCGCCTGCCAGGAAGGTTTTTGCTTGGGTCAGCCGGTGGCTTTCCAGAATCTGCGGATCCAGGCCATCTCCATCCCTTGGGCTGCTTTGGACTTGGAGTCTGCAAGGGCCATGGCTCCAAGGCGGCCTGTTCCAGGATCAACACCGGCAGGGTTTATGGGCTCTGGGAGTGCCCAGCTCCAAGCTCTGTGGTGGGAAGCCCACACCGCTTGGCTCTCTGGGCTGTGATGGTGAGACAGGAGGCGAAACATCCTGGGAACGGACAAGCTGGAAGCTCGTATGACAGGTCCATTAAACAAAAGCCAGGATTTCCCTCTCCAAACTTCTCTTCCATTGGGATTTTTGAAATGTTAATTTTGCGACAGAAATAGGGTAAACTCAGGTTCCCCAAAGTACTGTGATACTGTGATATTTGAACAGCTCCATGATCCTGCAGTTGACAGATCACATATGTGATCCTATTTAGAGGTAACATTGGGCTTTTCAAATAAGTAAGGAATTCTATAAAAAGTAAATAAAATACTAATATGTAGGCCAAAGTTAGGCTTAATTAGAGATTGCATAGCACATCTAGCACATCTACTTGTATTTCTGAGTGCCCCTGCCCCGAAGACCACTCAGTAGTGACAGGGTAACTAACCACCCAAGTTTGCTGTCTGGACAAGTGAAAAACGATAACTCTTAGGAGTTCAGTAGCTGAACTAATTACCCGAAAATGATTGCCTGGGGTTGGACCATTTATTATCTCATCAGCATTCAGTACCACTTCCATAAGATGAAGAAGAAGAAAGAAAAGAAATGGAAACATAAGAAAGAGAGCAGATAAAAGGAGAGCTGTTAGAAGAAAAAAATGCTTCTTAACTCCACTCTGTGCTTTTTAACAGATCCCCCTCCCAATTCACCCTAAGTACAGCAGCTGGCATGTAATGAGTTCTGCAGAGATGGATCATCACAGCATCCACAGACATTTCTGGGTTTGTGTTTGATTAGCTATCTGGATTCTCTAAACTTTGGGAAGCAGAGGAAAGGAGAAGTGGACAGAGTATCTTTGGCATATCTGCATATACAGAGACAACTTCCAGCTCAGTAGCACTCCCCAGGTCTTTTCTGTATTCATTGGCTGGAAGAATGGTTTGGGTTGACATGGAGTTTCCATCTATATTCCAGGGAAGAAGTGCTTTGGACACTGGTTGTGCTAAAACAGAGATCTGCTTCTTGGAACTGAAGATGCCTCCTGGAACCACATCTGGAATGTCTGGAAACTTGGATTTGCCTCGGGGTAGTCACAGCTGAAATCTCAGCTTCGCAAAGGTATGAGGCAATAACTGTCTTCCTTCGTTGCACTGGATCTTTTATCTTCAAGACGCTCTTCCACTGACACAGGTGAGTTGAAGTTTGGCAGAACTGAGCTGACCAGCTGTGGGCTGGAAGGGGCTCAAGCCATCAAAACACTCCATTTTCCCCCAAGACAGTGTGCAAACACTCACTGCAGTGGCTCTGAGTGGGCTCACCTGCCTGGTAGCTCTTCCTTCGTCTCTCTTTGCAAGCTAGGGCATCCCAGGAATTTCTGCGCCTTCTCTTTGGTGAAGTTTTCTTTTTCTTCCTTCTTGAGGAAGCAATGGATTGCAGAGAAGGTGCTAGCAAACCTGGCTCGTGCTTCCAGTGCATTTTTAAAAAATGAGAACATCCTTTCAGTAATCCATGTTTGCATTAGATGGAAATGTTTTGGCTCCTCTCCTGTCCTTGAAAGCCCAGTGGTGCAATAGGAATTTGGGAAATGCAGACGCTCAAAAGTAATGTAAAGAACAGATTCCTCTATTCAAATGCAAATTGCTAAAGAAGAGAACAAGGGAATTATTTTCTCCACCAAAAAAGAAAAAGAAAAAAAAAGACAAAATAATTCATTCTGTTTAACTTAGGGCCACATCCCACATTTTTTAGGTGGTCTGTCTGGCAAAAGCTCTGGGATGTGCTGTGAGCAGATCCTTTCCTGGTGGTGGGACACCCACTTAAAGAGACACTGAAGCCATTTTCAGGTTAGTGTCACATATGAGGCTGTCACTCCCCATCTTGTGGGAGAAACAACCCTCTTGTCGTTATTACTGCCAAAGGTGACTGCAGTATGTGAAGACGAGCCCAAACCGCTAGGGATGTAAATCAAACGCGCACTGTGAGCAGGGTGCTGCTCTCTTTCGGGCTGCACTGCCACAGCTTCGTCCCGTGTCAGAGGCCAGCAGCTAACAGGCAACTTCCATTTACTTTGGGGAGGATTCCAGTGTGTTCAGCGCAGTGCCCAGCAACGGCAGCAGAACCAGCACGGGGACAGCAGGAGAGACGCGATCGGCCTCACACCCCTCTCAACCGCAGGGGGCCCGACCAGGCGGCCAGCGCTGCAGCCCCAGGAGCCTCCCACCTCTGCCGTTACTGACGCTGAGGCTGACAAACCCCTTTAATCTGGACACGCTCAGAGTTTGAGGCAGCGCCGCGAGGCACATAGGGTTTACGATGCTAATGGCTAAAATCAGTTGATATTCACTTATAAGGCGCTATATACTCAGCTTGCTCAGTTACTTAATGCGTCTTCTAAATGTAACTTATTTTTTATCACAAACAAAGGGGGATGGGGTTGATTTAATTATCACTTTTTTCTTTAGTCTCTGCCCCTTGCATTTTTCTCACACCTTCCTCCATTTCCTTCTCTTTGCTGCTTCTCAGATGGCTCTTTCCTCAGTACCTCCAGACCTCGTGATCACAGCACGCACACCCAGGGTTAGAAGCACCAAGTCTGCACAGCTACAGAGTATTTAGCTGTGTGTGTTGGAGGGGGTGAGCGCAATTTTCATGTCTTTTCCCCTCCAGGGCAGAAAAAAAAAATTGAAAAAGAAAATCAAACTCTTTAAGATTTTAGGAAAGAAAATGTGTGCTTTCGTATGAATGTGTAGGAGCAGGAAAAGTTTAATTGGGTGTAAGATCCCCGTCTTGAAAAAATGTCTCTTTCATTGCCTGGAGTGGGAGAGACAGGTGCTCGGGACCTTTCAATACTGGACCCTACCGCAGTGGCTTAGATAGCAACAAGTGAAGAAATAGCAGAGGGCAGGTCGGTAAGTCTCCAAGAACTTAGGAAAGGAAAACAAGGAAGTTTTCCTATCATTGTAGGCACCGTCTCTCTGCACCCGCAAACATCTGCACCCACACACATGGGCACCAGCCTTCTCCAGGCTCGTGCCAGGCCAGGAGCCCCTCGCGCCCCAGCCTGCATGGCGGGGGGTAGTTCCCAGTTTTGGAAAGCCTCGGGATGCGGAGGATCAACATTTTTGTCCTGAGGCTCCTGGCGAAACACCTGGGCCCCTGCCCCGCGGGCCGGGAGCGGAGTCGGAGCAGGAACGGGATAGAGACTGGGAACGAGACCGGGAGCGGAGCCGAAGTGGGTTGGGAGTGGGACCGGGAGCGGGTGGAGAGTGGAACCCGGAGCGGAGCCAAACAGGGTCAGGAGCAGAGCCGGAGCGCGTCTGGGAGCAGGGCCGGGAGCGGGGCCAAAGCGAGTCGGGAATGGAGTCGGGAAGCGGCTCTGGGAGCAGGTCGGAAGCTGGTCCAGGAGTGGAGCCGAGGCGGGTCGGGAGAGAAGTCGGGTCCGGGAGTGGGCTGGGAGCGGAGACGGAGTGAATTGGATGCGAGTTCGGGAGCGGAGCCGAAGCTGGTTGGGAACGGGTCGGCAGCGGGCCGGGAGCGGGCCGGGAGCGGGGCCGGAGCGGGCCGTGCCGTGCCGTGCCGTGCCGTGCGGTGCCGTGCCGTGCCGTGCCGTGCCGTGCCGTGCCGTGGCGGGTGAGGGGG
>JAWLRI010000833.1:4677566-4701408 GCA_034781795.1 Crypturellus tataupa
GTGCCGTGCGGGCGGGCGGGCGCTGCGCTGCCCGCGGCAGCCGCTGGGTGTCAGTGAGCATCTGGGTTCGGCGCGCGGCGCAGGGGCTGCCCGCGGGAGCCCTTCAAAGCGGCCCGCGCCGCGTCCCTCCCGCGCCGAGGAATATTTAGATGAGATTTACACTTAAGACGGCAACTTTGCAGCGGCAGCGGCGTTTTGAGCTTAAAAGAAAACCAAACAGACCCGGAATCCGTGCAAACAGACTCAGAAACGGTGATTGTAGTATTTAAAATGTCGTTTTGAAATGTAATTTAACTCCAGTCTGGTCAGATCCACAGGCTGATACTCTAATCCCAAGTGAAGCTTCTCGTTGATTTAAGAAGCTTCTGTTGGACTATTTTCTGGACATAGAAGAAAAGACAGAAAGTGGGTAGCTTTTTCTTTTAAGAGTTGAAAGCAGCACTCGTTTGAGGTTTTAAGAAGATTTGGAGAATGGGGATTGATCTGCTAACATCAGAGAAGAAATCTGGTGGCAAATATCAAAACCTTGTAGAATATTTTACCACTCCGAGATATTAGTAAGTATCACCTTTCTGGGCTCACAAACACACTCATTGCTTATTCATATTTTTAGTTGCAAGATGAAAAAAAAGGAAGAAAAAAAAGAACCATTGCCTAGATGATTTTTAAGTTTGACCATGAGAAGCATACAATACAAAATTATAAAAATAAATTTCCGTCTGCCTCTTTAAAAATCTTATTGAAAGAAAGCTTAGACAAGTATGAGAGCTGCTTCATCATAACCCCTTGAAATGTGCTGAGCCTCAGTTACCTGTAACACTACCTGATAATTACATGCAAAGATTTGGGTATCAAACACCTGACCTGACCTTGTTGTCACCTAGTAAATGTCAGCACGAAACAGAATTTCCTTGGAGCGGTCACAGTCGGTTTTCAGCACAAGCCCAGGTAAATGAAGAGAAGCAGGTGAAAGAATATAATTACTGTCAATGAGGGAATGGGTTTTAGTGTCACTCCTCCCATTGAAAACTCTTTGAGGGAATAAACCTCAAGCTCAAAAGCTTTTGAAGGGGCTGTTTGGGAGGAAAAACACTTCCAATTTCAGAAAATACGAAGGTTAAGCTGTATGTCTCTAGCTGCAGATGCATTCAGGTTGTGCTTCTGCTGTGAAGGGGAAGGGGGACAGAAGGAGGTGAGGAAAAAGCAGACTTTTTTTTTTTTTATATCTTTGCTCCACATAATTTTTACCTGATGTCTGTTAATAAATTGACAGTAATAGACATGTGTCATCCCAGAGGATCCTAAGCTGTTTACCGCAGACTTTACCTCTCTAGGAAGTGATTCACCCCCTGTGGAACCTGAGCTGCCTTTGGAGTGAATGGCCACTGTTTCAGTGCTACCAGCACAGTACTTGACAATTCAGCATTGGGCATTTCAGCGTCTGTGGAAATCACAGAGGTGAACGCAGGGAAGCAGTAAATCATTTTGTAACTGAGGAGGGATGTGACAGGTAACACCCTGGCCCCGAGCAGTAAAGCAGCCCACAAAAAAGCGTCAGTTACAACATTGGGATGCTCCACGGAAACCCCTTCTGTCGTTTTCTCTTACTGAATTGCAAAAATGTCTTCTGTAGCATTTATGTTCTCCTTAGAGGCTTTTTTTTTTTTTGTCCAAATTCTGGCTGGAGTCAAGTCTTCTGTAACTTGTGAGAGCTGTCAAGATCAGAGCCCCAGGTGCTACAGCTGCAGGCCGTGTTTAATAGTTAATGCTGAACAATGTTATAATATTTGTATCCTACTATTATCATGCTATTGGAAATTTGTGAATATTTTTAAATACACTGTTGTGCATGGAAGGGAGTCTCGAGCAAAGTTTTCCGATGCTCCCCGTATATTCTGCAGCTCTGGAGAGTATTCAGATACAAACATGGATTACTAAATGCCCCGAGCAAATGTTTTTCAGTTTTCCAGCTCTACTTGCTGTTGTTCTGTGGGATTATAATTTGAAAGTTAGTAAGTCTGTTGTGAATTATATCCTGCTCTGAAGTATATATTATAGATGCCAGGCAGAGTGCGTGCTATGGATGCAAGACCGAATTTTCATTTGGTTTTGCATGCATGATTCTTCTTGGTTCAGCTGAAGCTGATTGCACATCAGAGACCAGAGCAGCTGAGGGCCTCAGCTGTGGTGCCAATGACCACAAAATGTTACCTTTGAAGGTCAATGTTCAGGCCTGCCCTCCAAGGTGCAAAGAGATCGGTTTAGCACTGTGCTTTCTAAGCAGCACATTCTTCCTGGGCTGATAACACCATCAAGGGTATTTGAAAAGGCTCCTTTTTATGTTCATCCTATTGCCATAATAAAGGAGATTAGAAATAGATAGTTAATCAATGGGTGTGCCGTGAAAGCCTTGTTGGATTAAACGTAAACAGAAATGGGCCAACATTTCACTGAAGCAAAAGACTGCTAGCAAAACAAGAGCGCCTCCTTGTACAAATGGATATCAAGATTCGTCTTTGCTGGTGAATCTGGGAAATCATCACTACTGCGGAAATGCAGAGAGCCAAACTCTAGTAATGCTAAAGGTCTGCAAAGAGCAGCGGCCTAGGCAGAGAGCATGTGTTTAAGAGGGTAGATGTGGGACAGGGCTGACCGAAATCTGCTTGGGCGCGTAGTAAACATGGGTCTGCTGACAAACTTGCAGCCTCTGAGGAGGATGGCTGGAAGACACCTCTTCTTTCATGTGTGTTAGTTGAATCGGCCGCTTGGTAACTCATACCCTCTATTACAATATCCTTTCTTTCCCTTCTGTTTTTCAGGAGTCAGGGCCTGCTTTCCAAGAAGTGAAGCAATACTGGAAAACGTGGATGGGCCCGACATTGTGCTGATCAGATCGATGTTGTTTTGAGTGGGTAGGTACAGTTCAGAGCAGGTCCTCTCCAAGGACCATGTGTATATGGACAGCAGGAACCTGCTGACAGTGAGTTGTTACACATGTGTGTCTGAGAGATTAAGACAGTTATAAAGCTCTTTTAGTCCCCTTTCTTTCTCCCTATATAACCATAGGTGTGCACAGTGAGTGTGAGATGCGCTCCATACCTAGAGAAACAAAACCAAAAACTTTCAGGAAAACAAACAAACAAAAATTACCTTCACTTGGCATACAGAGAAATGAAGAACAGATAAAGGGCCAAGACTGAATCACACATTCTTTAGCCACAAGTGTCCCGCTCTGAGACGTATTTATATTTGGTTACAGCCTCTGGTGCTTCTGATTTGTCACCAACCCTAGTCTCAATTCTTAACAATTTGTCAGCATAATTATGTTTTCTTTTTTCTCTTTTCTTTCTTCTCCCTCCTACCCCATGACGATTTCTTTGAAGTAGCCCAAGGGAGGTCCATGTCAGTAGCAGACTTGGAAATCAATTTTAAGCACGATTTCTTATTCATACTTCATATCTGTTTATTTATTTATTCATTTTTGTAGATCTGTTTTTTTCCAGTTAAGAACTGTGTAAATAGCCCTAATGAGCCTTGAGGGCTTTCATTTGCTTAAAGAGATTAAAACAAACTGGGAAATCTCCAAACACATGGGGCAGTAGGTGAAACCTCACCTAAAGCTGGTCAAATGATTCTTTGTAAATCATTTATCTGAGTGGGCCTTTTGTACTATTTATTATTGTTTGATTGTATTTAAGTATTAATTTTTGTAAACAAAGGATTGTAAGGATTGTACAATTAGGATCGTAAACTTATCCTAAACTTAGTCATTTTGGACTAATTTGCAGTTTTCAGGGTCTCTTGTGTAACTGATCACCCAAAGTCAAATGATGTTGGCTCTTCATTATGGCTGAATGGTCCTTCGCCTGTCTGCATACAGCCCCCGTGAAATGATAAAAACATTTTGTGAACAGTGTGGATGAATGATAACACGTCTTTCTGTTACCAGCATTTCTGCAAAAACTCACCTGTGCCAGGATTCTTTCTAGGACACATATAGAAAAACTTGCAGGTCTTGCTCACCTGAATGCTCACTGCGAGGGGGCTATTAGCTATCAGGAAAGCAAACTCATCAGTGTTGCAGCACATGTTTTATTTATCTAAGATCACCGGAAAAAAAAAAAAGAAAAAAGAAAAAAAGAAAATAAAGAAACAAAAGTCTGTGAATTGCTCTTTGCGCTGTTTTGGAAGCTCTTTTGTTTTGCACAAAACTCATTTCTTTTCCTTGACGGCTTGTTTGCCGAACAGAGGACATTTTATTCCCATTGTTTTAAGTGACATCATGGTCAGCTAATCCATACAGTTGTACCGTGCTTTCTGAGGTGGGATTATTTAATATGAGAGAAGATGGGGAAAAATCATCCTTGAGCCCCAAGTTCCCAGACGAGAGCTCGCTCGTGCGCTCTTCGCCGCAGAGCGGCTCCCCGTGCCGTTCCCCCAGTATTACCTTACCTTGGCGGCTCCTTGGGAACCGCGGCGGAGCGGAGACGCTTTGCTGCTCGAACAAAGCCCGGCTTTGTCCCAGGGGCCGGATCTGGAACTCGCCCCTGCAAGAGCGTGGGCTGACCCTGAACCCTCGCTCCCCAAAGCAAAGCAAAGCACAGCAACCACCTCCCTGGGTTTGGTAGCATCTCTTAAAGGACGTTAACCTCCAAGCGCTATGTCGCAGGCGAAAGCCCGGGCTGAACAAAACATTGTAGGACAGGGCTCTTGTTGGCTGAGAGGAAAAATGGGGATAAACTGGGGGTGTGCATTTTAACTTTGGGGAGAGTTCAGAGCACAGGTGCTGGAGCCCTTCTTTCCATGTGGCGCTGGCTGCCTCTGCTTGGTCTAACCCTGAAATCTAACAAATACTGACCTTGCCCGCAAGAGCAATGCATTGTTTTTAAACATTAGTTTCCTATTCCTGACAGATAAGATGAAAAGTTAACAATGCGTTAAGGCTGTAAAATGTTGGCCAGAGTTTAGATTTCACCTCTGTTTAACTTTTTGTCAACAGATTGGCATTTTCCTCCACATTCAGAACAGTTGGGTTTTGCTTTCAGCGCTGACTAATAGCTCTTAGATGCTCTCTCACGCAGAGATTTGAGTTCAATATTAAAGCATTGATAACACTCTTATTATCAGAAAGACATGGTCTATGGGCTCAAAGGGAATCTAAAACAGCTCTTTCGACGCAATAAAAGAATAGTTCTCCATTATGTGACATGAAGTTCCCAGATATATTACCTAACCAGATCACGGCATGCTAGTAGATTCAGACCCATGCAGGCCTGCTAAGTCTTTCTGAAATGGCTTCCTTTCAAGAAAACAGCGCCCCAGTGCAAGATATCTTAGCTAACACACTGGGTATAAATTACTGCTCCTGCAAGTTAAACAGCACAGCCAATATTCCCAGAGAGAGGCTGTGCTGGTTCAGCAGGGTGACCGAATCGCACCGCTGGGACTCAAAGAGTTAATGATGTTTGCTGGGGGCTACGTTTCTGCTACTGTACTTTGTGCTGTGCCGGAGTTAAATGCTGTTGAAACTAAGTTAAGGGCAGTGCTGAATATCAGTATATCCACTGAGCCAAGGAGATCCATTTATTTTTAATTGAATTAAATTGCTCACAAAATGAAAGTAGCATACTTTCATTAATATTTAATTACTTACAGTGTTAAACAATGATCACAAAGAAAACTTTGCTGGTGTCTTTTCCTTCTCTGCCTTTTCCTATTACTTTGTTGCATGAGGCAGCCTCGTTAGCCTTCCTGTGATTTGGATGCGAAAAGCTACCATGGTGCTACTGGTGTTTTGGCACGTGGGGAAAACAGCAGAGCTCTGGTGCTGAAACCACCATGCAGCTACAGCCGAGAACGGGAGAGTGGGAGATCCTCAGCCAGACTGGAGAAAGAGGGGATCTTCCTTTACACCAAACAGGGCTAGCCTGAAAGTCACCCACAGAAGCATCAGTGTCTCAGCTGGAGCAGACTGATGCTACCAGGGCTACTGCTGCTGTTCAGGATTAGTTCAGTCAGCTCTCTGGTTGGTGGGGTGGGGGCAAGGAAAAAGAGGCAGGATTTTATTTTCAATTTGAAAACAAAATTGAAGCATGATTTTCATATCCGTAAACCAGGGTCCTGCACATTGCCAAGGATCTGAGGTGCTGAGGGAGTTGCTTATGTCTATCTAAAATAGTCGTTGCAACTTTAATCTCATACCATGAACATGGCACACACATATATACATATTCTCTCTATATATATTCTTCCTACTTGCACGAATCACAGCAGAGTACTTATACAAAAAGCTGAGGTATTGTGATCACAGCAGAAATCATCATGGAGTTAAGAAACTACTCCATATGTTTCCTCCCTTACAGAGCAGATAAATAGAAAAAATACTAATGACATTAAAGGCTCACAACTTTTATTTTTATGTATAAGGTTCTCCTCAATGGAATTCAGTTAAGACAGGCATGAAGTTAGTCCCATAGTCCAAGAGACTAGAGCTCTAGACATGTAACTGGTCTAGTGCTTGTGATGGAGGTAGGCTGACTTACCTGAGTCTGGCCGTTGGCAATACTGGGTGGACTGAATTAAAGCCATAACTTCTGAAATTAAGTGTGCAATTTCTATGTTATTTTCAGTAAAGAGGAACTCTTCTATGTTTCATAGCATATCCTTCCATCATTTATGGAAAAGGTGATGCTATTAAGCCAGAGCGATTACCTACAGAAAGCAAATTCTAAGTGAAGATTATATGGTATTTTCCCCTCAAACCCTTGAATGATGCTAAAGAAATTGCTCAGCTCTTCATTGCCATTCTGACCATGTCTGTTTGATTCAAAAAAGCACTTATAAAAGTAGGAAATGCCAGACTTTCTATTTCAATATGACACTCAGACTGTGAATGTGAGTAGTACATGGCTTACATTAAGGCTTAGTTCCATCTTCATTCACCTTCCCCCCTGCTTTTGGGATAGTTACAGATGCTCAGATCTTTCTAAGGTGTAAGCTTTCACTATCTTGGAAGAAGGAAATGGTAGTTCCTCCGTGCTCCCACTGGAAAAGGAAGAAATCATCAAGAGAAGGAAAAATGTCAATAAGACACTTCAAGCAGCGCATTTCCAGGCCATTATGCTACTTTTAGTGTGGTTAAAGTCAGTTGGCCTTTGGACAAATGCCTCGTCATAACACCACCCGAGGTGTGTGATAATCGCCAAGAAATGCTCTACCTGTCATGTCTTATTGCTTAAATATTTATGCTTATGACATTTGATTCCTACACTCTATATGTCATCAGAATGTTTCACTCACAGTAGATATGTCATCACCCACCAGGAACAGCTGACACTAAGGATTAGAACACTTTCAAATTAAAAATCCCTAAACAAAGAAATGACATGCTAGTAATTGTCTAGCGTAGTATAAATCAAATATATGATGATATGAACTAATAGATTTATTACATTAAGCTGACCCAGCCATTTAATTTGATGATTCCTGTGCCTCGCTTCACTCTCTGCGAGGAAAGCAGAGAAGGAATAGGACTCGTATTAGTGGTACTTCTTATTTTGATGAAGGTCATGGTGTATTTCCTCTTACAGCCATCCTGTGGAGTCAATAAGAGAAGAGGATGTGTTCTGTGGCAGAAATTGTTAGAGAGCGAAGTGTGCAAAATGATCCTTTCTGGCAAGTTGTTCTCGTCTGGAAGGGTAGTTTTAAAATGGTCCCAGTGTTTCCAGCACAATTTTGGGTGACCTTCAAATGGAGATCCACTTGTAATAGACAAACAATTTCCAACTGTCTCCTGTAGGCAAATTCTCTGGTAGAGCAGGCGGACCCCGTTTTGAAGCCTCCTCTCACCAGACCTCCTCTCCCAGCAGTGGGCCAAATGGAAGAGGTGCCGACAGCTCTCAGCCACAGTCTGTGCCCAGTAGTTCTGCCTCTAGGTAACGCTGGAAACACTCAGCTATGCAGAGGTGCAGCAGAGCTGCTCAGCGTTTGGTATGGCTCCATCAACTGCTGTTGGTCTCCACTGAGGCAGCCCTGGGGGAATGGGTGTAAGGGTGCCATGAATTAAATTTGGCCCTCATGGGCTGTCCTCCTAGATTCCTAGCTTTCATCAGAAGACTCTTTTTCAGACTGAATAGCCAGGAAGAGGAAGATCTGAGCTTTCTCTTTACTGTGATCCAAATGTGCACTGTAATCACAGCAACTAATTTCCTGCTTGTGCACAGATGTGTTTGCTTAGGGTCTTTTTCTCTCTAGCATCCATCAACATTCAATAGAAATAATTATAGGGGCACTAATGGTGCAAAAGTCTAAGCTCACTCCACACATGAAAATACACAAATTGAAATGCATGCCTGTATGAGATAGAATGTAGATGTGTAATTCCCATTTTAGCTGTACTCCTTCCCGTTTCTAATCCAGTTAAAATAAAAATGATTAGTCAAAGCATTGATTGCTAGTAGCAGATGAAAGCAAATAGGCTTGGTCTTTCACCACTTAAAGAATATTGTTAGATAGTGGCCCATTTCTACCATTCTTCAAGCAAAATTCCACTCAGACCTGTGCAATGGGTCTTGGGCTGAGATAATGTGCACTAACTACATATGTACAACACTCACTGATGTTAATGGGGAATCCAGAACACTGGATTTACTCTATGTCTCCACGTGAAGGATTCTTCCTTTTGTGTCAGAGTAGCATGTATCAGCGCTTTCACTCATGGATTCTGTACATCTCCCTCAAACTAGCCCAAATACAGCAAACACCATGTGATCTCTTCTGGCACCGGCTCAGCAGGGTGGCATTGAACAGCTATATATATCTGGCACAACGTGTCTTACACACTGTGTGTGAATTTGAACGTGTGCGCTGGCTCGCCCAGAATGGCTCTGCACACCCACAAAAGAAGGTCAGTTGTCCACAGCCATTGGCCATGGCAGGAGCTATTGCCTTCCACATCTACTGCCTCGCTCACGTAGCTCCTGGTTATAAAGTTATCAAATGTTATGCCCTTCTCTTTAATAAAGGGGTTATCCAAGGGGAGGGAGGGGACGTTGTTTTGGCTGGAATTTCACAAGGCACAGGTGGTACAACCAGCTGCAAGATCTTTAGTTCTTGTTGGCTGTACACCAGCTCTTGGTCTTTTCATAGTTCTTTCACTGGTGGTGAAGGAGGAGGAGTGGCAGGAAGGGACAGTGGGCCCTTGATGATGTTGTTCAGCATCAGCAGCTGTCTCAGGTTGGCATTAGGCTCTGGAACAGTTCCTCAGGAGGTGTTTATGCTGAACAGTTCCCTGGTGACACTGGACGCAGCAGCAGAAATGGTAATGCAGGGAAATGCTTATTGAAAAGAATCCATGTTAAAGTCAGCCCATCTCTGAATTTTCCTACACAAATACATCTTTTACTTTGTAAGTTCCTTGGGGTGATAACTGCTGTTTGTTTGGGGTAGTACAAAAAGGAAAATATATATATATCTCTAAAAAGGACAGATTCTTCCACCATTGCTACCCCTGAGTACTACAATGTAAGCTGTCTAAAGAGGCACAGAACTAGCACAGAACTAACCTATTTTTTTTTTTTTTTTTTAGAAATTTGTTTTGTTTCTCACTCTGAAAGCATACATACATGTATGATCTCAGAAGACTCTTTGGGAAAGTTCCTTTGAACTTCCGTAAGAGCTTTGGACCACAGATATGCAGAGTGTAAGGGGCCTTTCTGGTCAGCCGGCTACTTGAAGCGCAGCTATTAACAACTGACCATATCATGTCAACTGTGATTTTTTTTTCTTTCAGAGACTTGAAAATCTTCCAGGATAGGGTTTGCCTCATTCACCTTTGGCAGGGAATAGCTACCAACTGGACAATATTTTAACTGTGATCTGAGGCGCTTTTTGCCATGTTGATCATGGCTACTCTTGTGAAGACCATGATTCACAAGGCATAGAACTAACAAGGAACAGATCTGGGGAGGACAGTTTAGAATACCTAGATTTTACTTTCTGAAGTGGTGGGGACACTTGGGTAGGTTGTCAGCAACTAAACACAAGGGCCTGCTATCAAAGTGAAACAGGCCCAAGGCACCTGAGACCTTCAGAAAGTGCTGCCCCAGGTTTATCTCACACAGCTTTCTTTTTTCTCCCCTCTCGTGTATAGCATATTGTAGAAACCAGTCAAAGCACATTTATTCAAATTTACTGAAAATCAAACTCCCCTTTCTCCGCTTAACCAGGCAGACACTGGTAGCCTACAGACTGATACAGAAAGCCTTGCTTCCCTACACAAGAGACGCCTGTCTCGGTGAACATTTAATATACAGAATGTGTGAATAAAAAGAGGGGATGCAACATTTGTGAGATCCAGAAGCTCATGACAGCCACGGAGAACTAAACACATGTATTATGACAAAATCACAAACTGCTGGCTTGGCAGATTCCCTGGGAACAGGCGGGGAAGGTGATAGCTGCTCGAAAGTCAGAGAAAGGATCAATATTGAATAAATCAAAACAAATATGTGATAGGTTCTGAGAATGTTATAAAAATTAAATACCAGGGAATGTGAGGCATGAGAATCTCCAATTACTGGGTTACTGCTACTGAGTCGTTGTGATACTGAGAAAAGAGGGTGGGAAAATGGAATTATTGACGGATAGGAGCTGATAATGAATAGTTTTAAAAATTGCATAGGCAGCCTGTCTCAAAATACTTTTCATAGAAGATATTTACTACTGTTTTTGTTTTATAAATGGAGAAGCTGGGGTACAGAGCATGGGTCCCTTCTTCCAAGTGCCCCTGCAGGTTTCTCTGCTTTAGCAGAGAAGGCAGTCCACTTTCCTTTTGCTCCCTTTGTCATTTCTAGCCTTTTATTTCATCCTTGATCCAAGCCTGGATTCAAGTTTGTTGTTGATGCCGCAGTGCCCAGCCACTCCATTAAGTAGGAGACTGGGCTTCCTTATTGAAAGAAAATAAGATATAACATTGTTCATGAAGGGTAAGACCCTCAGATGTTAATGGAAGACTAGTATTTTTATGCTTACATTTAGCAGTACTTGCCATTTAGAGCAGTCTTGTTTATTGTGCCTTTTTTTTTTTTTCCCTATCTTTTTGTCCCCCTCTATCTTTAAATAAAAGCACTGAGTTTGAGAGAGTTGTTACCAAAAACTCAGGGGTATACAGATACTGGCTGGCTATCTACATGGAGGAAGCTTCATCCTGGGGAGCTTTCTGTTGGAGACAGCCTACCTTTCCAGGGAAGAATTTCTTAAAACAAACAGCCTCTTCTTTCATTGTTCCACAGTGGGTTCAGGCAACTAAAGACAATACTCATGGCAGTATATGTTACTGTTTTTTATTTATCTCATAACTGTGTTTACAGAGCTAGCTGCCATATAACCATATATAAGCCTCCCTTGCTATTCCAGGGAGGCTTAAATGACAACCTCATGCAGCTCCTGTCACCTTTCAATTTTCTGATTTATTTATGTGAGAAATAGGTGATCATAAGACTGAGATTTTAGAAAATATTATCCGTAATGAATCCGTAATTATCTTTCTAAACTTTCTTCCTTGGCATTTTTCTCCTCCTTATTTTTTTTGTTTCGGAAGCAAGATATGTTGAGTGGCATAACTTGATTTATGCTCCTTTAATACAAGAAATATCAGCAGACCTAGCAGAATATATAGATTTTCTTTTATCCTTAACTGAGCACATAATATGTTAGCAAAATGAACATACACCATTCTCAGCCTACTGAATTTCTCTCACATTTTTCAAATGACTTTACCTAACTCTTTCTGCAATCCTTTAAAATAACATCTTGTCGTAGTTTATTTGTAAAACTATCCATGCTGTAGTAATGTTACAAATGCTACAGTAAAAGCTGTGGAGAAAGTAAAGGAATTGAGGGAATGGATGCAAGAGTAATGTTTATGGTGCACACTGAGATAGCTTTTGATGGAAGATGCTGTAAAAGTGCAAAGCTCTATTATTATTGTTATTATTTCTTTATTATAGGTGGTTACCAGACAGATCTATGATTGGATGAATTAAACTCAAATAAAAGCAAGGAGTGATTTCAACTATTCCTTACTTAATCCTATAAACAGTCAATTGATATCTCAATATATATTGCTGCTGCTCCTGGCCAGGAAGTCAAGGAAGGAGATAAGGTATTATTGGTTTTATCTGTTGTGCATCCTACATAGAGGGCAAATCCAGTTTCTGTTTTGCATGGAAAAATCTTGATATTTAGCTGGAGCCCTCTGATCTCAAAGCTTGGCTCTTGTGGCAGAAGCATCCAGATATAGAAATTTGGGGCTAGGATATGGCAAAATAGTGGAATTTTAGCCTAACTGAAAGTAGGCAAGAAATATCCCATTACTTTCAAGTAGAATGCTTATGCATTTTTTTCTGGCACAGGAGAAAAAAAGGCATGGGATTAAACATGGATCTTGCTTTCTATGCTAAAGTGGGATATGGGATAGATCTGACTGATATTTGTGGTAACTACATGAACAATGGTTTACAAAATTAAACTGCTTTTAATATAAAGAGATTGAAAGCTGGTCTGACACAGACCGTTATAACGCTATTCCCATCACTGTGGCTTTTGCTGACCTTGCTCTCCCAATCTAAAGTATCAGAAACACATAATCCACCCCTCCAAATCACAAAACGGAAGAATTTTTTTAATGACATCTGCTGTTTATTTGCTTTGCTTTCTGGCTCCTGGGCTTTTCCTGCAAAGCTAAGTCATACTTCTAAGCGTATCTTCAACTGTTGATGTTTCTTTAGCCACAGACTCTCAACAACACCAGTAATACAGAAAGACTCACCTGCATGAGAAACCTTCTGCAGGTTTTATCAGTGAGGATCTGATTGAACAGTGCTGCAACAGCTTTGGATAGCTCCTAAGTGATACCCGCAATTTCCCTAATTCAACTTTCTTTGGCAGTCGAAGTGTTAAATCGCTACATTTCATCCTCTTTGGAGCCCCCGGCCCTTGTGCACCTCTGCCCCTGAGAGTGGATATTTGCCTGGTAGAGTTAGGCTCAAATCCCACAGTTTTGCTGTGTTCTAGCCCCAAACTGATGTTCTACCACGGGGTTCTTCCTTCTCTGGAGGCTGCAGCCATGGTGGAGAGCCCATGCTCCGGGCCAGGAGCAGGCCTTCGGTTCCGGAGGGTTCTAGCTGGTTTCTGCAGGCAGACTGAGGTGATCCCTGGTTTCCCGTCCCTTAGAGAAAGCCGGGATGATCCTCAGGACAGGCCCGTGCAGCCTTGTGTCCCGCAGGCTGGTTGTTGTGGGGCCAGGCGGGAGCTGCAGCACAGGCCCAAGCATGGAGGGCAGATCTCCTTTCGGCACGGTTCAGCCCATGGAGCTCAACTCAGGGCGTATAGAAATATATCCATCCTCTAGCTTCCTTTCCCATCCCTTTCAGAATGGACTCGGTTGAACCAGACCATTGCGACAACAAAAACCCAACCAGGAGCGATAGCAAAGAGTATTAAAAAAAAAAAAAAAAAAAAAGAGGACAAAAAGGAATCAAAAACCAAGCACCACCTCCTATCTCCCCCAAACCATCCTTTTTGCCATGAACAAAAAACCACTAGCTTCACTCAAATTCACTTTTGGTAATAACAACCCCAGAAATTTGCATCTGGGCTGACAATGTTTGTAGTGTGTGTTAGCCCAGTGTGATTTCAAATTGGCAAGTTAGAGCAACCCTCTGGAAAACCAGGATTTACAAGGGGAATGCTGACAAACACTTAACTGCGGTGGCACTTGCTCTATGCTATATAACGCATAAAACAGCGCGACGGAACATAAGTCTCGCCTAATTATCGAAAATATTTGGGGGCTGCCTTGTGGTAAAAACACTCATTTTGATCTTGCATGGCAGATCGTTTTTGCTCTCAAATTTTGTTCTGAGCCACCTATCTTTAAAAAAATACTGCTAATCACAGACCAGACGCAGTGCAGTGTTTTGGGGAAGGAAATGTATAATGAGAGGAATTTCAGAGCTGTATGGACTTGCGTGACACCATATTATTGCACGAGCAAAAAACCACTGGTGAGAGGTAATAACCATTTGTCAGCGGCAGCGTGGAGGGCTGCATTATAACCCTTTGTGTGTATGTGTTTGTGTGTACCCTTTATGAAGCAATCGGACACCTTCCAGTCTCCAAACACCTGATAATGTTAAAGTTTATTTTATCGCAAGCAAGGTTATATCTTCTTTCAGCTTCGCACTGACCCTAGGAAGAAAAGGAATAATGGATCAGGAACCTATTATCACTATTCTGTGTTAAACAGCCAAGTAAAGGGCAAATATAGTTCTGTGGTGGAATCAATCACAGAGCCCATCAGTGCAAATGACCCTCCTGGCCCCCTCCTTCTTCCCCGTGCCTAAGAATTTGCCATATTCAATCTTTAGGCTCTGAACCCAAATGCCCTTTGCAAGTGAATTTATGATCACTTCATCACGCTGTCTATTAGCTCACTTTCTAACAAATAGGATTGAGAAATATATGGCAGCAACTGCAACGGCACATTTCCAACTAATGGTTAAAATGTCAGGGTAATAACGTCCAGGAGCGCCTGCCCTCGCGCACAGAATCCGGGTGGCTTTACCAGGGCTGCCGCCGTGCCGCCGAGGCAGAGCCTTGCGAGCCTCCTTCGTCCCTTTGCAGGGCTGCAGCTTGGAAGCTGCTGCCTCTCATCAGGGCTCGCTCTGCCAGTGCTGCACTGTACTTCATTAGGCAGCTCTATTTAATGGTTTCAACAAAAGCCATCATTTTAGCCCAACTGCCTTGACTAAATTAAAATTTCCAATCTCTGTTTTAGTGTTCTGCAACTGATGTATACATAAGCAAAACTGGTCAACATCTGCCAGGGGGTTGGCCAAAAGTTCTGTAAAGATGTACTTCACATTTCTGAAGCATGTGCAAAGTAACAACGTACTTATCCTCCTGAGGGCTCTCATGATTTTACTTCACCATTTGTTCAGACACACTTTAGCAGCATATAAGCCATACAGTTGATTCTCCCCTTGGTTGCAGTTTTATCTGTAGTGTCATTTTGAGTAATTGGGGTATGGTAGCTGATCAACTTTCAGGTTTCTCATTGGCAGAAAGGGACTGTATTGGCACCAAGAAAGAATATGATGGGTCCTCTCGGTGCCTGAGCAAGTGTCCCTCTTTTGCACTTGGCTACCCAAGGCCATTAGAAAATAAGCTTAATAAAGCAACTCAGTGTATACATCTTAACTATTCCCAGCCAAGGGGATGCAGCTATAGAAGAAATATTTTAAACCAATATGAAAGATGGTAAATGTACATATTTAGTCAGTGATCTGTGAAAGTTTTTGAATTAGTTTTTAAAGCTTTGTTAAGACCAGAACGCACAGATGTTGAAAACAAGTTCAGATGTAGCGACAGATGGTATTTGATTATGAAGCAGACTGTTCATATAATACAAAGATGCTGCTTCTGCCATACACAAGTAACTGCAGAGAGTGCAGTAGAAATTTTGGAAGGCAGAGCAGTTCAAGAGGTTCTTTGTGCAGCAATAACTTTCACGTTTTTCCAGCAGTGCTAGAATTGGGATAATTTCCTTTCTTTCGCCGTCAACACCCTTGTTTCTCCCCCCCTTTTTTCCTCCTCTGTTACGTAGCTATCTTGCACTTTTCTACTCTCTTTCCAGGTCATTCTTAATCAGACTAAAGATAAATATACTTCATTTATACTTACAAAGGAATTAAGTTCCTTAAGGTTAATAACAGCAATAATTACACTATATTACGAATATTATATACTAAAAAAAAAAAAAAAAAAAGGAGAACGAAATGTGGACAAATCTTGAATTTTCCTCCTGCTGTAACTCGGCACCCAGAGCCATGGAGCAGTTACTGACTCGGTGACTGGGTCTGATATCCATGCCTAGTGTGAGAATACCGTGGTCGCCGCCACGTCCGTTCCCTCCCCTCCCTCCGAGGGACCAGGGTGCTGCCGATAGCTGGAAGTACTGACGGTTCGAGGACACGGGTGGCTCGAGGACCCCCCGTGCCTGTGTTATTGCCCTGTCCGGCGTGGGGGGCACATGTCAGACCTGCTGCAGCGGGCGCCTGTGCAGGCCCAGCGCAGGCTCCGCAGCCGGCAGGATGCAGAGCGTGCCAGAACGCGACATTCCCGTTAGGAAATAAAGCTGGGATGCAGGTTGCACAACTGGAAACGGGGGCGCTGCGAAGGCCGGGGTGAAGCCCTCGCTGCGGCCGTTAACGAGTAACCGCGGGCGTTAATGAGTAACGTGGCGGGCTGGCACCGCCAGCGCCTGCGGGGACCTGGCGAGCTGGGCAGGCAAACGGCCTCCGCGTCAGGGGGCTCGGGGCGGCCCTTCTGACACTCGGTGCACATTGATGCTCCCCCGAAACACCGCGTTTTTGTGGGAACTGACACAGTGCTAATGCGTTGTTTGCGTAGCGGCAGTGCAAGTTTTACTTTGCGCTTTTTCCCTCGTTTCAAATGCACGCTTTGTATTTGGGGAAGTTCGGAATATGCCGTGAGCTGCGCAGCCTCAAGCCTGGAGGCCCAGGATGCCCATTTCACACCCGCCTAGACCTTAGCCTCGCACAGCCATTGGAATCCAGCTCTGCGTGCCCGGGAGCTTCCCTTAAACGCACACGGAGAGCGGGTCAGGCTCCGGCGTGAGCGGCCGCTCTTCAGCCCGAGGCAGGCAACCACGTCGTCCCTGAGATCGGCCTTTTCGGAGGCTTGTGTCCATTCCCGGGAAATTGTTATCCATGGGGAAAAAAAAAAGCACCCCCACTTTGGGGAAATCTGGGCTCGAGGTTTTGACTGGAGCTTCATCTCTTCCTTTAAAAGCTCCGACCAAATTATTGAGCTGATAAGCGATTCCCCTTGGTTTTACATTTGCTGGCATGAGTTATCCTTGAGTGCTGCATATTAGGGTTGTTTTGTACTAAAAGGTGTTAAACACTTGTAATAAATATTTTTCCTTATTTCCCCTAGGACACAGTTCCATCTCTGGTTGGTGAAGCATAAAAAAGAGCTGTCATGCCCAGTTTTAATAGGCAATAGGATTTCAAGCCCCCAGAGTTGTTTCACAGTCTGGCAGTGGCCGTAATGAAACTGGCCACTGTTGCCACAAGACTTTTCCTCTCATGCGTTCTCCCCTGTTACCTCCCACAGCTGCCTGACTGGCAGGTCTCATGCAAGCTGCAAACATATTTACATTGGAGCTGGTAGCATTTCCTTAGCTCTCTGTGTTCTCTGTCATCTTTCTCTCTCTCTTTTTTTCCCTTTTCTTTATTGCCTTTTTTTTATTTATTTTTTTTTAAACATGCCTGGCTAGGGACGCAACCTGAAGTCTCATTTTAAAGGATAAAATGAAACTGCACACGCAATTAACTACCTTTGCATGTGAACAGCAGTTCATGCTCGTGTGTTCTGATGTGAAGCAGATAGCTTGTTTATTTGTTTGCTCTTTTCACACCGACTCCCAAATAAATGGGAAAGTACCACGATTCGCTTGCCCGGGATTTACTCATGGCAAAGCCATCCCATTCTCCCGGGCTCTGGGCAGAGCAAGGTGGTGGGGGACCCTTCTCTGCACGGGGGCCAGTGTCACACTGCTCTGCAGCTCTGCAAACAGGCAGACGAAGAGGAATTTATTTGGAGGTTAAAATAAATAAATAAATATGTAGATAAAATGCACCTCCACGACCTCTCCGAGGTATCTGCACGTTAGCAGTATTAGTGAGCTGCGTGTGACGGTTAGCAGCATAACAACGGATGGATTTTTCTGCACCCATCAATCGATCAGGCTTAATAAGCAGCTTCTCCTGATGCCCCTGCCCCACTTTTTTCTTGAAAATCTGGAAAACGGGGCAGGCTGGAGACCAGCCCCGAGGCTCAGCAGACTTGGCCCAGGCAGGGAAACACCCCCGCGCCCCCTCCCCTTCCTCTTTATCTAGCCGTTCTGTCACCACCATGGGAGCTTTCCATCACCATTAAGCAACAAACTTCAGCTAAGATTTAATTTGTTTTCTGTATTGTAGTCTTCAAATAAACACAGCGCCATATTTTAAAACCGAATCGGATTAATCTTCTCGGAGAAACACTGCGCCCCGTTGCAAAGAGCGACTGCCTCGCTTGCCGTTATTTCCTAGATGCAGTCGCACGCTGCAACTCGCCACTCAGTTCCCTTTCCCTCCTAACAAAGAGGAAAGACTGGATCAGAAGGGATCATCTCCATAGAAATTGTGTTGGCACAACCTGGACTGGGCATAAATAAGGGTACAGACCAAGAAAACGAGAGCAATTAACTCTTTCCGGCTCTCACAGTGACAAAATGCAGCGTTCTATGCTCTGTTTCGCAGTGATTTGACATGGAAAAGGTCTCCAGTTCCTAGTGATTTATCAGTAATATAAATATCAGTAATACGCTGTGTATGTCTTGGTCAGAGATGATTCATGTCTTCCTGCTTTAGAGCTAGAACATAGCATATTGCTTATCGTGAAAATTCCAGGTATTCAGGGAGCAGGATTTCCAAGCACAGATGGCCAGATCTGCAAAATTTGGATCATTTCAGGGCGCTTGAAGCCTGGGAAAGTTGATTTGGCCCTTTGCAGTGACAGGGACTACTTGCCAAGTTCCAGGCTAGCTCTGAACTCCTGCGGTATTCCGGGGTGCCAAAAGCTAGGATTTCTTGTTTAGAGCTCTGCGTGCCTTGGGCTGCAGGGAAAGACGACAAACAGTGTCTAGCAGTTCATAGAACAAGCACATCTGAGAGGAAAAGCTGATCAGGGCATAGAAGGGGCTGCTCGTAGGAGGACAGAATGGAAATACCTCTGACTCAGGCAGCTCCTTCCTTCCTTCTGGCCATTACCTGGGCCCCTGGCGGTGAGCTCCCTCCCTCTCTCCCGGGTTAATTCCTGCTAGGCATCACCCCTGGCTTCCTTTGGGAGCCTCTGCTGGGGTGACTCTCCTCACCCTCTCTCACAACTAACTCCCTTCTGGTAAGGGAAGCATATGACATGGCCTGGATTTCAGATGTTTTGACCAGAAAATGCTTCTGGTAGGTTGGATCCATCCATGGATGGATGTGAACAAAGACAGGGAATTTTTGTGCAGTGAAAGCAAAAAGAGATCTTACTGTTAAAGGACTGTTATTTATGTAGATGCAGCTCTATTACCTTCCATGGACTTCCTTTTCACCTGGCATTAACACGGCCCAGCAAATGCAGCTCCAGTTGTATGAGAAGGAAGAGAGTTTTAATAACTGCTGTGGAGGCAAAGTGTTTATTTGGGTACTGCAGCGTAGCTAAAGCTGGATTCGGGCCCCAGATCAGCAGGACGGTTTTTTGAGCGATATCAGTGAAGACTCTGAAAATAAGTGACCTCAAATGAAAACATATTTTTAACACACTCCTTCTTCAAAATCAGAAAATTCTTGCACAATTTTCTGATCCAAATAAGATACCATCTTACTGCCATCTGCATCAGTTCTAAGCCGTTCGATCTGAAAGGCAGGCAGTGTGCACATCAGCGGTTCATTCAACCTCAGTAATTTAAGATGTGCACGGGACAGGAGAAATAGTGAAGGACTAGAGAAAAACAAAGAAGGAATGAGGTGTTTCGAGGCAATGTGTGAGCGTGGTTACACGCAAAGCCAATGGTTATCCAGTTTGAAAAGAAAGTGGTCCAGGAAAGGGTGTCAGACTGTAAGAAACAAAAAAGGTTTCCTGGCTGCTATGTTAGCAAGAGCAAACAGGTAAGAGGAGTAAATCTGAACCACGACAAAACAAGTATGACTCTGCATTCAACTACCTCGTGGAACTCATGGCTGCAGGGTGCCAAGTGGCAGCTCTACGCAGGAAATGACTGAACACCATGAATGAAGGTACTTTCTAGCTCATTTGGGCTGCATTTAATTCAGAGGGCTCTCCGAGCTTTGGAGATAACCTGCCTCCCGCGGAGAGCTCCTCCTTGTTGCAGAGACCATTGCGAAATAACATCCATTATCTTAACCTGTGCTGGAGGGAGGACGCTGCCTTAGATAAATCATTATATTCATTTTGCAAGAGGGCTGGCAGTTTCATTAATAAATAAATCAAACTAAGGGGAAAAGGAAAACTTTTGGAGGACTGCCGTCTTAGGCATGGCCCTGCCGCAGCAGAGAGCTTCCAGCGATCCACCTTTCGATACGGGGTTAAATCAGCTCTTGGAAAGAAATATAAACAATGGCAATGAGCTTGTAATTTATATTTTATTTTGCACAAGCTTGCATATATACTGCACATACATTCAGTTTAGAGAAGATGGAAGGCACACAAGGCAATTGAACTACTGTATCCTTTAAGTGGTACAAAGCAAAAAGGTAAAAGTCTGGATAGTATACAAAAGCTTTAAACACACAAAATAAAATCCACCCCCCAAAAAAAACCATTTTTTTTTCCTGTGTTTATCTTAAATTTAGTAGCTGCCAAGCTAGAATTGTAACTTTTTTTTTCAATCAATTGTCTACTGCACCTTTTTTTTTTAAACGGACAGGGGAGTCTTATTGTTTTATCTTGTCATCAATTAATATTACAGTACATCCTTGGTAATACAAAATTGTACACCTTCATCAAATAAATTAGGATAAATTAAACCAATAAATTATGCAAAGTCTTCAGAACAATAGACAACAACAAAAAAAATCCACAGTTGAAATTGCCTCTAGCTAAAAAATAAAATAAAAAAAATCAAAAATTGACTTTATCAGTTCAGTTATTGTACTATCTTCAAATTAAAGGGTCTTTATTACAAAAGAAGAGCTTAATAATGCTATTTACAACATATTGCTAAATAATATAAAGGCAGTGTTTTGTCACTTTTGTAACTATATACATATGAGTAATGGCTGGGACAATATCAGTTTAAACCTTAACCTTTGACTCTTCTGGGCAGCATTAAAACCAGCCTAAAGAGATTTCTTTTCTTTTCTTTTTTTTTTTTGTCTTTTTCAGTTTCTTACACACTATATGGTAATGAGATGGCTATTGTGTTTGTCTAATATTTTACTCGAGTGGTACAATTAATGCAGAAAGGATGGGTTTTAGAGAAAATGTAAGCTCACTGTTTCTTCTAGATTTGTTTCTACATATCCCAGAATATTTGTGCATTTGGAAGGTGGCTGCTGAGGGAGAGAGGTGACTGTGGCTCAGATGAAAAGACTAAGTAAAGTCAAAATGCCACCACCTTTCATACACTAAAAAGGATATTCCTAAGAAGATACAAAGGTTAAATACCAGTTTTCATCCCAGCTCTAAATATGAGCATTTTTAGCTTCAGTTTATAGATGGTTTACAACCAACAGTTCTACAGAAAACAAAATTGCATTTCCTTCAACAGAACATTTAAGTGCAATACAGTAACTGCTTACTCATATAAACCAGTTACATTCCTTAAGGGGAGCTTTTTGAAAACAATGCTTATTGGAATTTTCAAACACAGAGTTGGTACCAGAAGGAAACATTTGCACTATTCACACCAATGATTACTATATAATACACATGGCAAATATAGTTTTTGCTTTCACTTCTCATGTACAGTGCTCGTTTTGGGGGTTTTGTAAACCACTTTCCATTTTTATATATATATATATCTTTCTGTGTATATATATATATATGTATAATCTTTCAATGCTGCTGGTGAAAATCCTATCTTTAAAGCCACAAAATCTTCACCTTTATTTCTTAATTAATATTAACCTGTGGAAAAAAAACATTTTTCTATTAACTGACTTCATATACATAGAAAAAATTCTGCAATTTTACAGAAACTGTATTACCCATTCCCTTGACATCTGATGAAAGAGACTTAACTTTCAGAAGTAGAGAGCTGGATTTTCAAGAATGCTTTCAACTATCTATACAGTTACTGTAGTGTTTCTTATAAATTCAACAGATGTTTTCAGAATGTAGTTATTAAAATCTTATGTCTTTATGCAAGAACAGCCTTAAGGTTGAATATTTACATTGCTTTATAAAAGTTCCCCTCGATTTTCAATGTTCACCCACATTCCTGGTACAGTAACAAAGATTCTGCAAACTTAAAACACTTTAATTAAATAATACTCAGAGGCACAAAGCAAACCTCAGGAATACATGGGTGAACACTTTCTTAAATAATTACTACATTCTAACATCTTCCACGTGTTTACCATTAAATGTGAAACGTTCCCATTAAACAACCAGAGATACAGTAAGAATTAAATGTTTTGTAGTTTCAAATAGAACATTCTTTTCACAAAACATAACAAATGTCTAAAATAGGTTCTTAATCTAGATAGGAAAAAGGTAAGCTTTTCACTTCATACGCTTATTTTGTGTGTGTGTTTTTGTGTGTGTGTGTATATATATATATATACATACGCACACACGTAATTTGTCTTTGTGTGTGTTAACACTATATGTATATGTATATACACATATACCACGTATGAAATATTGCTTCTATACTACTTTTCATCAAGCTAAGAAAACACAAGATTTGCACCACAGTTACAAAAAATTGGCTTCTACAAGAATTTTCAAAACTTGAATGCTGCTCAAATAATTGAGAAAAAATAATTTGCATTATCAAACTGTTCTAAAAATTCTCTTCTTCAAAAACGTAGTCTCCTGCTTTGTTTTTTTTTTTTAATTTTTAAAAAGACATAAAATATGCATAGCTATCAACATTATGTCAAACAGCCAGAAAAAAAAATAGTGTTTATTGCAGCTGTAGTAATTGAAAAATAAAGTTTAAAAGATGAAAATTGTAAGCCACAGAAGGCACAAGAACAATTGTACTTGTGGGGGAAAAACTGGTATTTTGAAGGATTTTTTATCCTTCCGCTGGTGCATTTAAGGTCTAGGCACAGACTATAACCTCAAGTTTATATGCAGAAATAAATCTGAACTAGCATTGGATGAATGGCAACATGGGATTTCTACATGGATTTTGAAATTCTTTCCCTATGTAAACTTTTCATTACAATAAAAGTAGCCTTCTGCCTTTTAGCCATTTTAAGTGAAATAGAATTGAGATCATTTGAAAAATACCGCTTTCTACTTACAATTTAGTAGGAGCTATGCTGTGTATTTAGAACTGTAGGTGTATTGGGAGGCACAAAGGCAATATGGCTATACTGCAGTAAAATCACCAAAACTGAAATAATCAAATTATCACTATTTATTTATGTTTTTCCTTTTTTTTGCAGACCAAGGAGTTGAAATTTATTTGTCTTTTAAGATGAAATTTCTACTCTTAATTCCTATGCCTCATGTACTATTGAGATTATGCTACTTATAAATAAATAAATAAATGCAACATCATCAAGTGTTGAGTATACAATTTCACTTATTTAGATTATGTGAATCACATTGCAGCCAAATAATAATAATAATAATATTAATAATAATAATAAAAATAAACATAATAAAAGTAATGGTAAAATCACAGATCAAGATGATAGCTAGTAGTATGTCCACATAGTATGACTAAAGTATGGCTTTGCTTTCTTATGTCCAAGGTGACAATGCAGTGTTATATTTTGTATCTGATGCTATGCCAATGAGGAACTTATTGTGTTAAAACTTGAGCTTTTTATGCCATTTCTTCCCATAAATCAAAAAAAAAAAAAAAAAAGTGCATGAACACCATTTTCATCCTTTCTTACTCAGAATTCATTGGAGTTACATCTTTATGAAGTGTAATGTTTACCAAAGCATGAGAGAAAGGAACAAAGAGAGAAGAGAAAAGAGAAGAGAAGAGAAGAGAAGAGAAGAGAAGAGAAGAGAA
>JAWLRI010000833.1:4701456-4706456 GCA_034781795.1 Crypturellus tataupa
GAAAGGAAAGGAAAGGAAAGGAAAGGAAAGGAAAGGAAAGGAAAGGGAAAGGAAAGGAAAGGAAAGGAAGAGAAAAGAAAAGGAAAAGAAGAGAAAAGAAAAGGAAAAGGAAAGGAAAAAGGAGAAAAGAAGAGAAAAGGAAAAAAGACAAGTCCTGTCTACTGTGAGGATATGCACAGTATTAGGTACTTTCAGGGATTTTAGGATCAAGAAGATTTGCTTTGTTTTAATGCATAGTGAAAATGTTGGCACTTCATCCCATACTATTGTCTGCATTGCCTATACTCTACTGATACTGCCAGTGCTTGAAAATAATGACAGGGAATCGCAGGATTGTGCTGCTTAATTTGAAGTCAGCAGGTTTTTAAGGCTTTCTGCTGACAATAATTGCTTTCATACATTTCTGTCTATCAGCAGTATTTGTAAATGAAGTGAAATTGCAATGATCAGGTCAGCTCTTTTGTCACGTGGGTAAACTTTCACTCTCCAAAGTCAAAATGCAATGTAGAAATAAAGAAATAAGATATCGATATCCTAGATGGTCTAAACGTAACTCTTGGCTAATTAGGAACTTTCTCTAGATACAGCTCGAATTAGGTAGGGGAAAATACTATTGACGATAACAATAAATTCTTACTGCATCTGTACAAAAGACGACAGAGAAAATGACAAATACAGCGTGCCATAGCATATTCAACCTTCCCCCAAAACTTTTGGAGACGATACCTTTCTGAAAACGTGCGAAAAGGAGAGCCTTAGAAAACAGCGCAACAACTAGCAGCGAGCTCTCCTTCCTTAAGCTGGCATAGCATGGTATAGCATGGTATAGCATTCAGGCGAACCCAGATCCATCACGTACTTCACACTGTGACTCCGATTTTGGTCAAGACTAGCTCCAGCCTCACAAGACAAGTGCAGCGCATTGCTCAAATAGGTTGTTTTAAAAAGCTGCACTTACAGTAATTTAAAAATCCAATTTGGCTATCTGTACCCTGCATAGCCAGGAGGACACTGCAATTTTTGTATATACTTGATTAGATTTTTATGAAAATGTAATTTTTATACTTCCGATTAGGAAAAGACTAATTATATTTTACAGCTACAAACAACTATTCTTTTTTTTTTTTTCCTTTTTCCTTTGCCTCAGCACTGTGAGGCTAAAATGCCTTCTTCTACTATAAATAAGATCATTCAAAAAGTGCTTCTCAGGACAAATGTTGAATACAGACAGACAACTTCATGTAATGGAAAGGGGATTTGGGGGAAAAAAACAGACTGAGCAAAGAATAAATTTAGGGACCGATGCCATTAAAGTAAGACCAAGACATGGCAATTTAGTATGCTGAAGGTTTCATTTTTACTCTATGGAGAGTGAAATGCTTCCGTTTTAACAAGCTGACCATATTATAAAATTAGTGTGGTTGATCCAATATTGTGCATGATTTACTGGCCTTACCCTGCAAGAATAGTATTGGATTTGTGCAAACTTGCCTTGCCGCAATTTAGAAAAACAGCAACCTGGCATGTTGATTACTGGTGCAGGGTATTCACCGTTCCCATATGGAAAGCATGAAGAACAAGCTTTGCTTTTTTGGGGTATCACTTCTTGGAGTGAGTACCTAAAATAGATGTTGTAGGTTGTTTTTTTTTTTTTAAAGTATGAAACAAAATCTACTTATTGGTTAAAAAGTATATAAAATAAAAAATCTCCAAGCTTATGAAGTGACTCCACAGAGTTCAGACCTTTAGCAGTATAAACATAATATAAACTTCATTGTCTGTAGTATTGTGCCATGACATTAGTCTCACTAAGACAAAATGCCACTTTGCAGCAAGCAATAAATCTGACAAAGCATTTTAAAACATAATGCCCTAACTTGCTAAGACAGGCTTTTACACGCTTCCAAATTCTTCTCCCTGAAAATTAACCCATTTATTCTCCAAATGTTAAGGGTCTTGGGCAAAAGTAAACCGAAGGCTGAAGTAAAATAACTATCCCCTTGGAACTGAACAAAAACTTAAAAGATAAACCCAGGAGGGATCATAGTCTAATTTCATATACATATATATGTATGTGATACACATATATATGAAATTAAAATAGAGACACACATGACTTGGGCATCAGAAGGGGACTGCTACTTTCATACATTCATAAATAGCTGCTGAACTCTCTACTCATGAAGAAGCTCTTGTAGGCAGTTTGGGGATTTGAAAATCTCGGGGACCTCACTGTCCAGCTTACAGATGACCTTGTATATGGCCTTCTTCCAGGAAGGATCAACATCTTTGCCTGCGATAATGGCATTGAAAAACTCCCGTAACGTGATCTGAGCCACTTCCAGGAATCTCTCTGGAACCTGCTGATACAAGGAGACAATGGCATTAATACAGTTTTCAATTTCAAGTCTCTGGTTCTTCAAAGGAAACTGAGCTAAGTTCTTTCTTTCAGAAAGGGGCTTACATAGCACCTGCATTTTCTAAATGCGGCAGCCTTCTATTCTCTTATGCAAAGCTGTTATATATAGTACTTTAGCAATAACTTTTATAACATGTGTTAGAGATCTTTGCAAAGTCTACTGACAGAAGGTAGGTAACAAAATGTTGCTGTCTGAGTTCGGAGAGTGAGGGATTTATAGGATATAATTAGCAGGAGGGGAAAGAAACACAATTGTCTTTAAGGAGAGAAATCTCTGCTTGATATTTTACCCGTACTGTTACGGCTATGTTCTCCTTTCTGTGTGGGAACTAATATGAAAGTTATGCATGCATGGAAAGCTCTCAGTACCTCTGTGTTTAACTTTGGTCAGAACCCGGGCTGAAAGCTATCAAAGAAATGGGATATCTGTGAATGGTTGTTCGTCGCTTAAAAACAAGCTAGCAATCAAGGCTTCAGCTAATAGCTTGGTTCTGTGGCTGCTTTGTGCATGAGACTCTCTGAAGATGTCTTTCTTGGGAGACATTAAGGTCTTCCCTTATTTTTCGGAAACCAACAGATAAAAACCCAACCTCTTCAATAGGCGCCTTGTGCTTACAGTGGCTACAGTACTGGGATGTGTCAAACTCATCTGGGTTTTCTAAAGTCACTGTCATCGCATGGGTAAATCAAACGGCCAACAAGCAGGGGTACATCATCCTCAGAAGTCCCAGGATTACAGTTGCACATTAAAAAGCACATTTATCTCTGTACTTAGGCAATTCCTCTTAAACAGCTGCTTCAGACATCATCAGGGCCTTCTTACTCTCTTCCCTAAAAGACTTAAAAGCAATCCCTACAAGGAACCACAGGTCAGTTGCGAGGTTGATGTCATCTCCATAAAGGTATTATTTTCCATTTTTATTATGGAGATGTGGCTTCATAGCTCAAGAACTGCTAATACATGGCCGGCCACTGGCCAACAGGCTTATAATAGCAAGTAATCCCTCACTGCTATTTGCCCACTCACAGTATACCTGGCAAGGGGAGCTCTCTGACTTGCATTTACACCAGCATGGATCTGGGTGGATCTCACATGTTTATTGGATGCACATCACACTGCCCGACTAGGACCCATGTGTTGTCCTGTATTTTAGACTTTGGTTCTTCACTTTCAAAACACATGGCTGTTCATCCTGGCACCGGGAAGCTCTGGAGCCCAACTCACCTATCACAGCTGGGGAGACACTAGCCGTCTACCGGCCACTGGCTAAACAGGAGCTCAGCTCCTCTTCATGCCAGCTGACAAACTGTTTCCAGAAGCTCTGAAGCTTGTGGAAGTTCCCTGTGTACCTCCAAGAGTGAAATCTGGCTCCATGCGTTTGTCTCCTCCCAAAGAGAGGCTGCCTTTTGACAGGTTGCCACACAGAAGGCATTTCTCCAGACATCCCATTGCAGCAATGATTATGAGAGAAGAAAACAACTATTGCCTGTCAGTTATTCCAGCTCAAAGGCATAACTTAAGACTTCAAATAACCACTCTGGTACTTGGAAACTCACTAAGGTATCTGGAAAAGATTCCTTGCTTGTCTCTTTTTCAATGCTAAAAAACATTTCTGCACTTTTCTGTTCATGCAGTTCAAAGAACCACCCCTTTGCTGCTGACAGCATTTGGTTTTGCTTGAAAGGTAAGGAGTCATTAACTAAATGGTACCAGAAAGCAAGAAATATACTAGATAATTAATGTACATATTTCTGCCAGCTTAGAAGGGCACAAACTGCCGTTTTTTGCCCTTGAGCTTGGGAAAAAGGCTTTCAATTTTGGTATCTGCTTCAGAGGAGCAACATTAGATGCCTTTGTCCCTTCCCAAACTATGGGAGATGGGAGGTTGGCAATTGCAAGCACCTCCACAAGAAGCATGAAGTCCAAGTGCAGAAAGTCCTGCCTCTTCCCACACTGGAGGACTCTTCCTTCATACATTACACTTGTGACAACTTTAGGCATGGACATAGCAATCCGCTTATAAGTTTGGACTTTAGCCATTGGAATATGAAAGTTTTCCAAATAGGAAATGTTGCTTTTCCACAGAGCAGGAAAGCCTGGAGAAACCCTATGGTACCCCTGGTATGAAACCCTACCTTCCAGGTCTCCTGTCTTTGAAGACATCGGCTTGGCTTCTAGGCTAGAAATTAGCTTTTAATGTCTGATTTCAATGTACCTGAGTCCCATTTTCAGGGCCAGACCCCTCCAAACTCTGTAGCACAACATGCAGAGATCCACTCACAAACACAGCAGTGAACTCAGCCCCGAGAGGCCTTTGCCAAGACCTCCTCATAACGCTGAGTTCCCAAAGACCCTCGCATCAGAGCCATTCATAACTCATTCCTTTTGGGATTTTATTAGTAATTTTTCATGTCAAACCGGATTACACATGTTACTTTGCATGCTGTAATGTGAATAGCACTGTGATTAATCCCCACAGGATAGTATGTCGGATAACATTTTTCCTTTCTAGAAAGAGAAACCATACAGTGTGTTTTTTTTTTTTTTTTTTTTTTTTTAAGAAGAAGAAGAAAGACGATA
>JAWLRI010000833.1:4711456-4723956 GCA_034781795.1 Crypturellus tataupa
TTAACCCAAAGATAAGGCAAACACGGCATCCATTTTATGGCAAGTGATGGAGAACCTCTCCAGGATGGAGAGTGAGTCCCATGTCTCACTATGAGCAATCTCACTATGTGCACCTTTAAGTCAAGAATTTGTCTCCAGTGCGCACACGTCAGCCCACAGGATGATTCAGGGGAAGATTTCTTTCGAGAAAACAAGGCATCAACCGGATGAGCACAAACACCTCCTGCTCCCAAAATTGCCATCATGGCAGTGCTGGGGGTCAAGCCAGAAGCAATGCAGCGAGGCATCAAACCCCCGTGAGGCTCAAGGGGAGGCTAGTGACATTGCCACCAGCGTCCCCTCGCATGCGCCCCTGAGCTTGCAGAGGCTCAAGGCCCCTACGAGGATGAAAGGAGCCATGTAACGGAGCTGGGGACCCTCACCTTGAACCAGAAGAGGATCCCTCTGTTCCCTGACCCTCTGCAGTCCAGGGCCTTGTGTGATTTGCAGCTGCAGGTAGAGATTTGCTGCTGTTTCCAAGGAAGCCCTGCCAGAGCAGCTCTGCCCTACAGCCGCTTTCCCTGGGTTCTCAAGGGCACCACGTGAAGCCCCTTCCTGGCTCCTCACATGTTTTTCCAGGCCACCACCTCCCTTCCCACACATGCACACAGCACATACGTGCACACAGACACGCACACACATGCACACATGTGTACTCTCTTTCCCCGAGCACGGCGAGCTGCTGCGTGGGACCATCTTTGTGCTGCGAGTTGGTGTGGCAGCATATCAAGCAGGAGGCTTTGGCTTCCACACAGAATTTGGAGGCAGGTTTTGGAGTAAGTTGCTACACTTTTTGGCGCGAAAGCCACCGCAGCATATGGCCCAATGTTCTCAGTTTAAGTCTGACACTTAACATTATTTAACAGTTTCTGTGTTAGGTGCTTTATAAGGTAAAGGAAATTAACAATTTTCAGCTAATTAGATCACTCAATTGGCTGAACATCCTGGACACCTCTTAGAAAAAAACAGGTTGGCTCAGGCAATGGAAAGGCTAATGCCTCTTCCATTATCACTTATGAGGAGAGGGAAATAGTTGGAAAGGATGCTTTTATTTTAAAAACACAAGTGAGAAATACCTCAACTGTTGGACACTTCAGTGAATACGCTTCTCTCCTAACCACCATCCTTCTAGAGAGCGGGGCCCTAATTTGCCCGCTGCGTGCGCACCGATCCCCTTGACCGCGACCGCAGCTCGCGGCGCTGCCACGCTCCGCCTGCCTGTGGCCCTCGAGTTTGCTCTCACAGCACTTGCTGCAAGGATGAACAAATATCACTGCAGTTAAGACGCATTTTTTGGAAGGGGAGAAATAGGGACAAGCGGTTGATGGCAGGTCGGTCTGGTCTCCTCTCCTGCTCTGACAGGTCTTAGAGCCACAGGGAGAGGAGCCCACTCTTTGGAAGCAGCACCGACAACATAGCGCTGAGCCTCGCTGTTAGGAAAGCAAAGAGCACTAGCCCAAGCCAAGCTCAAAAGTGAAAAATTAGGCAAACAAGAGAGGCTTCTTATTGCATTCATTGTTACACTGAAGCTTTTCTACTCTTTGTAAGCTACCACTGAAACACAAAGCTGGAAAACACTTGCCCTCAAATGATTTAAGAATGCATTTTAGAAGTGTTTGTCTGAGAGGAAGCTCAGATCCCTCATCCCTTGTGCAGGGTTTGGGGCACTAGCAATCTACTGCTGGCTTACTATTATCTCCTCCGCCAAGCTCACAATGAGGAGAGAGAATGGCATGGCTCTTATAAGGAAAAAAATTGACAGAGGGGTTGCTGAGAGGTCTGATAATATCAGGGAAGTGAAAGTGGTAGTGCAGTGAAAATGGATACTGCGTGATACATTAGATTTAATCACTTGCATTTCAATTAAGCTTTCCCACAAATAAAGATTCTGCAGTGCCTTGCCGGCTCCCTACACGGCCAGCGCGCCGAGCGTGCAGCCAGCGCCGCGCGCCCCAGCTGGGTGCACACGACGGTGCGTCCAGCGCCTCTCCAGGCTGAGGTTCCCCTCCGAGTCCCTGCGGGCCTGCCAGGGCTGGCTTCCCGCTCGGCAGGAGGAGCGAGGCACCTCGCGGCGCGCGCCGCTGCTTCGCCCGCAGCCCGGGAGCGTCCCTGTCCTGGGACCGCGCTGCCCTTCGTGCAGAGGATGAGCATCGCTGACACACAGCTGCTCTCTGGTGCGAGCAGCATGACCTTAGCGTGGCAGTTTTTAAGCAGACGGCTTGGTATGAATTTGGAGCACAGCCATGTTAAATAAAAAGACTTTTCTTTCACAGTTTCTTTTGTTTTTTGCACCTTGGGATTTAGTTCTCCCCTTTCCTCACCCTCAGAAATGATCAATAGCATTTTACTAGGGAGATGATTATCAAGTTTCCCTGCCTGCTCTCCCGATGAATTAGGACTGCGTGAGATGTAGAGGTTTCTAATGGAAACTCTGATTGCCCTTAACACTCTGCATTGCCAATGGCACTGCTGCAGTATGGAAAAATCACTAAGGTTCCTGAGGCTTAGGATGGTTAGGGATTTAGTATCTGTTGGGGAATATAAGAAAGAATCCCGGGAGAGGCCACTCACACCCAAGACACTGTCTCACTCCAAAACTGAAGGAGAAATAAAACTCATGCATGCAAAAATAGTCTAACTTTAAGTCAATCCTGTCGTGGTGAAGCACAATCTGCTCCAAGAGGCTGCCTGCAATGCCAATGGCACATTACGTACTCTGCCACCAAATTCTGGAAGGTACCACAGAGAGGCACCCACAAAACCCCAGAAAAGTAAGTATGAGGATGACCACCCAATTCTGGCTCTGCTGCAGAAAGAGCGGGGAGGTTATTGCAAGACTCTGGATAGATAATCCAGGCAGGAATGCACCATGTTCCTTGGCAAGGCCAGGAGCGTAGCCTGGACTTTGAGGAGCAGGTACCCTTTCACCAGCAGTAAGTCCTCCAGTCTCCTGGTTTATTTCTGTGACTAAGAGAACTGGTCAGGCAGAACCTGCTGGTTAGACCACAGATATGCAAGGGAAATATTTTGTGGAGTTTATAGCGCATAGTGATCTTTTTTTTAACGTTCAGCAGAACTTGGTCCTGTAGATGAACCATTAACACTACAGTAGAAGTGACAATTAAAGGCTTATATATCTAAAGCACATCTGGTAACATAAACATAAAATCTCACGGCACTGAGTAAACATTTATAATTGGTTCTTGTTCACTTTTCCCACCTCTCCGCATTGCAGTCACCCTTGTTGTCCCTGCCTGGCCCTTGAAAGGCTCCGACCGTTAATGCAGCGCCCTTTCCGTGCTCAGTTTGCGTGTGCTGGGTGGGGAGCGGGGAGCAGGGAACGAGGTGGACAAGAGGGATGGGAAGCAGGTGGTGTTTAATCAGTCTGGCAGGGAAACAGCCATCGCTGGGGTCCTTCTGGGGGTGGCAGGAAGGTGGCAAGCATGCCCTCTGGCACTGCGAGGCCTCCTTCCCTCCTCCCTGTCACACAGCGCGGAGGCAGGGGAAGGGGAAGGAATTAGTGCATGGCTGTGCATCAGGCCATCGCGAATGGCTGCCCCATCCTAGGCTGACCAATCTCTTTCCAACAAAACCAAGATCCCTGGGCATCCAGAGCCTGTTGTGGTGTCCTCAATTGCTTGAGATAAGTCATTTCACCTTCTCGCTGAACATGGATATTTGGCAGTTAAAGGGCATTTTTTCTCTTCCATGTTCACTTCCCTTCTCTCCTATAATAACTTTCTGAAGACTTCTGCTTTAAATGCTTTTATGCGTCTATGTCATCACTTCCCCGAAAGTCCCAATCAATGAAGTCGTCTTCCTGCTTAGCAACAGAGTTCATGCCACCCCGGTCTGCTACTCTTGACACAGGCTCTCCATTAACTACAGAAGCAAGTTCAAGGACACACGTTTGACATTTCAGCTCTTTCAGTGGCCTGGGCTACTACCTGGCCGTGGTTTCTTCCGACAGCACATTTCCCACAGAGCCTTGAAACCTGCCCTGTCCGGAGGGCGGTTCATGAGTCCCTCAGGTGGCACCCTGAAATGAGGCAGTGCTGGCCTGCGCAACTTCCCCTCGGTAGATAAGCACGATGAACCTTGCCCCTTGCAGGCCTGCAGGGAGAATTCATCCTCAACATGCTGATTACCCTCAGGCGGCTCCTCCTGCTGTCCTTCTCTCCCTCCACCCCCACGCTTTTGCTTTCACGGGTCAGGGAGACATCGGGTTCTTTTTCTGCACTAGAAAAATGTGGCAATACTCTAGGACTGCCGGGGATGGGGTCCATGTAAATACGGAAATCGATCCAGCGCTCTGCTGAGGACTTTCTCGCTGTTGGGTTGAAGGATATCTCTTAATCTGCATGGATATCTCTGCAGTAGTTCTGCCCCACCGTTACTTCGTCGTGGTCCCAACAAAAGGCCTCTAAAGTTGAGTCTCATCTTGCAGCTTGACAGAATTTTGCCCCATAGATTCAGGTATTGTTCAAAATAAAGTTACTTGCGAGCTCTAAGCTCATGTGAGAAGGCTCCTCTGCAAACTTGTGCTCTCCCTGCTCTCTCTCCCCAGTGATACCAGTAGTGGAAAAGGGCAATACTCCCAAAGCTGTATTAGAGAGCTGCATCAGCACAGGTAATGATGGTGCAAAGTCTCTCGTATGGTTCCCAAAGTTAATACTTCAAGCTGTGTAAGTTTGCTAAGTCACATTACCAGAGCCTGACTCCTGGATGTTTTAAAATACACTGAAGATATCAAGAAAATAGTCAAACAGTGTTTTGTTTAAAGGTGACCAAAGTATTTAAGGATGAACAATCCTTTCTACATGACTGTTGCTGAAGTCAGTAGAGAGTGGCAAAATGATAGCTTATAAAAATACAAACAATGTCCCCTCTACCCCAGACCTATGCATATTATAATTATATGGCTATGTGGCTCCAACCCAGGTCTCCGTTAGATTTTTCTTTTTAAAATAAAAAAAAATTTTTTTTTGAAGTTAGTATTCAACAAATACACACTCGACTATATAATAACACAACAAAAGACAGCACTAGTTCTTTCACATCCGAATTTAGTTCAGCATCATGTAGAACAAGCATGCAGTGGGGTGTGGAGAGAAAAATATTACAAAGTTAGCAGCTAACTCACTCGTTTAGATCTGTCTGGTAAAATACATATATAGAACAGATACAGATAAAGTTTAAAAGATCAAATTTTTTCCTCGATTGTCACAGAATTTTTCACATATTCTAATGTGAAAAAAGAGTAAGAACACACTGCATATAAGAATTTTCATTCAATTAAGTCTTGCTCAGAAAATACACTCCTCATTCACAAGACAACGCTGATTTTCAAGAGCTATGAATGAAAAATTTAGCTATATCATCTAAAAGAAATGAAAAAAGTCTGAAGGGAACATGTGCATTAAATGGATGAGAGAATTCACGGTTCGAGGTTTTTGGTTTGAGTTTTGGTTGTTTTTTTCTTTGGTAAACAGCAAGTTTTAAAATGTTCCTGCTCACTGTAACTGGCTAGCTAGCTAACTGATTAAAGGAACTCTTCCTATGCAGGATGATAGAAATTGCATTTAAGCTTGTGAGTGAAAACACTGGCCTGATATGGGTTAAATTCACCTTGCTTCTCACTACTCATCTAGGATTTTTTTTTTTTTTTTTTTTTTTTTGAGAAGGACGGACATCTGGAAATCAGTTTTACACAGAAAAATAGAAAACAGGGAAGAACTAGGAAGATGAATAAAGGCTCATCACAGACACAAAAGAACAGAGCAAAAAGAAGCTTGGATTTGGGTATTCTTGTCTGGCAAGGAGGCAGGCAGTAAGGCTAATGAAGCATTTGCGATATGGGACGTATGCCAGCGTAACAAAGAAGATGTGCATCAGCTCTGCAGATGTGCCAAAGCCCCCAGAGCAAAATAATGACATAATCACCATCAGTGTCACAGACCAGACTGTACACAAGGTGACATGGGAGAGAATAAATAAGAGTCTTTAGAGGCCTGTAGTACACACACGGGAAGGAATAGCCATTCCTCACAACTGCCACAAGAGAGTGGCGAGATGTTGGGCATAATGTGTGCAGCTAGCAAAAGAAATCTTGAATTGTGCGAGGATTACACACTATAAATTGGTGCTTCTCTCCATCTCCAGTTGACGTTTCAATTCCCACCACCCCTTGTTGAATGCAAAATGAAATGGCAGGAGGAGTCGGAAGAGTTTGCCAAGTTTTGTTTTGTTTTTGTTGGTTTGGTTTTTTATTTTTTTGGAAGGGGGTTGTTTTGTTCTAGAGGAGGATGGGGCAAAAAGGATGAGTAGCAGTAAATAATTATATATATATATATATATATATATATAAACCTCAAAGCAAAACACCACACCAAAAAGCACACAGAATCCTGCGCTACTCAGCTCGAACGATCCTAGGATTCTCCCAAAGCAAAATTAGAAAAAAACAAGAGCAGGTTTTGCTTTTTTGGGGGGGGGGTGTTTTCCGGTTTACTGCTATTCATGAACAAAACTCAGAAAAATCCCACTAAAATATTTTTCTGCACTAAAAGACAAGATTAGTATTTTATTGATCAGTAATAAAACACCGCTTAGGGCAATTTAGTACTTAACATGTTATTTGCGGTGGGGAGTAATCTGAAAAGCTCTGAGTAGCCTTAAATCATTTAACAACAGCTCTCCCTGCATAAAAGCAAGCGCTTGTCTCAGGACAGCTGTGTGATTTTGTGCTATATTTTTTACGCGACTTTTGTCACTTTTTAGAGGGAACATCTGCTGGGTAAAGTAAAGCAACACTAAGGCAATCCAGAGGCCTGCCCGGGAAGGCTGTGGCACAGGAGGAGACAGATCCAAGGCGCCAACGGGCGGGATGCGTGCGGAAGGACCGCTCAAGTACGTCATTGTTTGCAGGATCAGGCCCTACCAGAGGAGCTCAGAAGAACAAAGCACTTGGCTTCACCAGTGTCCCTTTTCATTGCTTCTAATGAAAGATTCATAAGAATAACTTTAATTTTTTATGATTTTTTTTTTTGCATTACTATATTAGCTGCATCTACTTTGTACATAATTTCTTCTTAAATACAGAAAACCTGCTCCAAAATGCCTGGCATAGCAACTCGATCAGTACAATAATTGATCCCGATTGCTGCTGCAGTCCTTCTTAACATTATGAAGGTGAGGTGGGGCCCAGAAAATATTTTTACACAATTATTCCTTCTCATTTCAAAGTGATTTGTTTATTAAGAATACAGGTAAACTTTGGGAGGGGAAAGTATTTTTATTTTTAAGATTAAAAAAAATATTACTAAAACCTCCCTAATTTGCTAGCTAAACCATTCAGTGGAAGAATGATTATATTTGTCTTTTTTGGCTTCGCCCAATTAATTGGAGCAGTAACGTAACGATTGTTAATAAACAGCCCTAATTTGACTCTACTTCTTGCATATCTACTAACTGCACCATATCTTTGTTTAGCATATCATCGGGGAAAACAAGGAAGCATGTATATAATTTTGTTCTGTTGTATATAAAGTTTAATAATTATGCCACAGAGGATTCTAAATTAATCACAGAAGGCCCAGCAATACTAATAATCTGTTTAGCAAACTCCAGCTTCTTTGCACTTTGATGTTCCGAGCAGAGGCTGCATGAACTGTGGCAGCTTTTTAAATCGGGCAAGTGTTTGTTTCTGCTGAAGCTGATACCGATGTTTTCCTTTATGCTTTTTCTATTATCGGAGTATGACCCCTCGAAGAAACCAAGAGACAAGCCAAGGCTTATTTGGGTGTGTTCTCAGGAAAGCTCCCAGATCGCATTTTTTATTTATTTATCAAAGTTTTGGTGCAGGAATTTTTTATCATTATAAATTTATTATTATTATTATTATTATTATTCCCCCAGATGAAAGAGAAGGGGCTCCGAGAAAGTTTTAAATTAGCTAAATCGGTCCGCGCAGCCCAGATGAAATAAACCCGCCAGTTTGAAAGGGCTGTTAGAACTTTTCTGGCCGTTTAATCCATACATGGCTGAACACAATGATCCGTTCCACAGAAAGCTACAGCCACCACCAGCAGCTGTTAGAAGAGAGCTTGCTCCCTGCTCCTATTGATAACCCTTTGTGGAATGAAGAAAAAGAGCCGAGGGAAGGAGAACTGAATGTCAGACAATAGACATCGCTACACACACTGTCTCTGAACTTTCCTCATCTCTGAAGGACAATTAATTATGAAGGCCTTTGGGGTAGGTCGAAGCAAGGGAAAACCTACTGCTGGCCCAGCACTCCAGCCGCTATCTCTGTGTTTGTTAAATGGTCGTGCCTGTTGGGGAACCAGAGTAGCAGCCACCAAAATAGCCAATAGATCATTTAGGAAAAAAGAGAGCAAAAGATTTTTTTTTTTATGTGTGCCTGTCCTTGTATAATTCTATTCTCACTGTGAAATCATCCATACACAAAACACAAGGACATTTTTTTTTTTTTTTAAGAAGAGCCACAGGGTAGGTTACAGTCAGAAACGGCCTCTCAGTGGTGTGTTAAAAAGGATGGTCTTTTCACCAAATCATTTCACAGAGGCAAAACAGACAAACACAAAGAGTTGAGACTTTTTCTCCTACATTAAATAGAGTAACTGATAAGGTCAGACATATGATACCTAAAGACATGAATCTGTGAACTCTTGAAGTCAAAGGACTTCTCTGTGCAAAGGAACAATCTTTCAAAGGAAATAGATCATAGAACTCCACTGAATCCCCTTTAAACTTTATGAAGCAGGAGGAGAAAAAGCTCTAAGTAGGGAAGCTTGACAGAAGAGCCTTGAACTATTTTCTGAAGGAAAGATGAGACCCTCCCTAGGCTGCCACAAAACATCTTTTTTTTTCTAAAGGCTCTTCTGAACTTTGATATGTGCCAAGACACCGCTATTGAAAGCTGTATAATTATGTGCTATAGCCACTGTAGAAAATGCTTTGTTCACCACAACAAAGAACAATAAGCAAAGTAAAGTGACATTACACTGTATCTTTTTCTTTAAGAATGTTGAGAAAGGTCAGGGTACGTTATAACTAATAAAGCTGTTGAGTAAGGAAGTTTAAAGTTGATCTTGCTGTGCTTAAATGTAACCCAATGACAAAAAGACAGAGGGAACTAAAATTGTAATGACATTAAAAAATGGATCATATATCAATGTGCCAACTTCATTATACAAACACCTTGAATCCAAAGGACACAAACATAAAAATCGAGTGTAGCTTTGCGACTGTATGCCACTTGCCTCTAACAGCTTCCAACTACAACCTGCAGCTCAACTAACTGCACAAACTGATTAACAGGCATTAATTGACGCATGCAATGCGCGAACCTTCTCCTGAAAGCCCTGGATTTTGTTACTGGATTTACAAATCGGGCTCATTTCCTGCGTAGTTTTCAAGGAAACCTCTGCTGTCTCACAAGAGACTCCCCTCAAAATTTTCAGAAAACAAAAGACAGAATATGCCTGAGGGCATTGATTTTATTTCTTGAAACCCATATTTTTAAGGAAAAAAAGAACAGGAATTTCACCCAGGCACATACGTTCCAATCTTTCCTTTTAGCAGGATCCTGACGGCAAGGCATCTTTTCGCCTACGCTCGCTATTCTCAAATTGCAAAATCAGTTTCATTTTCCTCCCTGCACACCATAGGACAGACTTTTTCTTTAAAACGGCTGAAAACAGCACTGAATCTCTGTAACAATAAAGCCCTTGAATGAGGAAGCATACGGCCCAAGGGAAAAAAAAAAAAAAGAGAGAGAGAAAGAAAGAAAAAGGAGGGAATACTAAAATAAACAACTGTCCCATTGGCTGTACCCGCTTCCAGTACCATGAGAAGAGCACAGACCGCACGGACTGAACCTATGATCTTGGAGATGGAATTTAGCAAATTATTGACTTGATTTTCACTTCTGCTAAGGCCACTGAACACTGCTCTCGTCGTATAACGCAATTTTAGAGTGGCTGTAAATTCTGCTTTACAGTGCCTATATATTGCAAAGCAAACAAACAAACAACAACACGTTGAGTGGCCTTAGTTTAAATAAGACTCAGGTCCAAAGGCTCTAATTCTCCTTTGATGAATGCCAACTGAGCTCAGGACGAATCCTGCAGATGAAACTAGGAAAGAATACGGGTTCCTAGAATAAGCATACCAGTGGCCAGCACTTTCAAAAGGCAATAATTGAGAATGCCCTAATTTTTGGATGCACTGTTGGGCACACGTCATCTTCAGGGAATGGACCGTCGAGGACTTACTGACAAAGTGGCTCTCATTAGCAGACTTCCAGTTGAGCATCCCAAAATGGAATCAGCCTAAAAACATCACTGCTTCTGAAAATTTTGGCAGCCAACATCCCTTCAAGCATTTGCAGGCCACTAACATGACTGGGTTATTATTTGGTTTTATAAGTGGTGTGAGTTGAATTGTTTTACCTAGACCCATGGATTTTTGTGGGACTAATTCAAAGTGTCTTAAGTTAAACATTTTGCTAAGACTTAAGCACAACTGCTCTGAATTAACTTTTCCCACAGTGTTACGGTTCCCTGCTGCCAAAAATAGAGCAAAAAGCTCCTTAAAAATTGTTTTCCCCCTGCGCTAAACAATGGCACGTGCCACGACTAGTGCTGTGAAAAAGGGCAATCCTTGTGTCAGGCCTCACCGTACCAAAACGGCACGGAGGGCATTTGTGGAAATAACGCAGCTTGGCAGACGCTTCGCTGCTGTGATCGACATTGGTGAGTAGGGCCATGAATTGAGCGCAGGAAGGTGCTCGCTCGGGTGCTTCTCGGCACCAACGGGGCAAACAGGAGGAGAAGGTGGAAAGACATCGAGCAAAGGCCCTAGGACAGGGGGCACTGCGACTTCGGAGCAAGGAATGAACCTTTAGACACCCAGAAAACCAAGCACAGCATCTTGTGGAGAATCACTAACATGCGGAGAAGGAGGATAACGGAAAAAAATGCCAGGGAAGAAGAATGGTAGAGGGGTGCGAGCCAAAGAAGGCTAAAATCCAGGTGTTGTGCTGAGGCCAATTTATTTTGCTCGTTGCAAGTAAATAATAATAATAATTTTAAAATCTTCTTAATGAGTTTTAACAATATTTTTATTTTAACTCACAGCTCGGTGTCCCCCTTGCATGAAATCATCCTGTCACATTTGCAACTGTGAGATCCATTAAGGCGGATTTTTGAAAGACTGTTAAGAAACTGTTTGAGATTTATTTTTTTTTCTTTCATAGCAACAATACCTGACTTTAATTATTGCTGCTGGCATTCAAAAGCTTATGGCAACACCGCAGATGAGACAGATATCAAGTGGCACAGCAAGCTGTCCTCCCTTTCTGACCAACTTCGGCATCTGCGCTGGGACACTGACATTTGCGGCTTGCGCTCACCAGGATATAACCCACCTTCCCCCTCCCCGAAAGAGCCGTCCCAGAATAGAGAAGCATCTTCACCTTTTGTGAAAAAGAATACTTCTCTTTCCCCCCACCCCTTGCAAAAAAAAGAAAAAGAAACAAAACGTGTTCAAATTGCTTGTTCTGTGCAGCCGCACGCAGCACAGGTTTCTTTGGCTGCCCAGGAGAGACGCGGGGAAGCAGCGGCACGCACGCACACACGTGTGCACACACACACGCACATGCAAAGCCGCTGCGCGCCGCAGGAGATGGTGTATTTATCTCTGGCTCGCAGCCACGGGGGTACAATGGCAGGGCTAAAAACGATAGGACATGTGGTTTGTTAAACATCTTATTTGACTTTGCGAGAAGCTGTCAGTTCCAATGCGCTGGGAGGGGAGCAGAGTATCACAGTTTCCTGAGCAGATCAATGGCACAGCCTGATACGCACCAAATACACATTTTAGCTTCATCCCATTTTCCTAATAGTCAATTTAGGGATATTAAAGTATATGCATGAATTTTGCTCAACAAGAGATAAAGGAGGAGCACTTCAGAAGAGCAGTGTAGGTGATTTAAGAGAAACAACACATCAGACTAATCAGAAGATCAGCAATGCATCACCGAAGTATGAGAGGAAGGAACTTTGATGACGCTAAATATGGCAAATGCTCAGTTTGCTAAATCCCTTTGGATCCAATTTCAGCGTTACAGTACTCGTCATTTTTGCTTTCCAGCTTGTGGGGGTGGGGCCGGGCATTTATCAGGAAAAGTTACACTGGCAACATTAAAAACCATAACGTATAATTTAATGAACTCTTAACTGACAGATCTTCAGCGCAAAAAATAAAATTTAAGGTTCTAGGATATTCGCTTTACACTAGATAATACAAGAAAGGCTGTGTGAAAGAATTTGAAAATCATAGCCATTTATATATGTGTATATTAACATATAGTCATTTGTGTATATATATATATTATATATATATATAGGCACACACATCTGAAAGGCTTTTCATTC
>JAWLRI010000833.1:4728956-4745447 GCA_034781795.1 Crypturellus tataupa
ATTAATATATCCATGAACTTCAGAGCCAAACATTTGGCCAGTGCAGCACATGGAAATGTCTCATTAAGGTGCCTATTTACATTTGTGTTTAAGCCCATGGAGGAGAGTCTTCCCGCGGTCAGCAGCAGTGCCCGTCGTTAGTGGTTGGGAACACCTGCTTAAACCATGGGGACACAGTTTAAAGCAAAATGACATTATTTCCCTTTCCTAAGGAGGAGGGGCAGTGGAGCTAAAGGGTCTGCAGGGGGCAAAGAGGGGAGCATCATTTGGCCCAAGAAATGCCATATGTGTTAAACACTTACAAGCATTTAGGGCTATGGAAAAACTCAGGAAAAGGGAACACAGCTCGTCTTTACAGCCCTGGTTCTGTGACGTTGCCAGCCCCAAGCAGCTCTCGTGTGGGAGGTGGCTGCGTTGCACTTTTGGGTGAAGGACCCCGGCCTACATAGGTAGTGGGTAAAGTGCTCCAGGGCCTCTTCTGGTGCTGTATGAATATAGGGTGGCACAAAAGCAAAGCACTTGATATTACTGCAACTCCGTTGAGCACAATGCCGCCACGTGCAAGCACAAGCACAAGCACGTATTTTCTTTAAAGAAGAGAAGCAAAAACAGGAAAAAAAACGCCCATCTCAGTATAACTGCCTAAGCTAACATTCACTGGAGAGGACACGACAGCAGCACTCCAGGACCCTCCCGAGCTGCCAACGCTACATCTGGCTCCGGTGGTGGCTTTTCGGCGCGGCGTCGCTCGCAACGCTCCCTCCGACGCCTCCAGCCCAGGTGGCACCACTCCGAGAGCGAACCCTCCACTCGGCCCGCTGCGCGATTCGCAGCCTCTTTTTTTTTTTGTGCTTAATGATTCTTGACCGGCCATTTAGTGTAGGAAGTGCCTGGATTGCTTCCCCCCTCCTCTTCCCGAGCGCTGCCACCACGCGCACACGGTGTGCGGCGCCGCTGAGGGCATGGCGGGAAAGATAACGGGAAAAACGGCCCGCGGTCTTAACCAAACGGAGCCAGTCCACAAAATCTGGGCCAAATTCACCAACCTGTGGGATTATCTCCCAGTAAGACTGAAAAAAACCACCCCGTAACTCGAAAGTGATTAAAAGAAGGATTTGTGTAATTTGTTGTGGGGTGGAGGGGAGAGAAGTGTAACAAACTAATTTAAGCTAATGTAATGTTTATAAAGTTACTTGGATAATGACACCATGTACGCCATTATAATCATTAAAACCCAATCTATGTTTTTTTAAAAAAAAACTTAGATGATTAGCACAAAATCAAGTTGATGTGAAGGAACAATTACTTTTAGAAAAAAATCAGGAGGTCCTAATATTCTGTAGAATGAGGGAGGATGCAGCTGTATGTCGACAGCTTTCATATCCTCATTTGAATAATGTGGCCTGAATCTGTCACTTTATTCATCCTCCTTATGCTCAGTGTACTCTGCATCAACAACAAATTAAGTTGTAAATAAGAGACAATCATCACTTTTGTTTTTAAGCAGCTTCTGCATGGAGAATTTCAATGTACTGTTTCTTTTTGACAGAAAGAAAGGGATTCTACACTGTGCTTATGTAAGCACAAATACGAGGAAACCAACCGAAATGAAACAATAAGGGAGCACTTGAGAACTGCTCCAAAATGTTCTTGGAAGTGCATTTCTACCACCACAAAAATCTCTATTTTTAATAGGATGTGTAAAATGAAAACTGTTTGTATTTACTGCCATAATTATTCTTGTTTTGTTCTGAAACTTCCAAGATTTTTGGGGGATTTAAAATTCTGCAGTTTCCCCCTTCCTCCTGTAGGCACAAGCAGGGTACATCTCAACAGGAAGAACAAATGAATAAAGTCAGCAGGAACCTTTGTGTACCCAGAAATAATTGTTATTAATCCCAGATATGATAACGCGATACTTTCTCAGGCTCAAATGCAGCACAAGAAAAAAAAACATAAGGAGAGAGTTTTTCTTACCTTTACGTCTGAGAAGTAGGTTTTCAGCATATTGGAACTTGGGTACCGGGTGTAAAAGAACATGAGCTTGGCCTTTTTCAAGTGATTCGGTGACAAGCCTTCCTGCATGTAGGATTGAATTAGTGAAGGAAAACGCTTTTCTTGAAAAAAAAAAGGCAGTTTGCAAATGTAGAGACCTGGAAACGTGCCCCCTTAAATATTCCATGGACCCTGAGATTACACGGGAATTACTAACATTTAAGCTGCCGCGGTGCGATTTTCTGTAAAACGGCTTGGTGAAGTACATGAGGAGAGGGAAGCTAAGCACTGTATTTTGCAGTGCCCAAGTTTTAGTGCTGGGTCTCAGGAATTTTGCAAGTTTGGGGCTTGTGTGCCATATGTACGTGCACTTGTTGCTAGGGAAACAAATGCACCGAGCATGTGCTGCAAAAAACTTATCGTAAGCCTTTTCCTCCCTCTGCTTTGCGAGTCCAGCTAAAGTTTGTTTTCCCTCAGCGCCGATACAAAATGCAGCCTGTACTAAATAAAGCTAATGCACGTGCAGCTATCGGAGGCGCTTTATCATTTCCAACTGTGCTTCACACTGGCGGTGCGTTTTACCTGCTTCATTAACGTCAATAAATTTTAACATCTTGAGCTAGTCCCTAATCCTGTTAGTGCTTTGCTTCAACTGCCGCCTTCTCAATGAAAGCAAAATTTCTGGAAGGCAGAGGGAGCCCCCCCTGCCCTCGGAGCCCCCCAGCAAACGCGCCTTGCTCTGATTTACACAGTTAACTCCTCCGAGAAGGCGGCTGTATTTGGGGCGAAGCGATCGATGACTGTGGGCTAGCGGATCAATAAATGGCCACTTACCCTATAAGGCAGCCTATTTATCCTGGAAACATCATTACCTTTTAGATCTGTAAACAGAAGCAACGAAAACAGTTCCCAAGGGAATGTGAAGCTAACCATAACAATCCCGGCTTTCTGGTTTTCTCCCAGCTTCTTGGCTCTCTTTTGTGTGCTGTGCGCTAGGACAGCCCTGGTCACATCTGCGCCGCAGGCTGGCCCTGCCATTTCCTCAGCAAATTAATGGCTTTATAATTTATCAGAAATGAAGATGCACGTGGAGAAAATCAATGCGCCCCCCCCCTCCCCTTTCTGACCCCCCTCAAGGTCAATTAAGGGTTCTTCCCAGAAGCTCCTCTAAGGACTGTTTCTCCTAAACACAATTGCTGGAAAATTCACCCGTTTCACACCTTATGGCCGGGCTGGGGGTGGGAGGGAAGGTCACACAAGTTCGCCGCTCCGGCGCTGCCAAGGTGCCTCCACCTTTCGGCCGGGAACACGTCAGCACGGAGCATCCCAGCCCGGGGCTCTGCATGGGAAATGCAGGCACCTACAGACCAGCAGGCTGCTGGTTATTAGCCAGCTCTTTCGTGAGAATACCCTCTTCTCTAATTAGTGAAATCTACCAAAACCTTCCCGTTTATTTTGTGGCAAAATAAGAAGATTCATTTTTTAGATTGAAAAAAACGTGGCATTAGAAAGAAAAAAAAAAAAAAAAGCCATCGATAATATTAGCTGAAAAACCTCTTATTTTCTGGAAGTACGCAGAAAACGGCTCAGCTGAACTTGCATTTTGTTTTAGATGCTTAACGATTACAAAGAAGATAATTTATGACTGACATACTTCTTGTGCCAAGAGAAGAGTTGAAAGAACCTCCAGTTACCTCCATTAGACTGATAGAGAAGTCTAAAAGAGCATTACACTCTGCAGTGCCATCTGTCAAAATACGTAAGTGAAATAATAGTAGCAAGCTGTCACCTATTGCTTAGTGATAAGAGTTTTAGACAAACCAAAACTTCTGCACCAGAAATCCTTTTTGCTATGAGATTTTTTGCAGGGAAGTGGGGGGGCTGGAGGGAAACTTCAATAAGAAAAAAAAAATAATAATAAAAGACTCTAAGGCTCCTTAATTTGTAATTCCTCTGATGCTGACAACATGTTAGAATCATGTTTGGCATAGAGTCTCTTTCAATGGAAGATAAAAGATGTACTTAAACTTTCTAAAAAAGCTATCATATTTTCTGGGCATAAGCATATTAGACAATCGTCTCAGTATTTTGTTTCCTTTTTTCCTGATTTAATTTGCATTTAGGATTTTTAAATATTTTCTGCCATAATGCCAGAGGATATTGATATTGAATGAAACATGTATTAAAATATGTTCTAAGCCTCAAATTCCAAGAAATCCATTTTTTATTAAAATTATACTTGTGCTTAAGCACTTGGCAGCCTTAAAGAGACATCAATAATGCAACAAATCTTTCTATCTTGATCCTAAGGTTAACGCTTTACTGAGATAAAAGATATACTCTGCAATAAACTATCAAAAAGCAGTTAATGATAGACCGAAGGGCTAAGAATTAGATAACCCATTGCTATTTCAGAAAAAAAAAAAAAAAGAACTGACCAATTGCTTAATTTCCTTTTTAAGTGCTTGGGCTGAAAAGCAACTGTTCTTCCAAGAAAGCACTAGCTGTTTCCAGGATACTTACACACGCACAATGACTCATGATGAAATAGATTCAGTAAACATACAGCTGTACTGAACACGAGCTAAGCCCCATTCAAGGCCAGGAAAGAAAACGAGCACAAATAAATATTAAGGAGGTAAAGGGAGGAGGGGTGCCGAATGGAACGCAAACAAGCTCTGTCCCAGCAGCTCATGTGGCTCGCCTCAATTCTCTTAGCTATAGCTTTGTGAAGACAGATGACATTCAATTCTATGGGTAATGCAAAATAGACAATAACTGCTGAAACTTGAGCCAGCTGCCAGGTGTAAAAAAAAAAAAAAAAAAAAAAAAAAAAAAAAAAAAAAGTAAAGGAACGGAAAAAAAATAAAAGGAGATAAAAAAAAGATGATAAATCCATAAATTAATGAAAGACATCTGCTCAGGAGCATAAAAGATCAGAGAAACAGTGTAGTGCAGCTGAACCTAAAGCAGTGTTCAAACAACCTGAGCGTCTCAGTGCTGTGCGTTTACACAGGGCAGCGCAGCCTCACCTAAGACAGCAGCAGCGAAAAGGTAAAATGTAAAAAATGGGAAGCGAAAGGCTGGGCATGGAACCTGTGCTCACTCTCATTTGCCTTAACTGGGGAGCTACCCCTCCACGCCATTTTGCTCATTTGCACTTGAATCCTACCAGGTAACTCTCCTCTTTTGTAAAAATATTTTTTGGTGGAGATGATCTTTTCCGTTACTTTTGTCCTGAGCCTCCACAAATACTCTAATAGGCTGTTCTAGCCTACATGTGCATCAAGCAGAAGGAAATAGGCTATATCAGGCTAAAAATCTGCACTTGCAAAGCCGAGCTTCTCCTGAAGTTATGCACTAGGTGCTGTTAATCGGCAAAGCTTCAAACTGATGTATTTCAGAGAATCTTTAAAGCCCTGAAATGGGCTGGCTGGAAAGTATTCCTGCATCCCACAGGTTTTATCAACAGGACAGAGTTATCCAGCTTGCTGTAAAATTGATTTCGTTTTTTTTTTAAACAAAACAAAACAAAAAAACTTTAATTAGTTTAATTCTAGTCAGATGTAATAACTCATTTCAAAATGTTGTAATTCACTAATTATAGCTTTCACATATTGGGACTATGAAACTCATTCCAGTTGGATCGAAACTCTGCTTAAAAATAAATAAATTGTAGAAAGTTTCACTTGTGTTCTAAAGCCCTCCTGCCAGGAGGAAAACAAAAAACTTCTTCACCTTTACAGATGTCTTAGCAGCACACTGCTGCTGCTGCACACACTACTGTTGTGTTTCAATTTTGATCTATGCAAATGTTTTGGGGCTGAACAAGGCTATTTTTCTTGAGATGCAAAGAGGAGGCACGACAAAGGAAGACCATGCAGAAAAACAATCGGCTGTCTGTTTCTTTGGGAATTTGAATAAAACTTAATATTTGATTAAACAGATTAGTTTGCAAAGATATAGACTGCATTCATGACCAAGATGCGAACTCATGCTGCAGGTGCCTCTTATCTTGTTTAGCAGCATACACAAACATTAACCATTTCCTTCTGCAACTCATCGAATTGACCAGATGCATTTTAAATGTGTTGGTATAAAAAAATAAAATAAAAAGGAGGCAGGGAAAGAAAAAGAAAAGATGACAGGCTGGTTCAGTATTTTACTACTAAAACCTGAGCGTGGCTGTATCTCCTAGTTCTATGCTCTCATTCTGGCTGTATTGTCCAGGAAAACAGATGTTGCTTTCTGCAGCGAAGAGAGAGCTGCCTCTCAAGAAATATATTTCTTATATGTGCGCATGCAACCACGTTCACATAAAAGGGCCGCAGCAGACTCTACCACAAACAAACCAGCCTCCGTACTGCACCTCTCCCTGGAAACTGCTGCCAGGAAGAGCCGTCCGCACCACCGCGTCTGCGCCAGGGCACAGGCCCTGCGCTCATGCTAGCTCAGACACCTGCTCCCCCAACAGCTTCGTACCCAACCCCAGGTCGAACTGCAGCCTGCAAGTGCTCGTGTCCAAGAGGGGAAGTTGCAGCCGCTGGGGAAGAAACGAGGCACAGGGAAGGAGGAAAGTGCACAGTGTGTCGCACTAACGCTCCGGTTTCCCCCGGATACCCTCGGAGTGGCCCCAGCTCCCCGGACACTCGCAGGCCCGTGTTGCAGCCCTCGCAAGCTCCCTCCATGACCATGGTGATGCACAGCAAGATGGAGGGAGAGATGTCTGAAGGGTGCAGAGGATCACCTCTGGAGAACCTCATCACTTCCGTTTCAACAGGCAAGGAAGACTTTTCATTCCAAACCTCTAGAAGCAGCCAGCAACAGCGGCCCCTTTCTTGCCGTACGGCACAACCTGCGAGGCTCTGGCAAACCACGACCGCCCTCCCACCGCTGGGGACACATCTGAACTCCGCTGGGGAAGAGATCCTTCAAACACCGCCTCCGCAGGGTCCCTACGCAACCCAGGCTGTGGCACAGCAGCATTCGCACCTGGCCGCCAAAACCCTTTGGACTGCAGCCATTTTTGGTCCAAAACACTACCATGGTTGTATCAGGAACACCATGGCAGAGGGCTCTGGGGGAGCACCCACAGTCTGGTGCCCACCTTGGCTCTGGGCATCCCTGAGGGCTCTGCTATCCCTCTGCTATGGCACCTGACCCAGGTACATAAAACCTGCTTTAACTAACCAAAAGCAACCAAAGTTATTAAATGCCAAGGAAACACCCCATGACAGGGTATCAGCACAGCCTTGTGCACCTGCCTCCAGGAGATATCCCTGGAAAGTGGACAATATCCTCACTCAGGTACAGTTACTTAGTTATGATAACTTTCGACAACTTGGAAATAAAATTAACTGTATCTGCAATGCTAAGCTTCTGCTGCTGCTTTGTGGAGGAGTCTTGGACCAGGCAGGAGATGACAACCCACCTCTTGTTCAGACTGCTCAATTTTAGCACTGGGTATTCTATTCACATTTAATACAACTGCACTTGGAAGAAAAATCTTTTGACCAAAAAACACATTAGAGGATAAAACGCTAAGAGTGGGAGGCGTTATTGCTAAAAAGAGGAAAAAAACAGGACTAGATTCCAGGGGGGAAAAAAAAAAAAACCATCAGAATATGGAATATATCTGCATATGCCTACATAAGAGCAGAGATATATTTTTTCCCCTAACAAAATCCTGATACTGAACTAAAAAGAAGGGTTTTATCTTTTTTTTTTTTTTTTAAAAAAAGCGAGGGTATGTGTTCTGTAAATTTAATACAGCTGAACTTTTATATTTAATTGTTCTCCCTAGCTTTCCAAAATAATTTGCTTTGTGCACGTTAGGACAAAAGATTTCTGTGTATGGCTGAGCAGAGGTTAATCATGCATAGCAGGCAGCTGCACGAGGGCTGAGGAACAGACCTCTGGGTTTGGGGGGGCAGGAGGGAAGGAGAACTTGCTACAGCTTGAATAGATCAGTACCTGCGTCTTTTGTGCTTTACTCTGTTTACCCACTTGAGGACCTGGCGGCTTCCAAACAACCAAACACTTGTTCTGAGTGAGCCGCGGTGGCAATGGGCTGCCACGGGCCTCAGCAGGGAGGGCGCCGCGGCTCCTCCACACCAGGACGTGGCTGGGCTCTTTCTCCTACCCAACTGGACGATCTTAAGGGTTGGGGGAGAGGTGTCCTTTTTATTGGCCTGGGGGCTCATTGGTTTAGCATGATCACTGTAAAACCTCTCTTTGATGAGAGAGGTGAAGCAAGGAGGATGGCAGCACCGCTAACTCATACCCAATCCGGGATGTAGCCGCTAGCTTTGCCAAGGCCCTGCCCGCTTCCCCCATGAACGCCCACCTCGCCCCAGCATGTGGCAATGGCACAAGGTCCTCTCCTCCCCGGCTACAACACGAGGCGCAAGGGGAACGCGAGAGGCCCCCGTGATCCGGCCCTAGTACAGCGGCTGGTTATGGTTTCTCTTTAGAAAAGGATATTGCACTTCCCGAGTAAGGTGAGATTTCAGACATGTCTTGGAGGTCGCCGCACTCAGACTTTATGAGCGACAAGGAGAGCCCTTCGGCGGCGCTGGGCGGGTGTGCTGGCGAGCAAGGGTGGTGGTTCATGTGGTGCGACGACATCTTGGTCCTCAGACTCGTGGTCTCGCGAGTCAGGTCGAGGGATTCGGGGGAGGCGCGCTCCTTTCCAGGGAAGGAGGCTGACGGGGCGCCCAGCGGGCTCTGGAAGGGGTAGGCCATGAGGGGCAGCGGGAAGGGGTGGCGGAAGGAGGAGGTGGAGAAGCCCGCCGTGGCCGACAGCGGGGACTGGTGGAGGGAGGCATGGTGGCCCCCGGGCGGCGGCGCCGAGGCCGATTGGTCGGACGAGTTTTTGCGGACGACAAGGGGCAGCGCCTCAGTTTGGTCGGTGGCGCCGGGCATCTGCACGCCGCCGAAGGTGTCCAGTGGGTTGGGGATGATGACGTCCCCAAAGCACTGCAGGCGCTGGTTGGCCGTGTGGAAGTTGTGGTTCTCGCCGTTCACGGCGAATCTGGCTTGCGGGATCTGCAGAGGTGGGAAGACCTGAGGAAGCTGGCGGGAGGGCTTGGATGAGAAAACTTTAACCACTGTGTCCACAACCTGGGACATGGCCGTGTTCAGTTCCTGCTTCAGTGTCTCGGCCAAATGTTTGCCTTCGGGGTGGAAAGAATTTGGCCCTTGCTCCTTTTCCTTGGGACCTTCTCTTTTGGGCTTGTTCTCTGCGATTTCTTGCTCCCTGATGAGGGCGCGGGCCCGGTCGATGAACTGCCCTGGGTCCAGCTCGCACATCTCGCTGTCCGAGCGGCCAACGGAGTCGCCTGCCCTCGCGTCCATGGTTTCGGAGCGCATGCTGTCTTCAGACAGGTTGCCATCTTCATCATTTTCGGAGTCGGTGCTGTCGTAGATTTGGTAGAACTTCTCCTGCAGCTGGCGCAGCTGTTTCTGCATGTCCTCCAGCTGCTGCTTCAGCTGTCTGCGCTCCTCGCGCTTCTGCTCCTTCCTCGCCGAAACCAGCTGCTGGAAACTCTGCTGCTGCTGCTGTGGCAGCTTTTGCTTGCGTTTGTTTTCTCTGTAACTTTCTCGGGGACTCACGGACTGCGGAGCTATTTCTCTTTCATTTTCATTGCCCCTTAATGCCACGCTGGGGGAATGGCTCATACCCCGGATTATATTCTCAACCCGAGCGCGCTTAGCTCTCAGGTGCTCGTCGCATAACCGATCCACATCAAACTGGCTCATAGTAGGCCTGCCAAAAGGGGAAAGACACTCTTGGGGGCTGTCTCTTGAAGAGTTGCTGCATACATCCTCCTGATGTACTTCTGAGCCTGTACTAGAGAGACCGCTGGCTTGGAAACTGGGCTCGGTGCCACCATTTTTGTTCATGTTATTTTTCAACAGCTGGGAAATTATGGTTGCTCCTGGAAAAGGCATCATGGCATCTTCATACGAGTTCGCCCTCTTCAGCAGCTTGCGGAGTACATTTGACTTTTCCCCATCTGCATGCTGCACCACTGAATACTCAACATCCTGCTCTGAACCTTGGGGATTCATGGCACTAAAAATCGTTGCTCTTGCCTTTGCAAAAAATGCAGATGCTGTCCCTACCGTCCTTTTCACTCCAATGTCAACTCTTCTTCTCTTGGTTTGCCTGCTTAAGAGGGCTGTGCTGTCATGGTCAGGCATCACTGGACTGTTATTGTGCCATCTTCAAAAGCTTGTCAGCTGGGCTCAGCTCAAGAATCCTGGGACCCTGGCCAACAGAACAAAAGGACTGATGAATCATTTTCTTTAAATTTCTCCAAATTTCCTGACCTCAATCCTGAATAAAATGCAAAATGCATAGGCTCTGGGATTTATGGCACATTACAATTATTGCAATTTATTATGCACTCTGCTTGAAATGAAACATTTTTAAATATTTCTGCTCCACTGGTTTAAGATGGATTAAGATTTAAAAAAGCAAAAACTGCTTAAGCACCAGTAATATGATTCTCTTGCACAAATGCCTAAAATGATACTGTTTATCTTCAGAAGAAAGAGTAGATTAGAAGAACACAGCCTCTGACAACCAATTGATTAAATTTAGGGCATTGAGATACATGTTACAAAAGAAGATGAAAGTACTCCTTATTTAAGATTTATTGTTAAAACAAGAAATTGTATAAAATTTGGATTAAAAAAATTCAATTGCAATGTAAAAACTGTAATTGTGGGTTTGTTTTTTAAAGAGACATAAAAATGGTAAATAAGTATCTGAAGGTCAAAACAACAACTTTCACTTAATTTTAGGTAGGACAGGATATGCGAAAGGTGAAGAAAACATACATAGACTTATATTGAGAAGAAAACCTCTCTTAAATCGTTAGGAAAACATTTATTCAGCAAAGTAAAAAATGCATTAAAATATTTTATGGACAGGATTATAATATTTACCTAGATGTAATCAAATAAAGGCCAAAATGTAGCTGTTAATGTAGCCTTGCATGTAGCAGTGACTAGCCACAACAGTATTTAAAATTCCCCACTCATTCTTTCCTTTTCCTTAACTTATATCCTCTGAGTAAATCCCAGTGCACAAAAATTTTGCATTTCATACACTAAAATACATGATGTTATTTTTTTTACATCGCAGAAACAAGACATGTTCAGTATCACATCCCTCTATTTTAGAAAAATCTCCCAAACCAGTATCTCAAATGCCCGGTGAAGCCTTTCTTACATGTAATATTTTGAATACACAGAATCTTATTTCCTGTGACATGCAGAAAGACGAGAAAAAATATAGAAAGATGAAAGAAAGAACATCAATCAACTGCGTGAGAAAGGAAGATACCTTCTCTTTATATGAACTCTCATTGTTTCCCAGGAACACAGCATAAAAAGATAACACACTTCCTTGCATTTTGTAAAAGGCTCTTGACATAATTTGTGACTTATTAACTAGTGATGCTAAACTCGCACTGCACATAGAGCATTAGATGTTCTTTCCTGTTTCTTAAAATTTAACACCGAGTAAAATTAAAATATTTTTCATGTGATGCTTATCTAATATTAAACTTTACATTTGCTTAACAGAGCACAGGCTTCACAATAACAGGGTATATTGCCAAAGGCAGCATGCAGACTTTTTGGAATTGCTCCCATCTCTTTCGGTTCACCTGTAAAAACATCTACGTGCTCCCTAGGACTGCATCTGTGGCTAGTTTTAAAGAATGACTATCCATGCAAATAGGCATAATTTCAGCATGAAATAATCTGTAAAATCAAAACAGTAGTCAATGCTTAGTTTGCAACCAGGAGAGGAAAAAAAAAGAGAAGCTTTTAACACTTAAAAACATTATGTTTACTCTGCAGTCTTTGCCCACAGATTCTGGATGTACTAGAAGAATTTTCAGAGATTTGGTGTCGGAGACCGTTATGCAAGGGACATGATGTTTGTTTACATTACTGGCTCCTTGCATACAGAAAAGCAAAGAATGGTAGAAAAAAAAATGTCATGAATTCAGATGGGAAATCCAGAGCCTTACACTGCTATCAGGGCAGTGCCTTCAGAAATCCCTCCTTATCAAGGAGCACACATTAAGCAAGTGAAGTTTGGAGACCTGATGCTAATAAAACAACGAGGAGCAACATTGCAGGGGCCCGATCCCACCACCTGCACCCGAGAAAACATCACCCCCTGCAAACAATTCCCTCGGAGCCCAGGGCACTGCTCCAAAGGCAAAGCCCTGCTGGGTGCCAGGGGCAGCATCCAGCCCTGTTTGGGAGGACGTGGTGTTAAAGAAAGTCTCCTGTTTTCTTCAAGTCAATGCAAAAGGATTTTTCAGGGGCTAGGAGCGGGCTCTACAGTTAGGATTTCCTTTTAAAATAAATCGAAATTGTTGGCTTTTCAGAAGGCCGAGCTCTCAGGGAGGGGGACAGAGCGACACGTACGCAGTCACAGGAGGTATTAAGCACGCAATCTTGGCTGCCTACAGGGCAGGGGCAAGGTTGACCTTCCAGTCTAGTGGTGTTCATTTGAAAGCGATATAAGCTAATTGCAAGATAACTGTAAGAGCTCTTGCTTGCTGCACGCAAGATATTCTAAAGGCATTTTGCTTAAAGATAATAGTTGCCCAGGGCCCGGGGTGGTGGTGGGGGGAAGAGTGTGGTAGGAATAACATCAAAACTTTAATGCTTTTCCTCCCTTTTTTTTTGTAGTTAAACTACCCTTAAGATCCAGCAGCACCTTCCCAGACCCACACGGAAAATCTCATGCGAGGTTTCAAGTCCTGCCCATTTCCCAGCAGGTTCTAGGTGCCTGCACACCGTTTCCGTCCCCCTGGCCCAGTGCCCCCCAAGGACACACACGTGGGGAGGGCGAGCGCTGGCCGTACCCTTGAGCCGCCAGCTCAGGAAGCTGCCTGTCCCATGCCGCGCGGGGAGGTCATTGCCACGCATCCTGCCTCCCGGCGCCCGCTTCCCTCTCCCGCGCCGCCAGCTGCTCCCCGGCTCCTGTCACCGCCGACGCCAGCGGCACGAGGCGCTCCGGAGTGATGCCCCCCCGGCGCCGAGCACCCCACGGCCACCAAAGCCACACGCGGCATCTCCCCGCAGCCCTGGCGCGGTCTCGCGCGCCCCGCGCTCCCCGCTCTGATCTTCAACGTGGGCAACACTGCGGAGCCAAACGCGAAGCGAGCAGCCGCTTAGCGCTGTGGTTGAGGAGGCACCGAAACCAACTGGCGTCTCAAGGAAAGGGGAATGCCACGTGTGAAATCCCAGAAGTGACAGGCAGACCTTGATACTGATTAAACTGGAAGTGGATAAATAGGGAACTCTCGGAAAAAAAAAAAAAATTAGGAAGTTCATGTCCTTTACATAATGCCAGCACTTGGGCTTCATATTGTCTCAAAGCTACATCTTGCACATCTTGTTTCTGTACAGCTGTCCAGAAATATATATTTAGAAGCACAGCTTAGATTGTCAATATCTACACAGAAATCTTTAATAGCAGCATTTCTGAGTTACAGAGCTTTATATTTGTGAAGGTTAAATTTGCTTTACATTTCACTTCTGATACTCCTTACCTGCCAAGCATAGTTTATGTTAAATTTACTCTCAGGCCTCAACTTGTAAGATGTGGCTTTCTCTTAAAAGAAACCTAACGTTTGCCATTCCCGTGTACTTGAGACATACAGTAAGAACCTCAGGACCTTCCTAAACTCCCCCCAAAAAACACGGTCTGCAGAATTTCCTTTACAAATTCCAAAACTTGTGTTTAAGGAGATGTGATTAGAAGTAATGGTGAATAATGTCTTACTTTCAAAACTTTTGTTGAAAGCAATTTGATTAAATGCAACTTCAAATATGAGTAGCTTCTAAATAACACAGCATGTACACACGTGGGTTTATTTTCTATGCATTAGATATATGTCAATTCATAAGCTGGAAACAGTTTAATTTCTAGGTATCAAAGCATTCCCGTTCCCAAGGCTGCGGCTAGCATGGCATGCGATGCCAGGCACTTAACTGCACTCACTGCAAAGCAATCAGTTTCTGCAACCAATTTTGTAAGCTCATCCTGATCTACACAGAGCCTGATCGTTTTCTCTTAGATTAATTCATTCCTCTACGAGGCAGAAATGGGTTTTACATTTAAACTCTTCCTACTTTGCAAGTCTGAAAGGGCACAGGCTAAGGACCTAAAGCCGTTGGTGCCCAACTGATAGGAAATAGCCGTCGAAAACATAGTAGTGAAGTGCTAAACTTGAAGCCAATCCATTGATGAACTCGAGGAGATACTGGCTTAGAGAGACGAATTTGTTCCTGTCTTTTTGTGAGCCAACTCTTTTCTTTGGTCAAGTGTCTGGCTGGCTGTTCTCAGCCCCCTATGCCAATACCATGCAAGAAATTTAACACGCTTCTGCTAATAGAAATATTTAGATCTTTCATTCTAAAGCACTGTGCGGGGCAGGGCTCTCCAGCACCAGCCAGGGAGCATGAGGCGCAAATTATTTTTGTCAAAAGCACTGCACACAAAACCACCTAAAATCCGGAGAACAGGGGGCATTTATGTATCATAGAGCTGTTCATGGATAAAATCACTTCATCAGCCTAATAAAGTAGCTACCTTCTTGGATGGTTTTAATACAAGTTTTCTGGGGAGCAAAAGTTACCTAATTCCTTTAGCCGAGGCACGCAGTAAAATTTTTGCCTGAAACAAGGCAGAAATAATTAGCAACTATTTATGCATTAAAAGCCACTTTGTTAGTATTACTCCACAAGAAGCAGCAAGCGTTATAACCTGATTTAGTTCAAAATGACAATAGCTGGTCTTTAGCATGAAACAGAAAAGCCACCCTTAAAAAATATATATATATACATATATATATATACCTGATTTTATAGGGCCCAATCCAGCAAGGTATTCAGCGCAGCCTGCGAATGCCAAGCATCCTCAATTCCCATCGACTTCAGGGCGAATTGACAGAGCTCACTAACAAGAGTTGCTCAGCAGCTCATTAGTACAGGCCTTTATTATGATTTTGGGGAGACGTACAACCCTTCGTCGTGTATCTGTGGGCTGTACCATTCGAGGAAACCCCTTCTCCGAATGAAAAAGGTAAAAAGTCAAGCTACCCTAAGAATAAAATTCACTTTTTTTTCCTCCTTAAACAACAGTTTGAGTTTTGTTATTTGATTGATCACAAAGAAAACAAGAACTCAAAGGAACGCTGTGACAATACTGAAACACTCACAAGATTCCTCCTACGAACTCAGCCCAAGTCTTCAAGCATATTTTTCCAAGCTACACAACACAGTTAAATCAGAATTCTTGAATTAGTTGAGTGCAGTTAGTCTGCACCTTCAGACAGAATAAATCATTATTTAAAGAACATAAATTGTAGCATTTACAATTCTGCCCTGCACGCAAATTAAATTCCAATTTTAAAATATGTTCATTACAATGACTATCTAAATTTATCAACTGAGCATAAAAAAAAAAAGGTAAGTGATATACAGTGAGAGGCCTTTCACATTTTCACTGGCAGAGAAGTTAGCTCTATATACAGGGAGCAACATTCAGCGCATGTTAGACAGTTTACAGAACAATTTAATACAGAGCTGTTAGCAAGAAGTACACACACACTGTACTTTTTATCACCGTTCAGCATTTATCAAATGTTGATCCTCTGTCTACATTTCAGCATTAATAAACATGTCCCAGTAGGCGATACAGCAGTTAAAGCTAAGCTTTGGACAAAAAGCGGATAAAACACATGCAAAACGGGCTGTGGTGGCTGTAAACTTCATGTGATTGATGGCAACTTGCAGAAAAACTGTGAGAGTAAGACATAAAGGGTATGTGCCACATGCAAATGTACGGGTAGGAAAGCTGCCTTGGTATAATTCACCCTGCCAAACCTCTACTGCGGATGGCAGCGACAAATAATCTGGGCTTTTACACCTCGCAGGGCCACGGCCGCGTTTGTGTCGCGTGCGCTGGCCAACGCGGCGCCGTTGTGCCCTCGAGTAACGCGCACGCAGAGGTGCGTGCACTTCCACGTGCCCACGCTCCCCATGGAGCCAGCGTGCGGGTTTCGGGGTGGCCAGAAGCACCGCTGTGTCCGCCGCAAGCGCCCGGGATCTGTGGGAAAACCAGAGGGTGCGAATACCGCCGCTCACCAACTTTTGCTGGACACTCAAGGGCACCAGCCATTCCCCCTGCCAGGCATGAGTGACATCCCCTACTTTGTCAAAGACTATTGAGACGACACCCTCCGTACCTGCTCTTTCAGGGGACAGGGAGCCCCTGCGCCACACGCGGCGCCCGGCCCCATCTCAGCGGCTCCACGTGCACTCTCCGGGCGCGGAGGCCGCCCGGGGCGCTTCATCCCTTCCTCTCTCCCTCCTCAGGGCTACCCCGGCGCCAGGACAAGTGCGAGCGCGCCCGGGCCCCGCCGCACCTGCCCGCGCACCTGCCCGGCGCCGCGC
>JAWLRI010000833.1:4751125-4850197 GCA_034781795.1 Crypturellus tataupa
TTCTCTTCTCTTCTCTTCTCTTCTCTTCTCTTCTCTTCTCTTCTCTTCTCTTCTCTTCTCTTCTCTTCTCTTCTTCTTTTCTCTCTTCTCTTTTTTCCTTTTCTCCTCTCCTCTCTTCCTTCCTCCTCCCTCCCCTCTCTCTTTCCCTTGGCCCTCCCCCACCAGCAAAGGCATGATCGTTGAGTAAATGGAAAAAAACATTTTACAACATTAAAGGAAGACTGTTTAGAAAAGGAAGGCCCTGCTGAGGTGTAGAGGAAGCCTGTTTATTAACACTGGACACCTCTTATCTCAGGCAGCTCCAGATGGATGTCCCCTTGGTAATTCCCACTCCGTGCCAAGTGGGGTTAGGCAGGGTAACCACCTTGACGTGGGTTGGTGATCACCAGGGGATCATCGACTCCTTTGGAGAGAAATTTTAGCAGAAACTGGGGTTGGGGGAGGGAGAGCCACCGAGGCCTCCCAGTAAAAAGCATGCAAGTGGCCAGATTTACCTTTGCAGCTGTAAATTGCTTGCTGCCTGGGACAGAGCCAGATTTTGATTGAGAGATAAAGTAGTTCAAATCTGTCAATAATTAACTGTCACTCAATTAAGGGTTCCTTAACAAATTAGTACTTGGTAGCACCTAAGGTGCAGGTTTTTCATGGGAAAAGACTTACTGAGTGACATTGGGCATTAAGTTTGCCTACCCAATAAATATCACCCAAGGTACTGTTCAGTTTAAATACCACTGTGTAAATTTGGTGAGTTGGTTCCCAAACCATATTTTTGCCAGGCTGCTGTTAACCATTTGTGGTTAGCCAAGGTAAGCAGTGCGGGTCTGCTAGGGGGTCTGCTAGGGAAGAGGGTTATCACTGCTTGACCAAGGTTTCCCAGTTCTCACATTGCTCCGATGAGTACTCTGATACGATTTAGGGTATGGTTTGGATTTACAGAAACTGAGCAGAGCCTTCAAAAGACTGCTGGTCCTCAGGAACTGGTGGAACGTAGCCCACCTCTACTGTAACCTGTTACAATGTGTTTCTGTGTGCTGCAGGGCCTCACTCTTCCCTAGAGTAAACACCAACCCATAGATGGGGTTGATGGGAAGGTCAGAAGAGAAACTACTTCCACCAGCCTTATTCTATGAGGAGATCCTCAGCCAAGCAGGTGCCACCAGCATCGAACTTGTATCGCTGAAGACCTTTGGTGACCCTGCTACCTGTCTTCAGTAGGGTTCCTCATGTCAAACACAATTTTTAGTCACACGTTAATGCCCTAGACTCTTTGGAAAGTTGCTCCATGTCCATAGGGGTAGATCGGGTGTTCCGTTGATAGCAGGCGTTTTGGACATTCCTTTTTATCCCGCTCAGCTCTAGCAAAGTTATGGTTATGTCATCCCACTCTTCCTCTTAGTTTCCCATTCAGAAATTGTCGATGGGTGTCACATGTCAGCCGGATCCAGCAGAGCCATCCCAGTCTACAAGAGCTAGGGATGTGGCCGAGGGCTTGTGTATGTTACTGGATCAAGGCTCCTGAAGCAGGAAGTCTCTCAGCACATTTGCTCACAGCAAACCACAGATTTTGGGAGTCCCAGCCCTCTGATCATTTGTGATATCATCTCCACTGAGGAGGAATCCGTCTCTCGCAAGCTAGGAAACCCTTTGCTCTCTCACTGGATGGAGTCCTCATGCTGTCACGCACAGTTGCACCTCTGGGAGGTGTAATCACCCACTTTGCTTAGGAGTCGAATGTGTAACTGGTAAATGCAGGGTTTGGTTCACACCATATTACACAAAAGGCTGTGAGATGGAAGCTGATTTTAATTTCAGCTCTAATCCTTTTCCTTTGGTATGGCTTTATGCACAGTATGGGTTTGGTTAAATCAGTCACTGCTTACCTGTGAATAGTTTTCTGTGTCTTTTAACCAAAGTATGTCTTACCTGTAGCGTGAGCCAAAGCAATGCTGGACAAGAGTTTAAAAAAAAAAATCTATCCAGGTAGTTCTTATTGTATGAAGGCCTGAGGAATGGAATCTGTTGTCTTCTAAAAAAACTAATCCCAACACAGCTTTCTTTCAATTAATCATACTAGAAGAGCTGCCGGAGAGTGACAGCCCTTAGCCAGTACCACCCTACTATGATTCAAAGGTGTAGACTATTTTAGCAACCTCCATGTGGAAGGGTTAGAAGCCACATGAAAAAATACTGTGAGGTGCCCTGTCCTAGCATTAAAAGTCTTATGAAGTTTAAAATCATAAAGCAGAAGAAAAGGAGGCACATCTGATAGTTTAAAGCTGTACTCTACCCTGCTGAATAATCAAAGCTCTTATTGAACAGGAAATGTGGTTTAATTTTATAGACTTACATTCTTTTGGTTGGTTGTTTCAAGAGAGAGGAAGATTTTTGTAAAAGGATTATAACCTGGGGAAAATGATTTTGATTTTTTGTGTGTGTTGAATTAATTTATTTTTATATTATGTAGCAACACTCTTTAAGAAGTCATCTTTTCTAGTAAAAAAATCATTCCCATTACCTGAAGAATACGTCTCTGTGACCTTTCTGGTTTTAGTTGAAAGGACCCAGTCCTGCAAGGCATGGAGGAATGATTTTTTCAAGGGTAGAGAGGAATCTAATAACATTTCAAAACAATTTCAATGGTTATGTCCTATTAATTCCAACAAGACACAGGTGCCTAGATGCTTTGTGAGGTCCCAAATAAGCCAGGACTTTGGAGGCTAAAGGAGAGCACTGGCAGACCGTCAGTGTCTATATAAAAACTTAGATCCTCCAGCTCAGGAGACGTTGTGCTCCCTAAACTGGTTCAGTGCTGTTTCTGTGCTTGTCAGAGCCATCCCTCAGAGGCCAACTAGGTATTTAGATAGCTAGAAATCCCCGTGGGAGCCACCATACCTGCTTTATCCATGCCTACGGGCTATGAGCAAAAATGTGCTCAGCATTGCTTTCTTTGCAAGCTGTCCTCATGGTGGTGTCAGTTCCCGTCTTTCATAGGACAGCCCACAGGTTAGGGTGCCTGTCTCAGAGGTGGGAAATCTCCAGTTAAGACTTTCCTCCTCCCCAAGCTATGCAAAATCATGGCTCTGCCACCCCACAAAAGTGCTCTGGCCACTAGGCTGCAAGGTGGGATCATCCTTATGCTTCTTTCTGGAGTTTGTCCTGGTGCAGACAGGATCAGAACTACCACAAAAAAAGGACCAGAATTAACATACCAGAATTACACATGATGTTGTGAAAAGGTACTTGGGCAAAGAACCTGGGAGAAGCTGTGCTCTGCACCCAGGCTGATATGTATTTACCTCTCCATAACGAGCACGTAATGCAAAGCCCCCGGTCGAGGGGGGTAGGACCCTGGAGCCCCCGGCCCCGTGCGATGGTGCCAGCCCCAGGAAGGTGCCCGTACCGCCGACCCTTTCCTTAGGGTCGGCAGTGGGTGATCCATCCTGTAATGCAGCACAGCTTCGCTGGGGTGGACGGAAGATGCTGCAGCATTTAACACGAATGTACTAATGTCTTTTATGGATTTTAGCCTTGAGTAACTGAATCATTAGGTACCTACATAATGTAAAAAAAATCATGCCAGAGCGCTCTGAACTCCCATTGAAGTTCCTGGGAGCTACCAGTGACTCTCACTTGGCAGGATGAGGGCCAAAATAACGTAGGTGTCTTCTTCTGGAAGAGAAATATATCCCTGACATAAAGGGCAAATGGCATTTATAACAACATTAATAATTTCAGAGCATCATGTTATTGAGTTTGAGGAATGATTAGACCTGCTTGGCAATGCTGTTTGGTTGCTTTTACAACAGAAATATGCTGTTTACCTCCTGAGAGATTCATAAGGAAAAAATCCAATCTATATCAATGAGTAAGATATTTTCCTTACCAGAGATATTGATTTAAATATTGACTTCACTGCTGGAGGGTTATTTCACTCCATGCTGCAGAAACTCATTTTAAAGTGACATGTGTTTTATGCACTAATAAAAATGTGATTTCTGGCACAGAAATCTTATCTGTGTGATTCTGACTTCTGAATCCTGCCTGGTCGGGAGCAGTTGTCCCTTCTCGAATGGAGTACTTATTTTCTCCTGAGTGCCAGTGCTCTTCCCTCGATGGGAATTACCTTCAAGAAATATCCAAACAAATGAAAAAACAAAGCCAGCCCGCCCACGCCCGCCTGGCGCCTTTGTCCCGTTCACTCGCTTCCCTTCCTTTTCCCTTCTGTCTTTCAGCAGCGGGTTTAGGCTCTGCAAGACAGAAGTTCTTTATTTAGCAACAGAAAAGGTGCCGCCACAGAACCTGTTACAGCTTGTCAGAAGACCAGCCTGAGTGTACTCTGGGACTAGGGCCGGCTTTTTATTATGGGGTTATATAGCGTCTACAGTGTTGGCTTGCAGGCCCTGGTCAGGGAATGGCACTGACTGCAGCAATAGCCGATGCCCCGACAGCAGCAAGAGCCTAGTGCACAGTGGTTCCCCATCCTATAGGCTCAACCGCTTATCTCAGCAGAGCGTTGTATGCATGGCGCAGGGCATATTGCTCAATAGCTTCCCCGATGCTAAAATTCTCATTAATGTTCAGCCTGCACTCGTTGGGGAGCCTCCAGAGCGAATCTTGAGTGCAGAATTGTGTGCACCAAACTCTACCTTTCCGGAGGACAGCTCCAAGCCTTGAGCCATGTGGTCACGGCCACCACGGGCTTCTAGCACAGAGCGGCTGAGAGCAACCCGACTGCTTTGGATCCCTTGCTCTTCCCCTCCTACGCCCGCATAGCAGGATTTATAGGAGGAGAAAAGTAATCCAGAGCACCAGCTCTTTGGCCTCTTCAGACATTCCCGGCCCCTCCGCGAGGCAGTGAGGAAGCAGGACTGCTTGCAGAGCAGACCTGCACGCAGAAGATACCTTTGGCCATAGGTCCTTGGTGTCAACACTGCCTGTTTGTAGCAGAGGACCACGAGAGACGGCATGCACCAAGACAAGTGGGATTAGGCAAGAATCTCCCTCTAAATCTTCCCTATTTGCAAACACTGAATTTCAAGTTATACCCACAGATCCAGCACCTTCGGCGGTTGAGCTCTGAGGACAGAGTGGTGCAGAGACATGCGCTCGGGGAGGCCGACTGCGACCAAGAAGGGGTAAGGCTTCCCCTCCAAGAAACGAACCAAAAAAAGCTCAACCCAAACTCCCTGTTAATAGAGCACTTCTAGCCAGCCTCTGCTGGCGGGATTCTGTACAGCTGTGACTCGAATGTAAAGCTTTTTATTTTAGAAGAAATGGTGGGAGCAAAGAGGGCTTTGGGTCATTGATGGATATTTTTTTCATAGGGTGAGTATGCAGCAAACATGAAATATGGGGTAAAACTGGAGCTACAGGGCAAATTCACCTTCCAGTTTACTAGGGACCTCTTAACCTATATCCCTTTCCCTTCTACTTGCAGATGAGGAATTTATTTTTTCTTTGGACACAATATTTTAACTGAAATATTGTTATAAACAGATGTGCCAACTCTTTATTAACCCCAGCAGTGTAATTTCTTATTACAAGACTCTGATTCAGAGGAAACAGCGCTACTAAAACAGCTACAGCGTCCTAGCAAAAATGCAGCTTTCCTCAATCAGGTCCTTTTGTGACCTTGATCTGAACTTCAATCTGTTTTAACCAAATTCTTTTTATTAGCCGTTCATACTTAATCACACTGCTAATTTTCCTGTTTTTAAACTTATAGCAGCTTTTTCGTGCAACTAATCAAGGCTGATGTATGCTATCTTGGCTATGATTTCTAGTAATTATTCTTGAGAGTGTTTTAAGGCTGCATTTTCCATAGAAACTGTCAAAATTCTCGATATGGGTAGAATGGTGTGTTTGGGTTATACTGCATGTGCAAATCTGCTTTCCTATCTTCAGTGAAAATATCCATTAAGAGACACTGTGCAAGGAATCTGAGCCTCGTCTTCTTTCCTTCCATCAGCACTTGTTTTTATTAGTATTATTATCATATTCAGGAATTATTGGAGAAAAGAAGGGATTCCAGGATTTGGCCCCCTTTTGAGATATTTAGGATAAAAAATGAGCATATATTTGCATCTGTCCCTCAAATATCATAAAATGTAGCAGCTAGTGACTAGCGATTTTTCTTTGCCTATGTTATTAAAGAACAGATTGTGTTACTATACTTACCTCTACCTTTACAAACAAATACACCAGGAAAATATGACAAGCAGAGGACTCCACACTTGGTATCAAATGCGTAGCTCCGCTGTCTGCAGGTTTCCCCACTTTTTGTCAAAAGCTTCAAGCCATGTGGTGGCCTGGTTCATCCCGCAGCTCTTCCCAGTGTAAAGGGAGCCTTCCTGCCCAGCTCATTGCCTGGTGCTGCTGCTGCTTATGTCCCTGCGGTGCTTGCACAGGGATCACGATTCCGTGTCCTGGGTGCTGCACCCCCAAGAGGCTCTTTGGCCACCCATAGCCCCCGAGATTAAACCAGGTCGTGGCTATAGTCTCCATTGCCTGGACTTTTCTGGGGTCACACGAGTGTGTTGAGCTTTGCCCCAGCGAGGCACTGGCTGTCGCACTCGGACAACGCTGGGGACAAGCGCTTCCAGCCTCGAGTCTCACAGGGTGGGTAGGACTTGGTCAAATGGCACAGTAATGGTTTTTGGGGCAGCAAAAATGATTTCTCAATCACGGATGCACTCCAAGGTCTCACATACAGCATTTTCCACCCTGAGGAGGGAGAGAATCCAGAAACTCGATACCTTCCTGCAGTTTTTTATTTGCAGAAGATGCTCAGATGTCTTGGTAATGGTTTCTGGTGCCAGATGGAAGCCTATGGCTGGAAATGTAGACAAAGACTTTTCACAGTCTTTTTCCCTAATTAACTCTTCATCCTCCACCCCCTCCCTTTTTCTTTTCTGGAAAAATTCAGCGTTTTCTCCACCAGATTGAAAGGATTGCCATGTCTGATTGTTAAAAAAACTACAAGGTAATTGTCTTATATGGAGCTGTCAATAAATTGATGGGATATGCAAAAATGGAATCAAGGGCTCCCATAGCCCATTAATTAACTCAGCCCTATGGTTGGCACGGTTGGCATTAGAGGGAAGAATAAAGCCTTTTCCACCCCAAACCTGCCCTCCCTCCTCATGCTTTCCATCTCTTCTTGTCACTTCCTATTAGCTGATCATGACATCTTATCTCTTTCCTGAAGGGCGGGCCAGAAGATTACTTGGGAGCGCATGTAAGTGACACTCGGGGGATCGGCCGGCAGCGGGTTCGGCGGTGCCCGGAGCCGTGGGATGTCATCCCCGTGACATGCCTGGGATCCCCGGCTCATTCCTCAACTGTCCGGTCACAGCAGCATCTCTGTCATGTTGCACTTGAAGCCTGTCACCGGCGCGGCTTCGCGCTCCTCACCCGGCAACTCTTCTCCCTTTTGCTGAGGCCGCTGATTTTATTTTTAACGCTGAGTCCTTCACATCAGGGGCAACCGGTGGTGCTTCCTGGTGCTAGGTGGGATTGGGCTACGGGAGCGGACGGCTGGGCATCGTGCAGCAAATGCACATGCTGGGAGAGGTCCTGGGATTATCGCTGCTGCAGCATAAATGAGAGCCTGTTGAAAAGCCGGTGTTTTGGGGCCAATGTAAAGGGTTTTGGAGTGGTGTCTGTGCACTCTGGCTCCGCTGCCCGCCATGGAGGGTTGCGTGGGAAGCAATATCCCGGGGGAGCCTGCAGGCGTGGGATGCTGCGGTCGCCACTCTCCTTCCTCCCCGAGACAGAGTCGGAGCTGGCGCCAGCGCAGAGCAGGAGCAGCCGGAGCCCTCCCCGCCAGCACGAGCTGCTGCCCCTGCCCCACGCCAGCCGTGCAGCCTGGGGGGATCTCGGCCGTGGCTTTAGGAGCTTCCCCAGGGAACCGCAGCTCCCGCCGCGTGCATGGGCACCTTGTCAGGCACGGGCAATTGCCTTCTCTCGCTCCCTGCTTCTCCCCTCACATGCACGCAGAGGCCAGTGCAAATCAGCAAAGTGGTAAATAAGATTAAAATGATGTGCTAGTGCATTATCAAGAACCGGGCAATTCACAGGCTGTGGCTCTGAGCGAGAAACCAGCTGCCCTCGCTCAGGCTGCACATGCACTTTGCCGCAAAGTGAGGGGCAACACGACTGTGCTGGGACACCCTCCGTGTGGGAGTTGTGACCTCTGCGTCTTCCGTCCTGCCTCCTCATTTTTGCTTCGGTTGTCTCTAAGAATGCTTTAAATAAAACTAGATCAGAAAGCAAATCTTTCAAAAAGCAGGTCCTTCTCCATGTAATAAATAGTGATGCTTGGGTGGTGAGAGATAGGTGCACTGTTTGAGAAGTTATTTTATCTTATACTCTTTCTCTAATACTCCAGCTCTTCTTAACCCCTTTTTGAAAAAAGAAAAAAAAGAAGGATGCAAACTGTGTGCTCTGCTGGTACTGTAGTGGGCACCTTTGCGTGATTCACAAGGAGTGAGTACTTGCATGCTTGCCATCCTTGGCTCTAAATTTCCTGGTAAAGCAACTTTCCCTTGAACTCTGAAATGCCTGCTTTTGCAAGGATTATCTTTAACTTTCTTTCAACACACTTAACTGCAGGCGCTGTTTTTTAAAGCACAATCGCACAGCCCGTGAGCAAAGGTTGCTTTTGCAAGGAGAAGGTGGCAGACCTGCCCCACGCAACATCGTGCCGGAGATCCCTGCCCTCCGGCTTCAGCACGAGAGGATTTTATTTCCTCAGTCGCCTCCACTCTTTTTCACTCTTTTTTTTTTCCCCAGCACCGCAAATGAGACGGGTTTTGTGAAACAAGCCATGCAGCAGGCACGGCTAAAGGGCACTGCCGTGAAACATAAGCGCCGCGGGGCTTGGTAAGGTGATCGTGGGCAGGGTCCGGCGGAGGGTGGCGATGCTGTGAAAGAGCCGCATATCGCGACAGGGTGATTCTGATGCCGACGCAAGCTGCGTGTAGCCCTGACAAGGTCCTGCGCCGGCAGCGGGCTGGCCGTGGGTGCGCAGCCCGGCGCGGGGCGGCCTCACGTTTTGCATTTGGTTGGATTTACGTTTGATGAGGGAGCAGAAGTTGAATAATTTATGGCGCTGGCCACTTAGATACCATATGTCATGGGTTATTTAAAGGGGTATGTTCTCCTATACACAAAAGGGAGCAGGCTCTTTGGGCTGGATTTTCTTCAATTCATTTACGAAAAGAGTGATTAAAAGTGATTAAAGTACGGGCAGCCCTTCGGACACGCTCCGAATCTGCAATAAACTTGAATCCCCGGCATCATTGAGTTTTTGCAATGAGAAAAATCCAGACAAAGACAAGATTTTTAGAGCAGCCTCCCTAAGACCGCACACCTCAGAGGAGCTGCAAAGTCTAGAAAAAGCCTATTCCTGCCCATCTCTTAAAACATACATTTAAGTAAATAACTACTTCCTTCCCCATCTTGCAGCGCCTCGATGTCACTGGTAAATTTTTATAGGTAGTAAACCCTGTTGCTTCTGGGACATCACGTTGCAAACGTCCCGATGTTTATTTTATATTTCCATGACAAAAAAAAAAAAAAAAAAAGAGATGCGTATGAGCTACGAGTTCACATGGCCCTTTAAGTCTTAAAATATGTTAATTTTACATGCCAAAGTCTTAAGAAGTGTTTGACTGCCCATGGCTTTTGTGTGCATCTCCAGATGGCAGATGCCATTTTGTGTTTCACATTAATTGAGTAAATTTCCTTGCTCTTTGTACATATTGCGGAGGAAGCCATTCTCTGCTTTCAATAGGACAGAACAGCTCTTTGGCATCAAACCCTTCTGGTCTGGTGGTGCTAAAACTGTTTTAAGGTGGAATTCAGAGAACAAGCTGTTGGCAATACAGATTTCCTCTATTGTAGATGAAAGCGAGAGGTTTAGCAGTTATCTTAGAAATATCTTGAGGGTTTTTTCCTGGTGAATGTGAAACAAACCAGCTAGGATAACTTTGCGGTCTGCAAACATAATAAGATGTGTGTTTTTTTCAATATTTATTTAGCTGATGGAAAAAAAAAATCCCTTTCATCTTGGAGGACGTTGTTTTTCATTCATTTTCTTACCAGTTCTGTTTTTTCTCCCCCCTCTCACTTTCTGCATCTTTTTCAATAACGTCTCAGGGTTTCCTGCCTTTACAGCCCTGCGCGTTGCCCGAGCGTGCGAGCGTCAACAGCAGCGTGTGCCGCGTGGGTTTCCCGTGGGATGCGGCCGGAGCACCTGAGGTGGCCGTCACGGCCCCCCTGCCCCTGCTCCCTGCCAACCCGCTGGCCCTCAGGATCACATTAATTGCAGGGGAGGTGCGGGGGGGAGCGAACCGAAGAAAAGTTTGTGTAAGAGCCGGCAGGATCATTTTTTCCATTGATTTCAAAGGCGCGAGGCTTTCCCCAGTGTTAACTTAATAATGCAAAACATGGCATTTTACACCAAAACTTACCCAGCGTGTTCTAAGACATCTTAAATTTGAAAGTGGTGCTAACAGGAAATAAAAGCTTAGCAGTTATATAGCTAAACATGCCTTAAGTCCAGGTGAATTTATATATTGAGTTTTTAGCATTTAAACATTTTGATGTGTGAGAGAAGGAGAATTCACACACAGCCGTGCTTTAGAAGTGGCTTAGCATCTTTTTATACAGCTGAGCAAAGAGATTTTAAATAACCCTTTTTATTTTTTTTCCCCTCTGTTCGCTCTTCCAAACTCCCTGTGCGAGGGAAGCAAAACAAATATCCTGTCTGTTTGAAAAAGACTATAGAAGATAGAAGTTAATGTTCATCAAAGAAACCAAGATTATATGTTATGCTATTAATCAGATTTTTATCATGGTAAGTGGTGTCCAGATATAGTTGAAGTGGGCAGTGTACATAATAACATAATTATGGGTGTTAGAGTGACGTAACAGCAGCAGGAGCCCGGCTCCTGACTCCTTTGTTTTCCATTCACACCCACCATGATCCACGGCTATATTTAGTTGTTTTTCACAGTGCTACCTAATACTGTCATCCCAAGTATTATTTTTTGAGTAAAAGAAAAATAGAGATAAGACCTTATTGATTTTCCATGGAAGCTTGCACACTGGAATCTTTTCTTACAGATGAATATTCATATTGAGGGTTTTGGAGGTTTTTTTTTTTAAATTTATTTGTTTTTATTTTGTAGATTATTGCCATCTTTTGTGTGTGGATTGCAACTGCAGTTGCAGTTGGGACAGATCTGCAGCTGGTGTGAACTGTCCCAGATCCCCTGCCTTCTGCGGGCTGTGACTCCCGATAGCAGCTCAGGAGCTGCTCCAGACAATTTAATGCAAGCTTGTAGAGCGTGAAAGAGCTGAGATTATTATATAACTAAGTAGCGTTTGGGGATTTAAATAAAGGAAGTTTTGACTGTTGAATTGCTGTACTTTAACAATTCTCAGTCTATCATTTTTGGCACAGCTTGTTTGCACAGACTTGCAGTTCCAAGGACACCTGAAAAACACCCGTGTGCTTCTCAGGTAGCGTTGGCACGGCGCAGGCGGCAAAGCTCAGACCCTGGGAGGCATTTGCTATAGGCAATGCTCTGTTCTGCTAGCACCCCATGGAAGTTAGGCATCGTTCTGCTTCCGAAAGCAAAGACCTCACTTTCAAAAAAATTACATCTTTTGTGGTAAGACCTACCTACTGAGGTAAACTAATTATTGGTATGTGGGGCTGCATGTCACCTGTGGGCATTTTGCTGTAGCCCACAACAACAAAGAAGAGGTTTAATGCCCCAAGGAGCCCTGATTCTTTTTTCCCATCTACCTCCTTGTTATCACAGAACCGGCTCCTGGATTAAAGCACCGGCTTTGTCTGCGCACACCAAACCAAGCACATCGCGAGGGAGGCTGGCAGTGGGATTGTCAGAAATGTCCTCTGCTTTGCGGTATAGCAAAGAGCAATGCTGCTATAAAGAAAAAATACTCTCAGGCGCTCCAAACTGGGTGAAGCCACAAGTCCAAGAGCCTTGGAAGGATGTTGCTTGCAAACTTTACAATAGGTTTATTCAGCAAGTGTCAGCAGGGTTGCCTATGTCTGTCCCTACAGTCACATCTCATTCATTCTGTGCAACATAGGTCAGCTCTGGTGCAACAGGAGACATCTCTAGAGCACTTGCCCTACTACTGTGATTTAAACAAAACAAAACAAAACAACACTGTAGCTACAAACCGTAGCTGGGCTCCCCTCAGTCGCAGCTTTTATTGCAGCATCGCAGCTCCTTCTTTCTTTAGCTAAGCATATACTGTGTCTTACCAGAAGCAACGTCGACATGGGAGCAAAGATGGAGAGGGGTTTGTGAAGAAATTTTCAAAAATTATTCCGTCTTTTCTCCAAGACTGTCTTTTTTATATTTTAGCATAACAAGCAAGGGTCCTCATCTCACTCTTCCTGCCATTCTGTGCATAAGTATAGTGAAACTGCATTGGCGAGCCAGTACATTCAAGTTCTGTTTTTATTTTAAATGGCAGCATAAATAAACACTCTCCATCCTTGCCTCCTGGGCCACCTCAGCGGCAAGTAGGAAGGTGACAGTTTCGCACCCAAGTCTTTGTGCACTTGGGTAAATTTTGAAACCATCCACAGCTGCCCATTGCAATAGCTGTCCGCTGTCAAACAGCACCCACACACAGAGCTCATCTGTGTTTAGTGCCAAGATAAGAACTTCAGCTAATGAGATCAATGCAGTCTTCCACATCTAATAAGGCTTATGCTCAGTCTGATGAAGGTGAAGACAGAAATTCCTAAAAAGTGCAATTTCAATAGCCGTATTGAGGCAGAATTTGCCTTGTTGGGTGGTGCAAAGGTTTAGAGAATAAGACATGGGATTAGGATGTGGGAACTAGGAATCCCGTTCATGACTTTGCGCAGCATATGGCAAACCACTGCCTCAGTTTCCCTGACTTTATGGTGTTGCTCTTTCTCCCCAAAAGAGTTTTTTGACTGAACTCAAAAGAGTGAATGAGGTTCTCATCTGTCACAAAGGTTGGAGCCAGAGAAAGGCCTATAAACATGTAAATGAGAATTTTGCTTTATCCTGAAAAGGGCAGGAACTTTCCTCAGGAGAATTTCTATGTCTTCAGGAGAGGTTTCAGTAAGCAACCGCAGCAATGTAGAATGGGAGTGCAAGAATAAATTCACTGAAAGATGTACGTGCAACTCCTGCCACTCCCCAAATACCTTTACCAGCTCTGAATGCGACACACATTTTAACCATGGAGCAACAGATGATTGATGGATGATTAATAGCTAATTTACTAGATTCATTTAACTTCATTTTACTTATACACCATATGTAGAATTAGTTAAGGCTTGTACAGGAAAGGAAGTGATGAGCCATTGTTCCCATTAAATTATAATGACAGCCTTCCTCATCACTGTATATTTATTATGTAAGAAAAGGAAATGTCTAGTAAAAATCTGTATAGGTTAATAACACCTTCATAATATAGTCCCTCTTTTCTATTGACTTGAATAGCCCTCCTACTGACTTTTACTGGATTATTAGAGTTAATTACATCAATTGCAATATAATTGATTCTTAAATACTATGTAGGAACCTCATACAATTATGGAAAAACAAAAGTCATCTAGACATCTCCGATCAGAAAAGATTTGGAATTCCTGCACATTTAATTCCTGATAATCACCAGTCAGTTTGGACATTAAGATTGCAGGGTTTCTTGTTTTCTTTCTGTTAGGTTTTGACAGAATTGATAGTTTTACAACATTTAACTCAGTGTGCATGGAAATACAAGATTAAAAAGACGAATGTAATTTGCTAAAATCGTTACTTCATCTCCTAAAAGTGAAATGTATTACCTGCCTGTCTATATTAAAATAAAACTTACACTCACACATGCATGCTCCAGAGGAAAAAAAAAAAGGTCCCTGAAATATGTATTTATCATTCAAGGTTGAAGTCCTTTATCCACAGGTGCAAGCATTCCTACAGATCTCGCTTGCTAAAGTCACCAAGGGCCTTCAATGCAATGACATGAAGCAGAGCTGAACACTGATCTCCGGAGGGTAGGAGATCTATGCATTATTTCACTGAGTAACTTTGACATAAAAACAGTTTCTAAAGGATGGTCCTGTATTCCAGATAAAGATTATAGACCATTCAAAAGAAGGTGCTTGAAGATAAACCCTCTGAGGCACGCTACAACATTATTAAGCAGCAGTTCAACTTTAAAGCCAGTCAGACATAACATTTTTTGAGTCTTCTCTTGGTCAGAATCCCCCCGTGATACCAGTGTAGGAGATGTAACTCATTTCATTTTTTTTTAACCTGCTTTGTTACTGTTCTCCAATGGCCTTCTAGCATCCAGGCCATGTTTTGTACGAGTGAGTTTGCTTTGTGTTTGCAGATGGATTGTGCCACTAGTGTCTTCACAGGGTAAATTCAGTGCTTTATGGTGCTAAATGAAATGTCCTCAACTCACTCCAACTGGTGTGAAGGTATCACTTTAGGGTTCCAGATGAGCTATATATGAGAGTTAGTATAATGTGAAACAATAACTTCTGTTATTGTTATTATTTGTAGTATTATTATTAATATTTTTGCTATACAGTTTAATGCACACACCTAACTACATTCTGCCAACTGGCTATCAAAGGCTTCCCTGAGGAAAAATAAAGCACTTAGAGGAATAAATTATGAAAAGACTGCTTCTAAGGGCACCATCCACCTTGTTCACACACCCGCTTTAAGTGTTAAGTAAATCATAACATCCTGTTAATCGTGCCGTCAGTAGGGGTTAAATAAGTCACTGTAAATGAGCTCCAAATCACAGGACTTTGCTGGCGTCCAAGTATTTTGTTTGCAAGAAGAAAAAGCTCCAGGCCTTTTGATGGTCGAGCTCTTTAAGGAAAGCCTTTTTTTCCATTCCAACTACTTCCTGCTAACGTGGAAATGGGAGGAAATGAACATTAAGCAGGAGGATGGGCCCACCCTTTTCCAGTCGTGTGCCTAATTTGTCAGGTGTAATATTGGCACCTGGAGGCTTGTTTTGGCTCCTATTACATCCTTGCTGGGGAAATATCAAAATACTTGTAACTAGTGGTATAGGACTTCAAAGGCTTTTTGTTACAGGGAGCAAGAAGAAAGGATGCCGTCCTTAGCGCAGAACTGCGTGGCCCGATGCATTTGCTAGGGGTAAGGGTTATCAACAACAAGAAATTAAAAAACAAGGGAAGCATGTGACCATTCATTCAAAATCTTCTGTGACTGGTAAGCATGTAAGGAGGTAGACTCCATGAAACAGCCTCTTAAAAATATACATGCCTTAAATGGGTTCTTTGTACTTCTGAGTTATCTTGTAAAATTCCCTATTCCCAAGGACCTGTCAACATATATGTGCCTTTAAGGAGAAGGCTTAAAGGTGCTTTTGTAATAAAACCATTTATTGTCTTTAAGTTATGGGCGTAATAAAGTCGTTTTAAGGGGCTTGGGGTGTTAGATCACAGCGTGCTAACCTGAAGTATGAGAGCTCCACGCTGAGCACCTCAGACGTGCCTTCCCTGGGGGACTACGCTCCAAGTAAGGAACTGCCCAAGATGCGTAAGAATGCCCATGACAGGCCAAGGTGTTACTGCTGTATTTGTCCAACTAGATCTAAAGAAAATAAATGCATTAAACCTCTGGTAATGGAAAGAATGTGACTGAAATAGAATTTATTACACAATATTGACCTGAGAAGCGAAAAGAGGAAAGTTGGTTTTTGGTTTCGATTTTGAGAACCGATTAACATTTTGGACCAAAATAAACCAATCATGTGTCACTTTTTTGTTATGAACTACAATTAATTAGTGTTCAGGAGAGGAAGAAGGGGAAACAGTGTAGCTAATTATTATTTCATTCAGGTAAAGCATGGTAAATCAAGCCATGAGTGATATATACCGATCTGCAACTGTTCTGAGAGCAAATCCATTCAGTTCAGTGAAATGAGATAACAGACTTGGGAAATCCAGCTGCTGTGCAGATGTTGGGTGGAATTTTCCAGGGAAAAGCAGTCATGTCATTTTTGGTGCCTGGTTCTGCAGCCCTTACTCATGACGAGCTGTCTTGCTAGGGGTTTGCTTGCATGCTTGCTTGCGTAGATGCCTCGAACCAGTTACTGCAGAGAAAGCAAAGTCAGTGTGGAGGAGACATCAGTGAGTCTGGGCCTCGCTGACCCCTCTCTCCCAGGTTAGTTCAGTTCATATCAGGATTAGACGGAAGTCTTGAGGTCTAGTATCCATGGTCAGCTCTCTCCCTCACCCATGGTCAGCTCTCACCCTGTGAGCTATGACTAAATTCAGCTGTGACAGACTTGCAAGTGGTATCAGTGTGGGTGCAGAAGCAGTCTGTGTGCTTTGGAGGAGTTTTGTTTCTTTCTTCACCTGAGCATTGCTAGTTGACCATTCATTTGCTTTCAAGCTGCTCCCTTTTGCAACCCCCAAAAATTTACTTGTGATCCTTCTCTGATCACAGAGACTTGGAGGAGACACAAGAGCTCCCTGGAAGCTAATGCAACCTTGGTTCTCCAGGTACTTCACAACCTTTTTGTCAGTGACAGTGATTCTTGGCCTCGGTCTTGCACAAATGGGCTGCCTGACCTGCATCCCAAATCACACATGAATGAAGCAAGTGCAAGGGAATTGAGTCACCAGTCTGCATCCACAAAAGACTACTAGAGTGAAGGTCCAGACCAGTCTGAGGTTAGTACAGCGGCACCATGTGATTTACCTAATTAACTTTCTTACTTTGTAATTTTTGAACTTAAATATGACGCCATCTATAAACCCAGATGCCATGAATTTGGGGGAAAGGTGACTCATCCTCCTTGCAGGCAGGATAGAGCCTTGTGGGGAGAATACAACCTTGTTCTAGTGACAAGTCCCACTTTGTGCTCGCCTCAGTTTTGAGATTCAACGTCACCCTTTTGTACAAACACCCTGGGCTGCCTTCCTATTGCATCAATTACCACACTTCTATGAAGCTTCAATGAATATAAATAAACAAGTCAAATACATGAGTTTTGGGGCAGTCCATGACAGCTACAGCAACTGTCACCTGCTTGTCTGCAAGTTCAGCCTGGATTGTGGCAGGCATGACATGCCGTTTATACAGTCCAGGAACAGCAGAATTCAGCACTTCCTTTTCTTTTGTTTCAGGGAATTATAGATCAAGTCTCATGTTGGTGCAAATACAGCACGTTGGTCTCTGTACTGGTATCTTTTGTACTGCATGTATAGCTTTGATAAGCAGCACATGTGCCTGCTTCCTGGCTATACAGTGTTTCCACTCTGATCTCAAGAGTAAAGCTAAATCAATATATCCTTTGTGATGGGCAGATGGAAATAATCGCCAGAAAGATGCTTTTCTGAGCTTTGCCCAGGATGCATTTATTTGATAGGTGTAGCCGGTTTGTGGCAGGGTACAATGCGAGAGCATATGTGAGTCCACTGCTAACCCTATCTGGGCAGGTCTACCCCGCTCTCGTGGCCCCCAGCAGCCTGACTAGGATCTCCAGGAGCCACCTCTGATGTGAAGGGAACTACAGAAACTGCAGAGCTGCTTTGCCATAAATCCTATCCGTTGAACAGGACACGGTGAATACAGGCCATTTCCATCATAGAATGTCAAGGCAAAGTTTTCTCATTCACCTCTGTCACAGCCACTAGTCAGTGGACTTAAATCCAATTTTGCTTCCTAAAAGAGTTACACTATGTAGTAAAAAATCACATGACGAAAAGGATTAGAAACCATGAGGATCTGACAAATCAGGAATAGCAGTAAAAACAGCTTGAGTATCAATACTTGTTTCTCCTTATAATGTTAATAATAAAATAGTAAAACTAAATATTATAAGGGTGGGATTCAGCTAACCAGATGAGCTAATAGCTCTTGTCTGTTTTAAGAGTTCATTGAGAGGCATTTTTAGGTGGAATTCTTCGCAGCTACTTGAGAAGATTACTTTAGGATGAAGTGAATCTTACTGAACAACTGCCAATTTCCCTTAACGAATTAAGAAGCAAACCTAGGACAAGTAACATTGATGCAAATATCCACAGCTAGAAGAAATGAACTCGAGGCCTTGTGGAGGCTACTGCAGTTCTGCTCTCAATCCACTCAGTATCCTCTGAGAAACCCTGGATAGTCCCTGAACTTACCATTGCCTCCACCTGCTTTATTTTAAATAGGTGCAACTATGGCTTATAGGGCAACCAGAAGTTTTGTGCCACCACTGTCTACAGGTCTTTAAAATCCATGCTACCTATTTAAAAAGTATTAGTCCTAATTCAGTAGCACAGTCCCAATTAAGTAGCACTTCGGATTTATTCTTCATTTATCTGAGAATAGAAGCTTATAGTTTGTAACAATATATATATATATATTTATCTTTGCACTTGTTTTTTGCCTACAGTGAGCAGGGTCACCAAATTCACAGGAATTCTGCCTGTGTGAGTCCTGGTGGGTTTTAGGAGGCTGCTCTCAGCTAACACTGGTTAAGACCAGATGCCACAGGTATGTGAAGGCAGTGACACAGAAGCCGTTAGGTGGCTAAAGGCACATTAAATCACCTATCTTCTGACTTCTTTCTCTGACCTGTAGTAAAGTGGAAAAGAAGAACTTCTAACTGATAAAACACATGTTGAATCTTGCTGCTCTGGCCATTTCCGGGGAAATTCTTTGTCTATTTGTACAGATTTATTCACTGATGCTTTAAGATTTAGTCCCTTTACGCAAATCAAGCTGTAAACCTCCATACTGAGCTTCGGTTCCTCTTAGCACCTCTCTACGAGGTAGCATAGCACTGCGGCGTTTCCCTAAGCAAACATTTTATGCAGAGAGTCACCCATCTAATTTTACAACCAAAACCCTGCTTCCTATAAACACTCAGGTGTTCAAGCTGATATTTTCCTGTGAATAAAATCTACTGTGGTTTCAGCTCACAAGAGCACAGTGAAAGCAAGCCTAAGCAGTTCAGTTCTGTCAGCTGGATTCAGATAAATATTCCCAGAATAGTCTTTTCTCTGTCTTGTTCTGCTGTGATCACCGTCTTCATGTTATTAAGCGCTAATTTTAAACACGGTTGTAGCTGCCGGTGAGACAATACTTTTAAATCGCAAGAGCTTGTGGCCACATCAAGCACGTGTTGGCGGGAACTAATAAATCAGCTCTGCTGAGAGCAGCTGCGGCAGAGGGGAATTTGCAGTGGAAGCAAAGCTTTTGCCTATAAAAGAGGGGCTGTGCGTGTCCCTGGCCGCGCGGGTGGCTGTGGCGCTCGGGCCACGTGCATCGGCACCATGCCCAAAGCTGCCCCGCTCTCCAGCGCTCACAGGTCTTGCTCTTCCTTGGGAAAATAAGGGGTGGATTCCCAATAGCAATGGCTGAGGCTCATGTTGGGTGCCCAGGGCTTGCACGTGCACTGGTGATGCAGTCCCTGAGCGAGAGCCATCGGTCGGGCCAGCAGGACTCGGGCTGCATGAGCACCTTTTGCAAATTAAGGTGCCTTTGGGCTTTTGAAACAAGGGGCATGGCTGTGGGCTACCTGTCCCTCACTCCTTGCCTGTTGCAAGACCCCGCTGTGCAGCCAAGCCAGCCGCGGTGTGGCATGGGCACACGTGACCGCCTCGCACCACGCACCGGTCAACACTGGAGAGAGTCCCGGCATCCCACCGCAGCTCTGCTGTCTGTAATATATATTGTCAGCCCTGTGATAATGCCTGAAAATGGCTGCTTCATCCTGAGTAAAAGGGAAGTCGCTGTTCCCATCACAAGGATAAAAGCTCGTCTGGCTGGAAATCAGCGCGGGGTGCTGAGAATGGGCAAAGCAGCTGAGCAAAGAACAGTGCTCTGCACTGCCGGTGAGTGCCTTAGGGTTGGAGCAGAGACTGTTGCTTCTGCACCAAGCAAGCTGGCCCTCCCTTTCCTCCTGGAGTAATCTCAGTGGAAAATTTGACCCATTCACCAGAGTGGGACTGCCTCAGCTTAGTAGATAGAGGAGAGCCTGGTTTTGGCTGCCCAAGATGATACCAGCCTTGTTTTCACACCCTTGTTAAGGATCTGCTAGCTTTGCCTCCTCTACCATTCCAGCCCTCTGAATCCTCCTCATTTAACTGCATCTATTTGGCCTCCCAGAAATGTGTGCTCCTTTTCTCGTTGTATTGAAGATGATACAGCATCAGACTTAGGAGAAACTGATCTTCAGGAGACTGTAGGATGAGGACGATGGAAAGGCTGTTACAGGACAGCTCAGGAAGAGGATGCCCGAGAGACCTCAGCTTTCTGACAGAGTATTAGGTGCAGCATTATCCACGAAACAGTGGATACCAGAAAGTAGGAAGGAAAAAAATGGGATGGGGGAAAAGTGATTTTTTTCTCCAGACAAATCTTGTCTGTTTTCATGGTAAAAAAAGGAGAGTAAGAATTTTTTTTTTAATCAACTTGTCAATTTTGCAAAATGTAGGGCCTGCCCTCTGAAAGGTATTTGGTGTCTTCACAATACCATTTCAAGGAGCTCATATGCCTTGCAGGATCACTGGAAATATGTGTCACCGCCTGAACACTCCAGCAGCACAAATAAAAAATCCTTCCTCTTAACAAATTCACAGAGCCTCACAAAAACCTATGGGAATATCTGGTTTTGCATGCAAATATTTACCAAGTAAAAATGGATACTTTTGCACAACTCCTAGATCTGGGCTCCTTTCGCAGAGAAACTGCCAACTGCACATGCATGCTGGTTTGGCACCAGCACAGGACATTCCCTGGAGAGCAGAACGAAACCGCAAACTCATTTCACTTGTGAGCTCCTTTCCGCAGAGCAGGTGAAAGCAAGCCCAGATCGCCCTTGCTCTCTAAATGTCATTGGAAAGTCTCGCCCCCCTCGTCCCTCCTCCCTCTTGCCCAGTTTTATCCCTCTTTCGGGAGGCAGCCATCAGCAACAAAACCACGACGCCGGTGTTGGCTGGCTGAATGCGTTCGGCAGCTGCTCTCTTCCAAGCTCTGGGCAAGCCACAGCTATCCAGATTCCCACTTGTCCTATGTCTTCTGCCTCGGTTGCAGCACAGCATCTTGAGCTAGAAGGACCCCTAATTGACCAGCCTGGATGGGCTGCCAGCGCTGCGGTACAAGCAGCTTCCCACCCCCAGCCACCCGTGCCTTTCTCCCCTTCGTTCCGCTTCCAGCCCTTCCTGATCCAAAGCCCGCGACATCTTCCAAGCCCTCCTTGCGTTCAAGACTCTAATTCGGCATGTGGTGTGCTGTGCTTTTCCAGCAGGCTGCTTTTCGTCATTATCTTTCAACCCAAGTGAATGTTCGGGATGGGTATGTTCTTTCTTCAATTATGGCAGATAACTAAAACGTAAGCAATAAAAGCGAAAGCCAGATTTTTTATAATACAAAACATCAAACAAAATCTTTGTGTTCTCGTATAATTATTCTGAAAGAGTTACAAGCCTGGAAATGAAAATACAATTCTCTGTCTTAAATATGAAGCAGTGTTTTCCCACAGGATGAGATAAGAGTGTGATTTAAGTTTGCTGTAGCTCATTTCTTCACTCTGCTGTGCTGACATGATTGTTCAAAGAAATTGTGCTTTTGGAAGGAAAAGGTTAAAGTTTGCTACTGATATTCATCAGGAGATGGATATTTAATCTTTAATCTCTTGTTCTAGGCCCCTACTTCGGATCAACTCATTATCCCGAATAAACGATGTGTCATTCCCATTATTTATGTTTCACTGCAGCCAAAGTATCTGGACCTCGTTTTGGTAAGCACCATTCATTTCGACCCATTCAGTATTAATCTCCCTGCTAACATCTTTCCTGTCCTATGTGCTGTCCCCTATTTGCTTTTATGTTTTCCGCAGAGTGTTTATAAAAGGATAATCTTTTACAAAGCAGACAGAATTTTTGTGTATAAACTGCTCTGTTTGAATGCCTCATTGATATACCATCTAAACTGAAGTGTTCAGCAAGATTAGTGCATCCACTGAGCCACTGAACTGGGTAAAAATATGGGAACTGCTCCTTTCTTTATAGCGAGAAAGGGTAGCTAATGATGCCATCGTCTTTTAAATAGGATACTTTTAGCAGATGGACTCTGAGAAAATGAATACATTCCACAAATAAAAAGTAATCAGCAAAGGAGGTGGCTTATTGTGACAAATAAAGGGAGAAAAAGGCACAAAATATATAGATTATGTAAAGACTCTGAGCCAGGCAGCTTCCATCTTAGCGAAACTGAGGTAAATGAAGAATAATTCAATCAGATTGACCAGACTTAGTGGGTTTTTACATCATTTCCACTCTCATCAGAATCTGGTCCCTTTATATCTTAGTTGTGGATGACTTCAGCTGGGATAGGTGCTTGCAACTCCTTGAAATGCGACGCATTTTTTTTCTTTTTCGTGCTGATATAAATTTCCAGTGAGCCTCCTGTGAGCACGATCCCCTCCCTCCTCCAGGAAGTAAATAAGGAAAGAGTAAATAAGAAAACCCTTAATACAGCTATCTTGCTGTGCAATGTGTTTCTGGTGACATCAACTGCCATCAACACACCCTCCGAGATGCAGACACTTTATGTTAGAGGAACACAGTATGCAAGTGAATCGGTGCCCAATTTCCCATATTTAGATGGGAAAAATCCCAAACAGACATGTGGTAGTATCATTTGAATGGCATAGATTCTTAAATACATTTGTTGCTCTGTATACTTGCCAGCTCTTCTTTGAAGATATAAACCATCCAAACACTACAAATTTTATCCATCATGGTTCCGTCAACATGTAGCACTGTTTAGCACTTTATTTTTGTTAAATTATACTATTGTTGTCCATCTATTATGACATAAACTAGGATTGGTGCCCTTGCATCAAAATTAAATGAAAACTGTAAAAAAGTGTTTGAAAAAAAACCCACATTCAAGAAGTCTTGCCATTCATTTAGGCATGAAGGAATGTGGGCAAGAATATCAGAAAGCCAGAAAGCACAAAAGGCTTCAGACACCCCCAGGTTCCTGCTTTAAAGGGGACGACTCAGGTCCCCTGAGTTTCCAAGGCACTTGGTCTGGTTTAATATCATCACTGACCACTGTGGGTAGAGAGGGATAGGGCCCCTCCAAACTGCTCCCTTTGTTATTTTTAATCCACCTCCCGGCCAGGAGGTTCTAGGGCTGACCTCTAGTGAGAAAACACTGAGCATGGCTATTTCTGGAGCCTGTCATCACCACGGCAAGGTTAGTGAGAGCGGTGCGCGGGTCAGGGCTGGAGGTAACCCAGTTTGCGAGCCAGCAGCTCAGCTCAGGCTGCCGTGTTGCCACTGCTCCTTAGACACAGTCCATGTAATGTCACATGCAGAAGGAGTCTCGAAGAAGTCGTGTCCTATCCGCTCCTAAGAAGACTGGTAATGAGAATGTACATTATTTTGCAGTTACCAGCAGCTGAGATAGATAAAAATCCATTCTAGTTACTCTCCAGTGTTCTGTGCAGAGTGTATGGGTGGCCTCAACACAGGAGAGAAAAAAATGTCACCGTATTTGGCACAAATTGGCCTACTTACCAGGGCGGATCAGGATTGCACTGGTCTGAAGAGAGAGATGCTTTTGTTGTTAAGACCAATTCTCTCCAGAGCTCCGTGTTCAGCAGCAATATCCTCTGCAGACACAGATGCTCTTTCCCCTGTGCTGCTGGGGGCCAGTCATTGAATGGTGTAAAATGGAAGAGATTTATTGGCGGACTGGTGATTTTCACCAGTGCATATCTGATCTATACAGTATCATTATTTTTTTTTTCCCTAAAGGTGATCAGACATGATCTGCTGTTCAACAGGTATAGGTGACAGAGTAGTTTTGCATGATGAGGTGCCAGATTTCTGGAAATTCCATGGGAAAAGTCCCTGCATCTTTTCCTCAAGCTCATGGCACAGGTGCTATAGACGTGACTTGTGCATGGGCAGGGAATCCGTGGCTCAGGAGCATGACAGGGTGGCACGTGTGAGGGTGACGCATCGCACTGGCTTTGACACAGGATGTGGCAACCCAGGCACTTTTGAAGTCTTTCTGTTGACAGGTCAGACTCCTTCAAACTTGGATTTTTCCCAAGTACCAAATCCAAATCAGTGAAGTCCTAAGAGGAGCAATCTTTTGAAAATTTTCTAGGTGCTACTGTGTGGGGACATCTTTTGGGGTTACTTGTTTGCATGTACAGACTCTTTAATGGTTAGTGCATTTGCTTATTTTCTGCAGGGGAAATTCTCCCTGCATGCCATATGCAGTGGAGCTGGCGTGAGTCCACTACGTGCTTCGTAGTCACATCTGTGGAGCTAGGTCTGTGGTATCGCAAGAGACAAAAGGAGAGTAAGTGGGGGATGGCAAGAGACAAATTAAGGGAGATTCAGCTGCATCCCAGTGGACCTACGTTCATAGAGATAGGTAATGCAAAGAGTCAAGGAAGTATTAATAATAAAAAGGCTGTGATTTTTTGCACAGGGTGTCCTTGTATAGTTTACATAGCTAGAATAATCAGAATGGACCCGTAATAAGCTCACAAGCAGAAGACCAAATGAACACACACGGAAGAGGAGACACGGTGTGATACGACATGCCTCTGCCACATCACCAAGGGCAGGGGATGAGCCTCCTTGGAACAGGCTGTGCCACAGGGAAAGGCCATGCCCAGCATCCAGATACACTGGCCATGGACCTGTATCCTTCCTGCATGTGCCTCTCTGCTGATTAATAGCACCTCTGTGCCAAAAGACATCTTTTCCTGGGGAGTGTCTGTCGTGGCTACATAGGGAGGTGGGATGTCCATGTGGAGGCCGAGTACCACTGTCCTTTTTGTAGTGTGTGGTTTCGGATAGCAGAACACGGAGTTGGCTATGACTGAAGAAGGGTCCCAAAGGTGCCCACTGACGACCATCATAATCTGGGGATATTTTCATATAGATATTAAGCAACACCTCGATTTTGTCCTGACCTTCACTGGCATCCACTGTGCTATTCCTGTGTATTGTATTGATGCCCTGTATGTACATCCCTCCTTCTGCACATCTAGTCCTAAACAAATAAAGGTGTAGGGAATACATGGGAAAAGGGAAAGATGAGAGAGAATTGGAGATAAACCAACAGTGGAATATTTGAGATTAACAGATTCTTTTCTTCAGACTTCTTTGTGTGGTGACAGTGAATATTTAGGGAGTGAGGATATCCCCATCTTTGCTGAGGCATGAAATCTGTCAGAAGATAAATAATTTTTAGGAGCTGGTTGTAGATCCTGAAGCAGTATATCTTGCTGGTATAAGGACATGAGGAGCCAGGCGCTAACACAATTAATACCATTGCTCAACAAACGGGATTTCCCACATTCATATTGCTCAGAAATACTCCTTCATAAATTCATAAAGTCCTTCCTCCTCCATAAATGATCAGAGAGGAAACTTTTCCAAGGGTCTCATCTAGGATAATCAGTCCTGACCATGTCACCTGGGGAATAATTGGGAATGTTTCCTACAGGTGCTCTCTCAGTGCACAGAAATGCCAGAATGATAGAAACAATTTTAATATCTACGCAGCCAGACATCTAAAGATGGTCTGTCCCCACATCTCTCTGTCCCTTGTACCATCATGTTAAACTGAAGCGGAAACGTTTTGCATGTCAGGTCCTGTGGCTCAAGGCCAGAGCCTTGCATCTTTATTTGTGCTTTGTAATGCCTTGCTACACAAGTAGTGCCACTGACTTCTCTATGGCAGCTCCTGAAGGAAGGGGCTATTTAAACTTGGGGGTGGAATCTAGGAAATGTGGCTGCAACAATTTGAGGCAATGCTAGATTTTATTTTTAATTAATTTAAGAATAAAGCTAATTAAAAGAAAGTTTGTAGCTTTAGCAAGTTGTCTCTTCCTATGAATATTAACGTTTTAGGGCTCAGGTTAAGTAAATATTAATGTGCTAACATCTCCTTATTTTCCTGGTCAAAGATGCATGATAGGGCTGGAAGGCTGGTTTTAAATACAGAATAAATGATCATGATCATGCTGCTCAGTGTGTGTAATTAAGGTCACTCATTCTGCAGCCACCATTTCACTTGACTTCCTTGTACCATTTCAATTACAGGGACATTTTTGCAAATTTGAATGCATTCCCCTATCTAGCATTTTGCCAAGTTAGGGTTCTTGGATCTCATTTAGAAAGCCCCCAAGACCCAGTTTTTGTGTCTCTTCTGTATTTTGATTTTTTTTTTCTGGCGAAAGCTAAATCAGTTAACACCAATTTGGGTTGATAGGAGGATCCTTGTCTTCTCAGCCAACAGTATGAAAGTAGATAAAGAGGCTGATTTGACAGCTGAATAGACTTCCGAAGAGGGGTCATTTTCTCCCATGACCAAATAATATGATAGAGATATGCAAGGGTATGTGTGTGTCTTTCAAGAGCAGGCAGAGTCCAAGGGCTTATCTCTAAACAGCTTCTCTGGTGTCTAAAATAAAAAATGCAATGTTTCTGGATAATAAGGGAGCTGTTGCCTCTTTTTATTTTGCCTCAAGTGACCAACATTGGGAAGATTTGATGTCTCATTCTCAGCAGCGCAGTGATTTCACCAGGAACCAAAACACTGCAGCTTTCAGGAAGCAGCCAGTACCATGAAAATTTGGGCTTTTACAGTTTAACAGTGTAATATTCATAGTGCCTGCACACAATATTCCACTGAGCACCTATCCCTTAGTTTATTCCACAGTCATTAAAATATCTTGATACACTATTGTTCTCCTGGAGTTGTCACTGTTATAACAGGAGTCTGTGGGGAAAAGAGATTGGAACGTAAATCTCTTAGGGACAAATTTGGGCATCTTTGCACCAGCTGATGTGGAGAAAAGCTCTGATCTGTCCAGATGGTTAGTTTGTTTTCAAAGGGCCTGATGACTGCACTATTTATTTACTATTTTCATTTTTTTCAACGTTGGCATTCTTTCACTCTTTCTTTTTTCTTCGGCAGCCATAAATATCAAAGAAGAGTTCTTGGACTGTATTTCTGACATGTTGATCTCCTTTCTTTTCTATTTTTGCTTCCTCCCTCATGTCCTTTTTGGTAGATAAAATGCACATTACACATTGTCTAACAAACAGTGGTGAACTGAAGTCTGGATGTGGAGGCTGTCAGCTATGAAAGCTGAATTTTTCAGGTATCATCTCAGTCTTTTTTTAAGGAGTGAAGTCTTGTAACATTCAGTATGGGAGAGGAAGGTGAAAGACAGCGGAGTAGTTAGTCATGGGATACAAAATCTTCTACTTCTAAATTGCCAGAGGTAACTTACAGATATACGTGTCTGAAGATTGTTGATGAACTGCATGTAACAAGATTGTGGTTTCCATCCATTTTCTTGTGAAAAGCAGCACCACCACATAAAATACCACTTCAGTTCATCCCCTCAGGCAATTTCAGAAAAAGCAAGAGAGATAGATTTTTTTTTCAGGCTCAGATTTTGGCAGTTAATTTCCCCGTTGGTAGCAGTGCCTCTGGATCAGGCCCTACTAGACGAGGAGCTTGAACTTCCCAAGAGTGAGGGTGGGAGCTCCAAGGTCTGTGGCAAAGCATACTACAAAGCATTGCACCGTTTCTACCCGTATTCTGGGTAGAAAACTCAGTGGTTTTTAATCTGTACCTCATGTTCACTTTAAACATGTTAACAAACACTGGAAATTTATTTTCTTATGGGCCACTCACAGTTACAGAGTTATGAATGTCAGGTAAGCCAAATACACCAAAATATTTTTTTCTCATAAAGACACACTTTCATGCACATTGACAGCAAACCATGTCAGTATTCCGTGCATGAAAAAACAGCAGGTAGAACAAGAAAAATGATTTGTGAGTGGAAGTGTGTCTTCTTTAAAATGGTGTGCATTGGTGCTGACACTTTACTTTGAAGGCAGTATTCTAACACAGGTTGCATAATCTCTCCATGTGCTTTTATGCTGTGCCATTACTAGACTGTGCTACGATGGCTAACTCCTTTAGCCTGAAAATGTTCACCCAAGCAATGTTAAAGAGTACCTCACTTCTTCACTAGGACCTTTTCTGCACACTAAAAAGTTTTGCCATACCCTTATGTCTTTTGCAGGAAAAAAAAATCATTTAATGTAGATTACCACCACTAAAGTGAGCAAGTTATTAAAGTGAATAGGTAATATGACACTCACATTTTTTTTCTAAATAAAATACAAGAGAGTTGAAATAGTCTGGAATGGCTGAATGAAGTAAATGATGCCCAGAATTAAGCAGGTAGGAAGCAAGAGCAGGTTTTCTCTCTTTCAGTGAGGAGCTGTGTGCTTTTGAATAAATGTGTAACATGCTTATATTGCACGATGTGATGTTACCCGGTATCTGGGGGCAGAATTAGAGCCTCGTCCCTGAGTACAGGGCCCTGCTCCACAATAAATTTTGCTTCCATTGTGACATTTTGAAGGTACTACATGGTAATGACACATTGCTCCAGTAATTTTTGTACAATGTCTCTATGAGCTCTCCCCATCTGTCATGACAGCATTAGTCTTGGCATCTCTGATGAAAGAATCAAAATTAAAAGGGAGAACAAAAAGTCAATTTCTAATGGGTTCCAAATACCCATATCTTGCAAGCGTGAATTAAAAATTGCTCTCATCTTGCAGCCTTCTAGGCATATTACATGGATAAAAAAATCAAAACTATTTAAAATTAAAAATCCTGTTAAAAGCTGATATATTTATAAAGTAAAATAATATTCAGCTATTTAAACTAACCTGTTGGTAGACTGTCAGCTGTCATTTGATTTGCACTTCATTTGAATTAATAAAAAGTAAACCATAAGCATTATGATTTACAGTAATATAAAAGCTATTACAAAGGACCTTCATCATAAGCTTCTTTGTCATAAAGCTATTGTATCTTACTTCAATCACTAAACACTGTTTAAAACATTTCCTAATACAATACTGCCTGATGCAAAGCACAAATTCCTTTGCTTCACAGACTCACTGTAGAGGCTTGACTTGAGTCTTTAGAGATAAATAGGAAGTTTCTTCTTACATAACTAATGTAAATATATATATATATATATATGTATATTTCCAGGTAGTGTGTTGTCCATCTTTTCTTAAGGCATACAGAGAAGACCTAGCTCAGATTTATCCACAGCCTCCTCAAGATAGGTACAAAAGACCTCTTATCATCACAGTGCCCTGACTGCACCTCTAGCGAACATACACCAGCAGTCTGATGAGGGTCACCAGCAGAAGGCAATATAGAAACATAGAATCATGAGACCATTATGGTTGGAAAAGATCTTCAAGATCATTGAGTCCAACCATAAGTCCTTCAACATCATGCCTGTCAAATATAGTGCCTGGCTCAAGCAAAGCACTGGGTTGTCAGCGCTCAATGCAGTCAGGCCTGTAGGCCTCAGCAGCACTGAAGATGGCCAGGGTGAAGGTGGCCATGTCAACTTCATCGCTTCTAGTGCAGTCATTGGGGAAAAGGTCTGTCCCAACTTGGTGATTTTCCTCTTGAACTGATGCTTTGCAAAAGAGGGCCTCTAATACCATCCAGGATTCAGAAGTGGTGTTGCTATTTGAACATTTTTTCCAAGGTTTCAAGTCCCTGGCCTTCAGCGTCCAGTGAAAGGTCTCAGGGCAGGGTTATCAGAGTTATGGGAATGTCACTTTTTACTCCTGTAAACATTTTTTTTTTTAATTTGAGAACAATTAAGTCTGAGCAAAAATTTGAGCAGAGAGCCTCCTGAGGTCCCTTCCAAGCTCAATTACCCTGTAAACCTGTGATTCTATGTTTGATGGTATCATGGATCAATACAAGTTTGGCACAGCCAAGCTGAAGAAAACAATGCCTAGATCCTCTGAGATCAGTTTTTGATCTGGCAATGTTCACCAGATCCTGCCTCTAAACCATGGTACAGATGTTCTGCATTCTTAAATTAGTCGTGATTAGTTGATCATTCACATGGAAGGCAACATGACTTCTATGGGAGGAATTTATAACATATGCCCAGAGCCCACACAAAAAGGACCTAGTTTTGGCCTACAGTAAATTAGCCATTCTCTCAGCATATCAGGTAGCAGCAGAGCTCCTGAATTGTGGCATATATCAAAATTATTTATGTAGAATTAAGTGGAATTATGATGTGGCAGTAGCTAAAAATACAATGTCTGTCTGACACCACAGAGCACCTCGGTGTCTTGTCCAGGAGGTGGTGAGTTGCTTCCCCTGAGTCTGGCGCTCCCCAAAGCCTCCTGCTTCTTTTCTTGTCTGTCCTCACAAGTCAGAGCATGTCACGTCACAGAACTGATATAGCTGGGTATGCTACTTGAGGGTTTCAGCAGATCCTGTATTTGGAGTAGCTTGAAAAGTGTCTAGTGGCTTTGTCACATGATTTTCCTGTAGTGTGAGACTAGCCGGCAAAGAGCCGTGAGCTCACATGTTTAGATGGCTTAGTTTGTGCTCACAGATAACGTGAATATCTGCTTGGCACCCATTTACAGCAACTGAACATTCTTGACGCTGCCTCTTTTCATCCTTCTGCTCCCCCTTCCTCAGCAGCAGAATCAGCAGCTGTAACAACACATGGAGGACACTTGGCAGCTGCAAGACGCAGATGCTGAGCTCTGTAATAAACTTCTTCTGTAGAAGAATCTGAGTGCTTTTGCTGGCTGCTTAAAAGTCCTTATTGCTGTCTAACTCACTTGCTCAACAAGCAGTTACAGTGTGCTGATGGCTGCTGGTAATCACTCTTGGGGTATAAGGAGCAATCTAATTGACCCGCTTAGTCCTTTAGGATGCTGCTGTTGCTTAGTTTTAACCGCTTGTAAGAGAATTGCATGCTTTCACAGTAGATATTTAGAATAAGGTCTCGTGCAATGTTTAGTGGGCCGTTGTTTTTATATCTAGAGATAGGCAATGGGCCTGGTTTTGATCACAAGTCACAACAGTGCAAACCAGAAATAACTTCACTGTTGTTAAAGGGTATAAGCTATTATAAAACAAATGTGAGTGAGGTCAGGTGCAAAGGAGGGCTTAAAAAAAAGTTTGCATTGCCTGTTAAGGAAACTACATTTCTTTAATATCTCAGAAACTGGTGTATTAGAATTAGCCTGTGATAAGGATGTCAATAAGGACTCAGAGTAGCAGGCTAATGTTAGGGTAGCAGGAAGGCTCATTTCATAAAAGCCTTGCAGAAGTGTATTTTAAGGAGGCTTTTGAATAAGGAGAGAATGGCCAACTTGGAAGGTTGCTCTGGAGTCTAAAGAGCACTGGGAAAGAAACCAGAGACAGACGCTTGTGGAGATAAAGGCAGGAACTGGGCAGCAAGTCTGGTACATAGCCAATACAGAAAGGAGGGATGCTGGAAAAAGATGGTTGGAGATGCAAGAAAGAGAAGAGCTCTAAATACAAGGACCTGCAGCTTAATCTAGATACATAACATTAGGGGGAAGGGATGAAGGAAAATGAGTGGACAGTGAGTTGGCCAATGATATGGATGGGAAATGATGTTTTGGACAAAAACTCCTTCCATCTCTGCTTTTATCTTGTCTGAGGAAAACCGAAGTCATAACAATAGCAAAGATATGACATCAATGGCAGCAGGAAGCGAGACAGAGGCACACAAAAGGGCACACCATGATGTGAAAACCAGAGACCTTGTAATCAACACAGCAGGACTGAAGGGGGCCCATCTGAAACATATCCACACAAATAAGGAAGTGCCAAGAGAAGAGTGTTGTAGGGAAAGTATTTGTGCCCTTTCTGGGAAATCAGTGCAACAGGGGATCTCTCCGAAGGGCAGTGCTAATGCACGCAGCACAAGCAATGGGCAGAACAGGTAGAGGCGTGTGCGCAGTGGTAAGGCTACGCTCTCTGTGGGATCATGGAGACAAGGTGGGATAACTCACATGGTGGGAGTGCTGCAATGGATGGATACAGGATCTTCAGGAAGGGGAGGCAGAGGACAGCAGGAGGAGTTACCCTTTCTGTGAGAGAGCAGCAGGAATGCATGAAGCTCTGCCTTCAGATAGATGATGAGCCAGCTAAAAACTTATAGTCACCGTTAGCAGGCAGACCACTGAAGTTGTGGTGGGTGCCTGTTACAGAGGAAGGAGATCAGCAGTAGTAGAAAAATAGAAACAACTGGGAGAACCCTCACGTTTCCAGGCCCTGGTCCTTATGAAGGACTTGAAGCCCCTCAATATCTGCTAGAGAGGAAACACAGCAAGACACAAGCAATCCAAGAGGTTTCTTGATGATGCACTGATGACAACTTTCTGACACAAGTGATGACGGAGCTGATGAGAGGATGTGTTGTGCTGAAATGGGTGTCTACCGTCAAGAAAGAAGGGGCTGGGCTTGTGAAGGCTGTGGGCATGCAGTGACCACAAGATGATAGAGTCTGAGTGGAGGGAACAAAGCAAAAAGTAAGACTACAATCTTGGACTTTTGGAGAGTGGATTTTGGCCTGTTCAGGGACCTGCTTGTAGGAATCTTGTGGGAGACTGTTCTGGAGAGAAAGGGAGTCCAAAGGTGCTGTTTGCTCTTCAAGACTATTGTCTTTGAAGGTGGTCCATCCCAATATACTGAAAGTCAAACAGAGGAGTGTTTGATAACAAGATGCTTACACTGCTGTTCAGGGAGACCCTCACAAGCTGGAGAAATGGACCAGTGGGAAACTCATGAAGTTTGGTAAGGGAAATGCCAAGTCCTGCACCCCACGGGGTAGCAATAGCCCCATGTACCATAAACTGAAGGCAGACCATCTGGAGAGTAGCTTTAGATAGAGAGATATGTGGGTTCTTGTGATCAACAAGGTTGTTTCTTCTTGATATAAACTGGAAACTGATTTCATCTAATTCGGTGCATTTTCGGCAAGTGTTTTGGAGGATAGATATCAACATTCAGTTTTATTCCATGTAACAACTGGAAGCCTGTAATTTAATGATGTTCAATGATTTGGCATCTAAATAGACTACATCTAAAGTTAATATATTACAATAAAGTCCAGTATTCCTCCGAATAAACCACAGATTAGGGACAATAAAATACTAACCTTCAAATAATAGGACTTAAATACCTGTTTCAGCAGTGCTTTCATGCTGCTTTTCTTGCTTGAAAAATATAAAGTATTTATTTTGAATTCACATTATCTTATTATTGCAGGTTTCCTTTACAACACAGCTCATTTCAAACATTAGGGAAAAAAATGGTGATTTTTATCTGAGGTTCAGATTTCCCAGTAGTGATCAGTCACACATACAGTACTAGCTGAACTGATGTAACAATCTGTTTTTGTTTTTTTTTCTATCATCACGTTGGTTGTCCAGCAGGCAGAATGTGTTATGAGAATTGTCTGAGATGCAAAGACAGATGTGACGAGAAGATGAGGACTACTTAACTGAACTATTGTGTTAGGAAGCAGAAGATGGCCGCTGAGAACTTCTCTCTCCCACTTACAGAACAAATGATGGCTTTCTAACACAAGCGAAGATATCCCAGTCTTTTCCTGAGTAGGCTCTTGTCTGGCTAATGTGCTCTGAGACACATTTTTCTCTTTATGAATAGCCCTACTGAGGTATCAGTGTGATCCACAAGTGTCAAGATATTCACAGGAAGAGGATCAAAGGCTCCAAGGGAGGGTAATTTTAGAAGTCCAGAGGATTTATTCATCAAAATCAGGTGCTGCAAATATCCTACCTTTAATTGATAGCGCAACTCATTCCTCAAACATTCCTCTGATGTCTCTGTCCTTTTTCCTATGTGGGGTAGTCCTCTCGGTCATGTCTAAGCTGATGGGCCCATGGAGAGTTAGCAATATTTCAGCCAGAAGAAGAATAGCAGGACAGTGACAGAAACTGCGCACAAGGCAGTGCTAGTAAAGGGAAACTACAAAGAGAGTCTTGAAAGAGGCTGGTGCTATGTGTGGAGAGACAGGCCCGAGGAAGGCATGGTTGATGGGATGTGATAATGAAGAGAAGCTGTTTGATCCCGTGTAGCTCCTGGGTCAGTAGCAGCTGCACCTGCAGCACCCGCCGGCTCTCTGTGCGCCGGCCAAGGCGGCTGTGAGCGTCTGCTGCTGCACGAGCGTGGGCTGCCCTTCTGCACGTCGCTGCGGGAGTCAAACATCTGGACTCCAGAGATACCTGATTAGGGCTGAGCAGCCTTGCCTCAATTATACGACAAGATGCACACAAGATGATATCTCTAGCACAGTCCTGCACCATGAAAAGCTTGTGGGACTGGAGAGAGGGACGGAGAGCATGGGAACTGAGTTACTCTCTTGTTTCTAAAGTTGGTCCCTAGTAGTGCATGAAAGGGGTAGAGGTTGGAAAGCTTGAACAGCCTAATGCCAAGGATAATTTGATCAATTTTATTTTGTAAAGACTATGAGTCTCATTTGCTCCACAAACTGTACATTTACTCAGACAAAAATAAACTACAGCATGATTTTCAGGCCTGGAGTCTGAAGGTCAGGGTGTACCTACGTGGCCAGAGCTACTTGGTTGTGCATATGCAGCCTCTGCTGATTTTACATTCACTTTTCTTTCCTGAAGTTAGAGGAGGGAGCAGCAAAAATGCAACCAGGGATGCTTTTGCAATGTGCAGGGGCGCGAAGTGTGGTGCCTGGGCCAAATTCCACACCAGATAATTCCCTGGAGGCCATGGTTTCAGTTGGATCCCGCTATCTGCACTTTGCGTCTTGTAGTGCAGCGCCGCGCTGCTGATCAGCTGCCGAGTTCCTGCTCCTGGGCCTGGCTGCATGTCGCAGCGGGGCTGCGGGCTCTCCTCTCTGCTCGTTGCTTCACTTGCAAAAGTCCTATGGAAAGGATGGAATGTTGCAAAAGTCCTATGGAAAGGATGGAACAATGGAAACTGCTTTGGATTCCACTGGTGAAATTTGCTTCTTGATATGTGATTATTTTTTGCTATTAGGGAGCAAAGTCATATTTTACAAACTTTTTCTGTTGTTTCTGCAGATCTGCCATCCATTTCCATGGATACATGAGTGGTAGTGAAGCAGCCAGGAGCTGTCAATTCCAGCTGCTTGCTGGCTGCCCAGTGAGCAGTGAAAAGCTGCTGAAGTCATTAGCATTTTACACTTAAAATAACACAATAGTTTGCACTTTTCTGGGCCTCTTTGAGAATCCCCAAGTCTAGTATATGAGTCACTCTAAAATAGTTAATTAGGCCTTTTACCAGCTTGGTGGTGGGTAAGGATGGACATGGAGGAAGGGAGTGTTGAGGTGACCGGTCAGAGGCTACCCTGTGAGCTGGTGAGCGGGCAGGAGAGCAGTAACTTCATGTGTCCCGGCTCCCCATACACGTCACTGGGTACATTAGACACAACACAGGTGGAGATTAGGTTGTGAAAATATACCCATTTCATCTGCTTAATGTCACAGCTTCTTCTGCTTTTATTTTTTAAGGAAAATCCAACACATCTTTGATTTAGTGAATTCCCGCTTCAGCAAGTTTCATAAGATAGCAGAAGGGTTGTATTCCTGCAGGATATGGCATATGCTAGCTGTTCTTTGAATGGGTTTCCCTGTCCATCATGTCGAATTCTTCAGTCAAGTTGTCTCTAGTTCTCCTCCAAGGATAAGATTTCTGCCACTCTGACAGGGAGATTATTCACAAGACAAGAGATCATGTGTCATTATTATATGTGAACATCAAGTTATTTTTGTGGACACTTCCAACATAAAATATCTTCTAGTTATGGTTCAGGGAACAAAGCTAGAAAGAAAAAAAAAAAGAGGAAGGATTTGTCAGATATAATGTCATTACAACATGCTCTGCTTTTGCACATTATATTTCTCAGTAACACATCCTGTTTGCCATCTTTTAACTACTGCACTGTGAGGCGACATTCGTAAGTTATAATTCCTTCATTATTTTATCTTTACACAATTGACTGAAATAAACAGACCTTTGCATGTTAAACAACTGTTCAAATCAATTAAAGTAGGTGGAACTGGGCCCACCACGATTTACCTTCTGTGAATCCTCATTTTTCTCTTCTAAAAAGACCTCTCCTGTAAAAGACTCTGAATCTATGGAAAGATTTAGAGAGTTTTTATAATATGCACTGCTCCAGTAATGCTTAACCTGGATGCTTTTCCATCACACAAAGTCAATTCCTTCAAATGATGGGCACATAACTAACTTTTATATACAGCCTGCCCATGTTCCATAGTTCTATTTTTGTGAGAAAAGCCTAGAGACACACACACCAAAATAAAATGGTATCATCCATGTATCCCCAATCCTTCTACATTATTTCCTCTGAGTCATTCACACACATACTCAATAAAATTGGTCCCAACACAGACACCAGTGGTACCCTACCATTAACCTCTTTCCATTCTCAGAGGAAGCTCTTTATTATGACCTTTTATTTTCTGTCACTTAACCCATTTCTGATCTTTAACAAAGACTTCATCCCTAGCCCTATGATTATTTGTTTCCCTTAATAGTCTTTTATAAGGGGCCTTATCAACAGCATTTTAAAAATTCAAGTAAATGAATATCTTATAGGTCACCTTTATCTAATGGTTTATTAACTTTTCCAAAAACAAGATGCTGTGCTTTTCAATATTATTAAACAACATTGGGAATTCACAAAAAAAAAATCAAATACATTTGACAGCTACTGCAGTGGCTTAGCATAGCTGCACTTGGATTAGCACTGCTATTCTGCCTGTACGTAAGAACGCCATTTCATTTCCTGGCATCTCACTCCTCAGGTCAACTGCTAGATCAAGGTGGAAGTGATAAGTTTGCAGCATCTCAAGTGTGCTGGTGTTAGCTCTTGGGAAATTGAGAGGAAGGAAGTAGCAGTCTATAAAGTTTTGATTGCTTGGAAAAGGAGAGATGTTTGTTGAAAATATGAGCAAGGCCATCTGCAAAGAGTTCAGGAGTGAACAAAAGTAGTCATGCATTGGCTGCTTACTCACTTTAGCCATTAATTGACAGTATTTCAGATGGGAGATTGAGTAGAGGAGAGTAACATTCTCCGACCTGTTATGGGGCTTTCTAACATCATCTGCTTTTTAGTTAGTGGAGGGTTCACTTTAAAGACTGATAGAACAGCACGATCCAGGATGGTGTGGCAGGGAAGGTTTTGGCAAAAATAGTGGCACTGAAGAAGTAAAATAAATGTGCCATGCTCTATTCCTCCCCCAATTTTAAAATATCAGCATTTTGCAAGCAATGGGCCATATGCTCCCAGGGCTTGCAAGCCAAAAAGTATAGCAACTTACTACAAAATCGCTCTCCAAATTCTACACACAAGCCAAAACCTCCTACTTGGTATGCTGCCGTCATGCCAACTTGCAGAACAGAGATTGGGGCTGTGCAAGGAGATCTGTAAAAGAAGGGCAGATTACGCACATGGGCTCATAAAGGGAGACACAGGCCATGTCACACAGGCTGCAGGCAGGACACTGCCCCTGCGAACCTCAGCTTGAGGAGAAAGCAGCATCCTTTAGCACTGGAAAGTGAGAGTGAGCATGTGTTCCCAGGCCAGGATGCCCCTTTCCCACCTGGGCACGGCAGGGAAGTCTGCTTGGGTTGCTCCTGGGAGTTTCCTCCATGGGACTGAAGGAGTGTGGGATTCCAGATTTCCAGCCTTCCAGGCCATGGGAGGAGCACAACCTTTCAGCAAGGCTCCGGAGCAGCCTTGGAGTGCTGGTCCTGAGCCAGTGCAAGAAGGAGTTTCTCCTCCGGGATTTTCTGTGTGACAAAGCAAGACAAGACTTAGCCCAAGCAGGGTCAACTCGCTATCAGAAGGAATGCAGAATTTGCTCTAGTGACACAAATAACCTCGGGATATGTAGGTGCAGGGAAAAGCCAGCCACATCTGAAGCGCGCGTGGAACCCATTGAGATTTCACGGGGCTGCCCCTTTCCCGGTTCCCTCACTCAGTGGTAGACAAGGCTCTCCTCTATTTCCTGCGCTCTGTCCTTTCTCCATCACAGAGCATCCAGAGGTTACTTTATATTTCTCCAGGATAATTCAGGGTATAATCCATGCCATCCCTTAGCCATTGGCTAGAGCAGAGCTCTCCCCTCCACTGGCTGGTACAGTGCATATTCTCTGGCAGGCGCTTAAAGCAATGCAGATGCTCAACCTTTCTGAACATTTTCATGGGCTCAGTGTGATTAAACAGAGGTAAATAACATCCTTCTCAGGACCTATGCTCACCACTACAGACAGGGTGAATCTGGGTGATAAAATCACAGGGTAGCATGTACAGAGCATACACTCTACCTCGGCTAGGAGTGATCCATCGGCTGCTCAGAGGATTGGGCAGCGTATGGCCTCCGGACCCAACACTTGCTCGATTTGCATGCTTGCATTGCTGCTGGTCGGACCAGCTGCTGCTTCCCACTGCTGTCTCACACAGCCGTGGGGAGCCTGATGCCCAGGCACCGAGCGGCACAGCAGTTCCTGGGGGACCTGGCGGCGTGCAAGAGAAAAGGGGTCACGAAAAATATATTTTGCAGTTCCACAGCTTGCCTGCCTAGCACCATCTGTAGAACCAAGGCACACCAGGCCAGCTCTCAGACGAGAAGTTCTGGAGAGGCAGTTTGTGGCAGATGTGCCGGGGTGCGGGCACAGTTTCAGTAGGTGGCAGTTTCTACCTCTGGTACCAACCCGCTGAGGCTGGCAGAGGAATTCCCAAAGCCAGTTACTGGGAGAAGTGGTAAACTCCATTTACTCTAATAGGAGCTACATTTAGGTCTCTGCTGAGTACTGTGTTGTATCCTGAATGTGTTGTTTTCAACAAAGCAGTCATTTCTCCCCTCGAGGGAGCAGCCAGTGCTGTGCTGCCCCGAGAGCACTGCAAAATGTCAGTTACTGTGATTTTTATGAGGTTAAGATATAATTATGCTCTTGTTATCAGATCTTAGAGTGAAAGACAAGAAGTGCTATTTTAAGCATGCAATTGCGGCAATAATAATAATAATTTTCTCCAGAATGCCTTTTTTTTTTTTAATGTTGGTGTGAAATAAACTTTTAAGAGCAATGAGAATACATATGGAATTTTCTCATCCAAAAATTTCTGTTAGTGTTTTTACTGAAAGAAGTAATCAAAAGTCTTGTGCAAGAGCACACGAAACATTTTTTTATACATACACTTTTTTAACTGTGAGATAGCCGTCATTATGTTGAGCCCTAGCTATGAGTCAAGGCTGCTGTTTCCTATCCTGAAGTGAGGAATCTCTCTCAGGAAGTCCTGTGTTGTGCTAGAGATCAGAGCAGGTGATAATGGTCTCATCTGGCTTTGAAATTTATGAGAAGGAGATAGGACATGTAATGGAGTCATTATTTTGTTTTAGTCCATTCTTCACATTGCAGTCCTTGGAGATGTATAGGCCGTGTGGTGACCAGATGGAAGGAGCAGGGAGAGGGGAAGCGCAGAAGGATATTTTCCCCATTACTAATAAGAAGATACTAAATCGAAGCAAAAATGTTCTGAAAATATGTAGCTAATTTTGTACATATAGATGTCTTTAGAAAAAAAAAGTTTATGAGAAGGCAGGCCATAAACTGGGAGGAGATGGTATGGAAAAGGAGGGAGGGCCAGTAGCTAAAAATAAGAGAAAAAGTAATGTCACATTATCTAAAAAGCTGAATTGACTCTTTTTGATGTATAAGCATCAGTGTAGGACTCTAAATTATCAGATGAAAATGGAAAAACACTCAAAGAACATGAACTTTAAAACAAGATGATGAAGACCAAAAGAAGGCATAAGAACCATTTCTGTGAAGTTTAGAATGTTCCAAGTTTCAAGAGTTAAAAAAATCCTTCTCTGATTTTCCTGTTATCTACCATGTGCTTCATTCAAATCTCTGTGACTCAAAACTGCTAGCATTTTCAGGATCAGATTTTTTAATTCTTTTCCCAGATAATGTTTTTTTCTCTTAATTCCATTCCTAAGTATCTGTTGGGCAGCTCCTGGCCTCTACTGATGTTGAAGCTAGGCAGAAGTAAATTCTTCTATCAACTTAAGAGTTGGTAGAAGATCTACTTAGATCTACTTAGATCTACTTTCCCTTGTGGTTATAAGAGGGAATCATATATTTAAGTCATTAGAAAACTGCATCTAGTTCAAAATAATATGCTGCTTTCATTCTGTTCCTAAAACTAATTTTAAGCTAGTCTTTTTTTCTTTTTTTTCCCCCCAAGTTAAAGCATCTCTTTATCTTATGAGGAAACGCTGAACATTCTTGATTTGCTTTATCTAGTAAAACTAAGACAGAAAAGAGATATAGTCAGTTTTTATAAGATATTGAATAGGTAAACTTCAAAGTGAACAAGAATTATTTGGGTTAAAGCAAAACACTGCCATGAGATCAAGTGAGTTGATCATTAATACGTTCAGACTGGAAATTTAGCGAGGTTTCTGTCTACCCAAGAAGCAATGTCTTGGTGACGGGAACGGAGAAGTTAAATGTTTGAGGCTGCAGTCGGGTGTGCTCGTGAAAACAACTGTGTCACAGAACTGCGAGGGCAGAAGATGAGGCTTGTGATATGGATCAGTTGGTATCTGATGTTTAGGTGTCAGCAGCTGAGTTTGAAAAAAGACTTGGTTGTTTATTTGCACCATTGTTTCATGCTACTAATCACATGCTCCAGGACTTTTGTTTGCAATCTGCAGAGGTCAGTGAGGATTATTTTTACTTTTCCTTTATGCGTTGCTAGACTTCTAGGTTGCTCTCTTTTTCACCTCTGAACCATAAAAGGACAGGCTGTAGGATGGGGGCCCGGATCTCTTAGGTGTTTCTCAATCATAAACTGAGGGCTAACCTGATAACCAGCTTGAGGCAAGGAAGGAATTTCCCTGCAGACCAGGTAGTTAGGAACTATCGCAGAGGAGGAATGTTCTCATCAGTCTTCATTTCTTAGGATTTGCAGGACATTTCACATAACATTTCCCTTCTGTATTGGATGATGCCGTCCTGCTTCCTGGCGTTCATTAGGGTTGCAGCTGCTTTATAATGAGGTGTAAAGTTTGTTACAGGCTGCTGGGAAGCATCCTGGGGCAGGTGGTGTGTGAGGACATGCAGGGTAGGATGGCTGCACTCTAAGTACCTGTGAAAATCTGGATTTGCTGACCCAGCTGACCTTTTTTGGCCTTGTTTCCTGCATTTCTCTTTCTTTCTTCTTTTTTCTTTCTTCTTTTTTTCTTTCTTCTTCTTTACTTTTTCTTTCTTCTTTTTTTTTATTTTTTCTTTTTTTTTCTCCCCTCCCCCCCAAAAAATTAATTCCAAATGTCTATTTTAATTCAAGCTAGGAGTATCTTTTTTTCATTATTTGTCAAGCTGACCAATGACTAAGTCAACATTGAACAAACAATGTGGCTGCCCTGGAGCCCCCTTTGCCTCCCAGGCCCTTGCATGCCCTGGAGTTAGGTGCAGGAATCTGTTGGCAGCATGGATACAGCAATCCTGCCCAGACCCCAAAGCCAGCTGAGGAAACAGGTTGGAAAGCAGGCTGGAGTCCCCAGCTCTCTCCTGCCTTGCATCAGGCTTGGAAGCCCAGCAGAGAGGCTGTGTTGTCTGTCTGATATTTGAGTGCTGTAGATTAGAAACGAACCATCCCAGATCAGTTTAGAGAGGAAGGGAAGTAGCTGTTTTTCAGACCTGTGTCTTCAAGGCTGATGTAGACCAGGTCTTGCTGCTGGCTTGGGCTGTGATGGAAATCATCATCCACTCTAAAGCAAAGCTCGAGGGAGGCCTTGGGCCTCGTGTCCACCTAAATAAACTGCATCAGTGTTTCTGTAAAGAGACAACACAAGGACTTGAGAAGTGGCAGGATGGGTCCCAGATCTCATTCTTCTTGTATGACTCTCAGTCGGGGAGCCCCTGGCTGCCCCAGGTGGCTCTGACATGCGAAGGGCATCACAGTACCGCTGGAGAAGTCTTGCTGATGAATTCATTTTGAAGCTACCATTGGGCAGCAGCTTAGCAATTAATCAAGGAGGAAGTTGAATCAAAACTAGTGTGGCCTGTAAGATCCCAACACTCTGCTTTGTAACTTGCACATGCTAAAGACATAAAATGATTACGATGGCTTCTTCCTTCCTTCCTAAAGATAGTAAAAAATCCACCCCCCTTGAATCAAGCAGACAAGTTAGCTGCAATGATTCCTGCGGTGCACTGTTTTAATACGTGCTGTTTAATTACACTTTTATGACTGGGAACAGGTAACAGTCTTCATGCTAAAAATATTTAGACATATGGATTCCCCTTGTATTCAGAGCTGTTTTCATCTACCAGACTCATAAAGTAGTGAAGCTGCATGATAATGCCATATGTATAATAAAAGCACATTTTTTAGAAGACTACATAAATGCATACTATTAAAATACACATATTTTGCTAAGGAAATTAAAAACGAAAGATAGGTTTAAAACATTGTTAAAGACTATAATGGGAATGGCAAGTGGCATAATGGGAATAATGCCATGGGATTATCCTTGGGCAATAGGGAATAACCAGAATGAGATAGTATTAAGGACAATAAGTCCAATCCTGCAGAGCGCTAGCAATCCTGAGAAACGCTGAGCCTGCTCGGCTCTCCATAAGGGCCGTGGGAGCTGAGGGTATTGGACACCTCTGCAGGATAAGGCCCAAGTCAGAGTTCCAACCTAAGGCTGTCATTTGTAGCCTGGATTTTTATGAAATGCCAATTTGATTTTTATGAGATGCCAATTTAGACGTCTTAGTGGGACCCTGGCACACTGAGAACCGCTCAGGATCACTGCCAAATTTTTCAGAGTGGGCCTGATCCCGCTGACACTGAAATGGAAGGGCAGATTCCCACTGCCCCCACCAAGGTTGGTGCTGGCCTTGTTATCAGGAAGCACCCTAAGTATGCTGAAAATTGGCTCAGGGAGGTGTGGAAGCCGCACATCTGAAAAATCCTGTGCTGCTGGCACTCTGGTTAGGGGGAGCCAGCTTAACTCCGCATTCAATTGTGCGATGGCCAAGTTGCGCAAGGGCTTCTGCCCATTCTGCTCTTCAGCACAATAAGCCCCTATCTTACAGGCCTCAGATAGCCAAGGTCGCGGAGCTATGGGGACCCTGGCAATCACGCATCTTGATCTCAAGAGAACATTTTCCTTGAATGGAAAAATAGAATTTTTGATTCCTTTTGGGGAAAAAGCGGCAAAAGCTGTCTCTCCCGTCTTCAGTGTTGAAGCAGGGGCATTCAATAGCGTTACTAACAAGAGCTGTGCAGAAACTGGCGACTGTGGCCTTGATCCTGCAAAGCGCATGGCAACGGAGCGGAGCGGTGGCTGAAGCATTAGCAGAGCTGCGGGCCGGCCGCACCGAGGCCTGCAGGAGCACTATGGCGTGCTGAAGGGTACGGGGCTGCAGAATCAGACCCGTTGCTCCCCCGCGGCGCCTCCATGGAGCAGGGCCAACACAAGACGACAAGATTGCCCTGATACCTGCCCTGAGGGTCCCCTGAGAGTGCAGGACTCCTGTGCCCACATAGCTTTCCAGTGCTCAGGTGTGACTTCAGCTCAGACAGCTTCTACCAGTACTCCCATGCGGCTGCCTCATCCCATGGTGGACCTGAAGGCACCTCCTTCATGTTCCTCTGTGTTCTCCAGGCCACCTTCAACAGGCTGGAGCCACTCATAAATATTCTTGTTAAAACATGCGCTCCAGCATTATCGTGATGAGCCTAACTGCTAAGCCCATCCTTAAAGGGAGGATGGCACTTACTTTCTTAGATGTATAATATAGAACATCCACATTCATATTTTTAGTAGCATATAGCAGTGGTCCAGCCTTTAGTGTACTGTATGTACTTTTAATAATCTCCATAAAAGCCTGATTTTCAATCCCTAGGCTCAAGCTGACAGTGTAAATAAAATCACCCAAATCCACAGGGTAAGAGAAATGAAAATGACAAGGATTAAAATTTTGTCAAACCTCTTTCTTTTTAAAATTCTGCTTCCCTTCCAATTGGATCACGACCCTCTGTGTGCACAGCTTAAGACCAGACGGTATGCTTTCACTTTTATTCCGCTCTGCAGCAGGCTTACAGTATTTAGTGAAAGTCTGTAAAGAATGTGTGCTGTGTAGAGAGTTAATACCATAATCCCCTATCGTTAGGGTCAAATGCTGAATAGAGCAGAAGAATTAGAAAATATGTTACATACAATGGCAGAAAAAATGCATCAGCATGCTGTTCTGTTAACACACGCATTCATTACCAACAAGTAAATGACAATGAGGTAATAGAGTATATTAAGAGATGTGTACTTCAAGTCTAGTGCGCGTGTTATTATGAGACCCGAAGACTTTGAGTGAGAATCTAAATACTGTGCATAACAACACATTGAAGGATTGTTCGTTGCATATAATTACATCTTTCTAGGAAGCACTCTGATTTAGCTTCAGACTAACAAAAATTAGCTTTTTAAATTATTTGATGGAGATGAATTTTGAATACTTTTTTTTTGATTTTCAGTGAAGTGTGATAGCTATATTTTGCAATCCAAGCATGACAATATGTTTATCTTTAGAGAATTCCCAGCCATGAATTGCAATAACTGTAGCTAAGGAAGTATTTCAGAGAACAGTCTTAGCACTTGTCTTTTCACAAGGTCCTTAGGGTGCTAGCTACTTAAATCATATAGAGTTGGCATGGGTATTTCATTCCCCTGGGTTTTCAGGAAAAACAAATGAGCCAGTATATGTTGGAGGGATGACAATTTACTAGAACGAGGAGAGAGTTAGTACATTCTGTATATAGCAGCAGCTTGTATGTAGTGTTGCCTGATACTAGTTACACAATGTAAGTATCACACGATCCAAAAATCAAAACAACAGAAAAAAAGTATCTGAATCAGCATATTGTGCCTTTCTGTAAAGAAAAGGCAGAGCTTCACAAGAAGAAGACCCTATGAACAGGAAGAGACATGAAAGTTACTGGGCTGCCTGTGCTGACAGTAAGTAGTGTCTGATTCCCTAATTTTTCCTGTGGATTCAGCCTGGTTATTAAGCCAGAGAGACACTAGTGAGCTGCAGACAGGATGAAGGTACTTAAAAAAAATCTTGCAATCGCTGGTTAATGACAAACTGTGGAAAGCGCTGCAAGACCATGTAACCTCAAGACTTTGTCCAGTGTAAGCATGTTATCTTATCTCATGACTGATCAGTTGTAGATAGTCCTAGGAGGCACTTTACCAAGCTGCCCATGTACGGTCCCATGTACATGCACATGCTGGCTGCTGTGTGCTGTCACCTGCATGGTGTTTACAGTTGTCTATATATTCCTAGCGTAAGTGTTGGAAGTGATCAGGAGAGCATTTTTATCTGAGGAAAAGAAAAAAAAGTAAATGAAATTAAGTCCTCAAAACATCTGTTCAGCATATCGGCTAAAAGTCAATGTTGCCCACAAAAGCTTTTTTTGTGGTCAAAAAATTCTTCCTCAGAAATTACTTGGCTGCCCTTTTTGACCTGTCTAGTTGAAATTAAAGAGATTAGAGACTTCTGAAGGGAAAAAACTGATTTATGGAGTTATCATTTGTGTACCAAAATTGATTTCTTTTACCTGTAAACGTGTGCTAAAATCTTTGGAGTGTTTCTAAGTTTTGTAACTTGGACTTTAAGAAATTATTGAGCACCTCTGACAGGCAGCAAGCAAGGCAAAGTTAGCTGCTTCAGGACAGAGGAGTTAGTGTCCTGTGTTTGGAGTGTGTGTGTTCTGGGTTAGTCTCATCATTAAAATGGAATTTGCTTAAGACTTCTTTTCATTTTAACCCTCATTACAGATCATTTTACCTACTTTACAGCATTTTGGCAGTTCTTCCTTCAAACTAAGTTGCATCAATATGGAAATAATTTTAGAAAACTAGACAAAAAGGAGTCATCTGAAACACAAAAATATTCCTCACCTAGGTATGATTTTTTTACACATACAGCAATGTCAAAGAAATCTTTTGTCTATCATTTAGTCTTTGTAATGCCAGAAATGCCTTTCTTCTTGCCCTCTGTGGTGATTGTAGACAACTGTAGGTAAATTTGGAGCATTCAGTTTATTTAACCGTACTTAATATAAATATGGCGGACAGTCGAAGCCAGACTAGGGCTAGCCAGACTCTGCTTTGCTATGGCCAAATTAAATCCTAGTGAGCAAATTTACTGAGACGGATTTACCTCTACCTGGCTGCAACTTACTCTAGTAGGAGCAAAGTGTATATATCTAAGGAAAGAATGAGTCCTCTGAAAGTTGCAGACTTGTCACGTTTGTGGGTAGAGAATATTAAACACAATTGAATATAGACAGTCTTTGGCATATTTAATATCTAAGCAAATCAGTAAGTGGAAATAATTAGAAATGGCAAATAGAAAGATAAATAGAGAGTGATGGATCAAATCAAAGAAACAAAGACTGTTGAGGTGACAAGAAAATGCAAGTCAGTAGAAGCTAAAGTATAATCCAGAAAGACTTCCCTTGATGTGAAGCGTATTTTCAAAGAAAAAAAAATGGAACTAAAAGTTGGCAAAATAATTCAGATAAAGTGAGTGAGTAGTTAGTGCTTGTCACCCAACAAGTGGCTCAGCTAAAGATACCAGCCAACTTGTTCAGAGTTGGGATCTGGCAGCAGCCACGGTCATGGCTAATTTGGGGACTAAAACCATCAAGAGGGGAAGCGCACAAAGCAAGGACAGACAGGCCGGGCGGACAGCAGGGAGCTGTAGCCCTGTGACCACATGGCGAGGACCAGCTCCTGCCTCGTGGCCAGGTCCCACGAGAGCCACGTACTCCCTGCAGGGTCTGTGTGCTGGAGCTCTCTGGGCCGCTCTCTGGGAGCTGTAGTTGGTTTAGGCAATTAAGCACCGTCCTTGTGGGCTGCTGCCTCTTTGTGCCAGCACAATTAATGGCCACTCGCCAGGACCGCCTGGATTAAGGTTGATTGTCTTGGAGACAGTTATTTTCCAAGATCTCATTTAGAGTGCAGCGAGTGGGTCTGCATGCCGAACGCCCAAGTCTAAGCACAGCAGATGCAGAGATTTTTCAAGCAAATTAGAGAAGAGACCTCTGTGACGCACACAAACTGCTCTGTAATGATTATGGATATTGTTTGGATGTTTAAGTCTTCACGATATGACTGTATGGGGTTAAGTCAACAGTACTGTTGGGAAAACAAGCAGAAGAGGAAAAAAAGAATCGTATCATTTGCTTAAATGAGCAAGTTGTGTGTGCTCGGCTTACCATCAATTTGTATCTTCTCGTGTGGCTCAGCATAACTTCTTCCTGTGGCTCAGAAGGGGATTGACTCGAGTGAGTCATCCAGGAAATATTCAGCTCTTGAAAATGCCTTCAGTTCCCTTTGCAGCCGGTGACACATGAGTGTCTATGAGCAGAATTTTTCCCCATAGCTTCCTCATAACCCACACATGCCCTGCATCCCTGTTTAGGATGAAAAGTATTTGAGAAGACTGGAAATCACAATGCTATTTGCCAATATCTCATCCCGGTCCAAGTCAATGGCTGCTGTGGGTCTATGGGTGCTTTTGGAGAGGATCTATGGCTCTCTAGTTGGATTTGAAAGAAGTGGTATCTACTTTATTTGGTAATATTGCTCTCTAAGAATAAAGAGATAAAAGTGAATGTTTTAGGTTAAACCTGATGAAATTTATTCTTTTGAAAAATTTAGGTCACAGTATATTTTGTGGAAATTTTTATGCAGTTTTGCAGCAATATTTCATTTAAATTTCCTTCTCAAGGTATTTACCTAGGCTCTATTACAACATCTGACTACTCTCCAGACACCTAAATATACCAGTGTCTTTTATTTTTCTTCCCTTTTTTTAGCTTGTAGGCAGGTAGCTTGATGAGCATGTTTTGGTTTGCTTCTGCTTGTACTTACAAGTGGTTGTACCTGGCAACTGTGTGTGAAAAAATTAATGAGGCAAAGTTAAGTCAGAGAAATGAGTTTTGCAATTAACTCTGAAAGTGGTGAGATCTATAGTTACTCTTATCTCTTGCGAAAATGAATTTACCTGCCATAGGAGAGTTGTGACTCCTGCCTTCCTTGGTTTCTGCCTTCTGGTTGGCATTCCTGGTTTCTCATAGAACATACCAGTCACAGGATGTAACAAGACGCAAAACCCATCCCCAAAATGTGAGTCAGGAGAATGGAATGAACAGCTACTTGTTACACTGTTCCTATTCCACAAAAATTGCTGCAGATGCACCATTAGCAGAGAGAAAAAGCTTCATTTATTTGAACATAAGGATTGCGATTGATTTAGAAAATGAGCAGCAAAAGGTCATGTTGCTCATTTGCAAATAGTGACTCCACACAAATGGAACCATAAAATTATTTTTGGTGAACTTAAAAATGTATGCTTCCCTTTAAAAAATACAGTAAAACTTGGGTTCGCCGCACGTTCATTCACAGAGAAAACATGACATTGTCACCATAGAGCTTCTATGAAAGTGGTACACAAATTTGGTTTTCATTGTGCCAGTCGTTGACTGTCAGCTGGACTCTATCCATACCTGCATCTTTGTCTTTTTCACCATTAGAACTGACCGGGAATCTACAGTTGGACTGCTTTGGTAATCCGGACCTCTCAGAAGTTTCTTTTCTATCTTTTTTTTTTTTTAATTTGGATTTTAGAATGCCATGTGAAGCCATCCTTCAGGCTCAAAGGCAACCGCAGTACTGCTGGACAAAATATTTTGCGCAGTTACCGAATTCACCAAAAAAGCTGTTCCAAGGAACTCAGATTATTCACAGCTTTTGATCATATGTAGTGAGTAATCATTTAAAACATGTATTTGTTGAAATTCAGAAAGAGAAGTCTGATACAGCTTCAACCTTTCAATACATTTCTGGCCTCTCTTTTCAAATGTAAGCGTTATTATAAAAGTTTTGGTACTGAAGAATCTCCAAGTTCTCAAAGATGGACCTGGTGCTGGCCTCAAAGCAAGTTTGTGATTGAAGACTTCTTCAACAGTTTGGGCTGATTCATGTTCCTTTGCAGTTGCCTCAGAATCATATAACTTCACTAATTATTTTTTCTGAAAGTGGAAGGCAGGTCAGAGAGCCACAGAGAATAAAGAAGGAGAGAAAATAAATAACTGGGGCCTTGATCCTGCAAAGCACTTTACTATCTTCTTTGTGCTCTAAGTACTTCTATCACAGTAAAGTTAATGGGGCATAAATGCAATTTAAAAATATAATCCATGTGTAACCTGCATCTGTATGGAGCTGAATTCTGACCCTGTATTTAAGGGCAGAAATCATGCTGGGGTACACCTGAGGGCAAGATTTGCTGCAAAGATGTTTGTGTATTTTGTGTACAAATCTGAAGTTTTGCTTCTTGCATTAGGTTTAACATAGGCCGAAGCTGCTTTACATCACCTTGACTGGCTCCAAAGGAAACTTTCCAATAAAGCCGAATGGTTGCAACAAATGATGATTTGTTGAAATACAACCAGGTACCTCAGCGTAGCTTAACCCTGGCAAACGAAATCAATGCAAACTTATACCCATCTTGCACAATTCAGATCAGGCTTGCTTCTTACTAGCTACCCAGGATGCTTACAAAACACCAGGGTATCCTTCAGGTAACACACAAGGCACAGATGATAGGAACTGTCGTTATATCTTAACATTTTAGGAGATGAAGGGGAGAGATGTTAATGGTTTGCATTTATTTACTTTTACAGCGTGCCATAAAGATTAAAAATACATTGTACACAAGTGCAGTATTTAATGTAGCACTTTAATTACATTCAAGTGTGTTACTAAATAGTCTTGAGAAAACCTTAATGACCAGCTGTTCTACCCTCTTCCCATATGTCAGAAATGGTTTCAGAAATCACATTCTGGGACAGTAAGGTTGTATAATTAGACAGTGTATAGTTAACACTTCTAGATTTTCCTCTTAAACTGTGGGCCCTTTTCACGAACATATTGTGGTTTGGTGCCAGTTTGGCACAACACAATTATGCGATGTGCCAAACTGCAACTGAGATGTACAAACTCTCTGAGACATGTTATGATTGCACCATTATCTTTTTATATCTTTTTCATCATTAGGACTGGATGCTTTTTATGTTATGTAAGATTCAGTTTTTTATGGCCAACAAATAAACTTAGCAAATAGGACTATAAATTTTTAATACTTCTTCCATAATTCAGTTTGTCTAATCAGAATTAGATGGTTACTGTAACCCCGCATCAGTTTTCACCAAAAAAGGCATCATTCCAAGAACAGCAGCCATGGACAAAAATGTCAAAGGAGGTACCTTTTGGCCCAGTTCAGGAATGCACTTAAGCACATGCTTAGCGTTAAGCACATCAGCGCTCAATGAGACCGCTTGTATAGAGGCATGTGCTGAATCTGGATCAGAAAATGATTTATGTCGAACAAATAAAATAAACCCTTTCTGGGAGCAAGTAAGTATAAAGGCAGCTCCGTCTTTCAGACTATTATCATCCCTTGTCCCGCTCACATCTAGAAATGACAGTGCTTTTTTTCTGGGATGTCTGTAATTTTGCAAGACAAAACACATCCACATCCCAGTTTGGAAGGTGGGAGGGAGAGGGGGACCAGGCAAATGCATTAAGAGCAAGCGAGCAGCCGAGCCGTCAGCGCACAGCGCAGACACTATCCATCCCGGAGCGGCACAGGGGGGCCGCGGAGGCAGGAGCTTCACTGCTCCGATGAGGGGTTTACGGCAATTTATGCCTGAGCCTGAATTCCCAACGACTTATTTAGATGTAAGCAATGACAGCTGTAATCATGTTTTAAATCTTGCTTTGTATCCTTAGTTATAATGTTGTTCAATTAATATACAGAATAATGGAAGTGATGTGCCCCTTTGAAAAAGACTTGAATGCAGGCCAAAGCTTTGGGAAACTGATTCTCAAGAGGATTAATCAGCATTTAAAACTTGCATTAATAAAAATCTGATCTTCTACTGTGTGGCATGCATAATACTTTTCATTTTTAAGCATTTTATTTTAATAGTGTGGTATCCTTTGTCCTGATTTTTAAAGGGATTTTAAAATCTAACTCCTTCAAATCAATCCTGCTTTGACCCCTGTACATTCTTTTACTGAAAATAAATGCACCAAGGAAAACCTTAATTCTGCACAAAATACCCCTGTTACTAACGTTGAACAAAGTGCAGCCTATGAGTACTCTTGTAGTAGAGATGATATGAACCTTTCACAAGAATTTATATTAAGTAAGGCTCGCCTTTTCATTGAAATTATTGATGTAATAAAAGCACAAAACCACAAACAATTATTTAAAAATTTGAAGCTAAATCATGCCACTAGCACATGAAGAGTCATGGGAGGCTCTGTAACAAGTACTTTCCATTTTTTCACAAGACTTTTCTCCGTTATAAGGAATATGATTGTACTCTATGCAACAAGATTGGGTCTCTGTCTGAAAGGCAGACTTAATCTATGTTTTGTGTTGTTCTCCTGATCTTATTAGTGGGTTAGAGAAACAAGAGGATTTTGTATAAAGGTTCGCATATAAATTCAATTCTAGCAAACCAGCTAATTTACATGCTGAACAGCCAGCAGTTCATAAGGTAGTTTTGTTTCGTGACAGCTATGGAAGCTAAATGTATTTTATAAATGCTAGAAAACATTATTTCTTGTGAAGACGTATTTTAATAGCAAATAGTTCACTCAGATTTTCTATGAAGAGGAAAAATCTAGTTGAAAAATTCTTGCATCCTTACTCATGCTATTGAAAGGCAGCAGTTTGTGCTCTGAGTATGGACCATCTGCTTTTACTTTGTTTCATACCTAATGTGGTGCTTCAGTTCATCATAAATGCCATCAGTTTTCTAAATGATGCCAAAGGTTCTTAAAAGATATTTTTAAAATCTTGATGCCTTCTAGATATAGAAGGCAAGTGTGTTTTGATTGAAAACAGTAACTGCAGAATGCATTGCATCCAAAGGAACATCAAATATTATAACCTCCTAAGGTTTAAGCAGTATGACTAGACTTTAAAATACTGCAAAGAGAAATGAATCACAGAAATATGCATTCTTCACCCAGAGTGCACAGTAGACCCAAAATGAGATGTACAGCATGAGAGTGAAGAGCTTTATGCAGATGTGCATGTGTTTGGTCATCTTAGTTTTTCTGGAGTATAAAGAGGAAGGCTATAATTCAAGGTACTTCCTATCAGCATTGACAAGATTTCAGTCTTGCCCAGTGAAATGCAAGAGCATAGAGACAGTGGGATCAAATCCCGGCTCTTCATGTACACTCAGAGAGGGAGAAGCAGGAGTTATTCTGGTATCACTATGTTATCCCATCAAGCATAACTTGCCTTTTTCTGGTTGCAGAAGAAATCTCTGAGACAGTTGCTCACAAACCAAAGAGTTTTTCTATGAGTCAATTCCTTTCTGTAAGAAGTCAGTGTTAAAACATCATTAAATGGGCTATGGTCAGGGCTTCCCACAGGTCTTATTCTTTTAAGACACCCAGATTCAAATCCAGAAGGGTGGATAAAATGTAAGTGGTCCTTAAAGGAACACAAAAGCCCATTTGAAATTCAGTTTGCAGCATCCAGACTCAAAAAATGTAAATCCATAGCACACAAGGCTGTGTCCACATAGCAAAAATATATGGACACCATGTCATCAGTTAATGAGTGTGGAATTTCGTTGTAAAAACTACTGCATGCACTAAATTCCCTTATCCCCACTGCCAGTTAGCAAAGCTGCAGGCAAGTGAGATCTGGGAGATCTGATACACTGCTTCAGGGAGCTTGGGCCTTGCTGCTCTGTGGTGTTGCGCCACAGTCTTGTTTTTGCTGTCTTCTTCTCCACTCCTCTGCTCTCCTTGTTCACTCTTCCCAGACTCCTAATTGCCAAGGGAACAATTCCTTTCATCCAGTCAAGTCTGTGATTGCACCTGCCAACGCTCCAACCCTCACTTCTCTTTCCTCATGCTTTGGGGTGGCCCTTCTCCCTGCTTTCTTGGCAGCTTTCAGGCTGTCTTGCTCTGGACTGTGACCGCACTGGATTAGGATGAGCACAAGTCCCACATTCTTTATTACAGAGTCAGCATTTCCTCCCCGTTCGTTGCCTGGCTGTTTCCTAGGCAGGTTATTCTGGGAGCTTCGCTAGCTGGCCCGGAGCACAGCCGTGCCAGGGAGGGCACGAACAGTTAAACTTTGGAGAGGGTGGCTTGGCCGTGCCTGAGGCTGAAACGAGGCTCTGGAACATCTCGAGCAGGGCAAATTTCAAAACAGGCACTAAATTCAAAGAATTGAATGGTCATATCATCAAGCCTCCGTAAGCCAGATAAGTTTGGATTGGCTGTACTTATCTAGTAGTATCAGAAAAGAAAAAAAACACAACCCGAAATATCTGTAGAATAATGCAAAATACCAAAGCACATATTATACAGTTGGGAAAAACCACAGGCAATGGTACGTCTTACTAACGGTGTTAGGATGTTAGAGACACATTTTTCAAATAAACGAGACAGATGAAACAGTTTGACTCTATGTTTAGAGATCCTGAAGGTTCATAACTCTTTTCTCTCCATCTATAGACTCTGCTCTTCCCTTTACTAAACTTTGCAAGGTTCCTCCATCTCCCCAGGCTATCAAGGTCCATCTCAATGGCAGCACAGCCCTTTGGTGTATCATCTGCTCATCTGAGTTTCGTGTCACCTGCAGACTTGCGGAAAGTGCACTCTTCTCCACCATTTAGGTCATTAATGAAGAAGCTGAGTAGGACTGGACCCCATATTGAGTGCCAGGGTGCACTTCTAGTTACTGCCCTCCAACTAGATTTTATGCCACTGATCACAACCCTCTGAGTTTGGCCTTTTTTGTCTTGTTTTGTTTTGTTTCTATCCATCTCATCATCTGCTCATCCAGCCCATACTTCCTGAGTCTGCCTGTGAGGATGCTGTGGGAGATGGTACCAAAAACCTTTCTGAGGCCAAGGTAGACAACATCCACTGCTCTCCCTGTTATCTACCCAGCCAGCCTTTTCAGGGTAGAATGTCTCAAACTGGTTAAGTGTGATTTCTACTTTGGGAATCAATGCCATGCTGCAGCTGTGCAGACCTTGCAGGAAACTGGAGCGGCCTTAGTCTGGCCATTTACTTGGCCAGTGAGCAAATGCTGTGGGGTTATTGGGAGGTCTGAGTGATCGCATTGGAAGTTGTGTATCTACCTTAGCAGCTTGTGGTTGTATATGATCCAGGAACACAGAAATGGCCAGTGGGCCAGTGTCCCACATGTGGCACACAGCTATTGCTGATGCCTGAGGAATAGTGTTAAATCCTGTTGCAAAGTCCCAACATGTTACCAGCTTATTTTTGACCTTTTACTTTTTAACCTTTTCCTCTATCTTTAGCCTCTTATTTTTTAACCTTTTACCTTATATTACAGTATTTTTGTGAAAATAGGTTATTACCATGCCTAACTTCAGTATGCTGTTGTAGAGCATGGGCATGAGTCAGCCTTGAGGTAAGAAGATGGACAAGATGAGCTCTTGAAGTACCTTTCCAGCCCTAATTCTACAAGTCTATGAACAGAACAAAACAAACTCAAGATGTTTTCTCAGAAGAGAATAAAATAATGGAACTTTTTTTTTTTTTTTTTTTTTTTTGAATTCTGCACAGATTGAGTATAAATAAAATGAACCCCACATCTGGTCCATTCTTCTTTTTCATTTCTCTAAAGAACAAATACAATAATGCCATACACATATACACAAAAAAGCAAGCAGGGAAGATCAAACTAAGGGTGCATTAGATTTTACTTTCTGTTTCTTCTTGAAACAGCAAAAGATTGAAAACAAAAAGTCTGTGTGCCCCACACAGGCCTTGAGGGCTTAAATAAAATGGCAACTATAGATAAACCACTGCTGTTCCTGGGAATAGTCATCAAAATCAGAGGGAACAAACTCCCCATTGCCAGCCAGGTTGCTAGACCCTGGTTTTCCTTGCTAGGTCTGTTTTCCAAACAAGGCCAGCCTAGTTTGCTAGCCTGTAATGAGGGCTGTCCTGGTGGGGAGAAGGGTTCAAAACACTCTTGGGCTGGAGGGAGTTCATGGTGGGAAGTTAGGTGCCTGGCCTCCTGATACAGTCTGTGAGGAAAGCTTGACCTCTAATGAGGAGGACTCAGCAAAGCCAGTCTGCTGAGCAGGGTCCTGGCCAGTGGCAGCCCCTGGAGGGACAGATTTGCCTTCATGGGCGCATGGGTGGGCCTTTGGCCCCGTCTCTGGGAGGAGCTCGGATGCTCAGCTCAGGCCAGAGAGCAGGCAGCGTCCGGCAGCTCCTCCAAGTCATGAATACCGAACATCGTGGATGTGCCGCTTAACTACAATGAGCCCAATCTCGCGGTTTGTTTGCTCCACTGACTTGTTCACCTTTCTGAAATTTTGTGAGGTTCCAAATAAATGCTATGCATTGGTCTTATAAATATGTGTTCATTTTGCCTTTGTTAGCTCATTGTTTTGGAACACAAACAACTTTCTTCATTAAACAGATTGCTAACATGCTAGTCCACAATACATTTATTGTTAATTCTCTAATTAGTTAGGAATGTATGTTTTGGGGTACTGAGGCTAGTTAGTTTTTTTTTAAATAACTTTGTGCTTGATTTTGGACAGTCAGAGGCAGGAAAGATAGACTTTAAATGGATTAAACAAATCAATTAATAAATATAGTCCGAAATACATGTAGACTCAGAATTATGCAATTTCCTTCCACATGCTCTTCTGTCTACTGTATCTTCTAATAGCATCTTTCTAAATCAGATTTGTTGTACTAAGTTTATCTCTCCCCAGAGAGCAGATTTTTTATATGCTGTGACTATCCCTTATCCCATTTTAACATAAACTGGATAAAAATCATGTATTTTATTTTGATCATGAATTATATGTATATTTTTAATTGTTCCTCTTAGCAGCCTCTTTTTGCCATTTTCAATACTTGTTATGTACGTGCTTTAGAAAGAACACATCCACGTTTTAGTGGTTAATCAAAGGGAACTAACCAAAATAATCACTTTCTACTACTTCAAAATATTTTAATTTTTTAATGGAGAATATGCATTCTTAAATTAAATGTGCATAATAAGCAATAAGTAATAATAAGAATAAAGTGGGCTTTGTAAGAATGAATGCTATGTTTTGAGCAAAATGCATTTGATTTGCTGGATTTAAAGCTACTTTGAATCAGTAAGAATCAGTGCAAAAAAATGGGGCGAGGAGGATAGAGAGCCTCATAATGCTTATAAATTGTCCATAATTGTATGGGTTTTAAATATAAAAGTTGGCAGTGGCAAAAGCTAAAAGCCATTAGGAGAGTTCCTATTGTGCAGTGCATCAGTAATCGTAACTCATAATCTTAGGGGAAAAAATCTAACTAGAGTTTTCTAAAATTTTGATAACTATACTTGAGTCTTGTCTTGATGTTTACTACAATGATGGCATTGTTCAAAATGACATAGTCTAATGCATATATGAATCCTGCTTGAAAAGAGCTACTAATTAACATGAATAGTCTTCTTCTCTGAAGGTCATTTATTGCAAAGTTCATTTTTCAGCTGAGCATTGCTAAAGTAGTCACCCCCACTAACAGCCATTAGATTAAGAGACTTAGGTCTGTTCTCTTCCTGACACTGGGTCAGGGTTTTCAAAGAAAGAGGCTCATCGATGCCAAGAAGCCCTTAAAAATAATATTTGACCAGAAAAAGAATGGAGGTAATTACATTGTAAATATTTCTGTAGTTATTGAATTAATGAAGATAATTCTATTCATTTTATTAAAAAAAAAAGAAAAAAAAAAACACAAATTTTCCTTATCTGATGCTACAGTGCAGCTTTTCCTCATGGGATCTTTGATTTCTTGAGTCATAATGATTAATTAATACTGAGAGGTACTGAATATGTAGCATTTGACACATGAGTGTGTTCGCCTATTGCCAAATATCAGACATGTGATGCCCCAGGAATGTTACACCCCCTGCTAGCTGCCCAGGGAGGCTCTTGCTGTTCACAGGCACTCCAGCTGCCTGTTGATCGCCAGTGAGAAGAGGAAACCTCCTGAATGGTGATGCTGGAAGGGTGCTGAGCCTGCCCCCCAGCCCGTGCAGGCAGCCCTCTCCCAGCATCAGTGACCAGGGTGGTTAAGTCAGGTGCCCATGTCATTGCTCACCTCATTTGGGCACGAGGAAATCGGCACCTCAGGGGACCACCCAGGCAATTTTCATATTTTCTGTTTCTCTAGGCACCGAGTTCAGTACCTACCTCTTTGTTAAAGGTTCACGCAAGGATCTGGGCATCCATAGCAAGGCTGAGAACAAGTTAATTCTATTTCTGGTCTGCTTTCTGCTCGCTGCATTTCAGGTTTTTCTGGAAGTGCTGGTATCTGACTGTAAAGCCAGTGGGACAGAGGCTGTGTCTTCCTGCCTGACCTCAAGACAGCAGAGCTGCAGCCCTGCCTGGAGCGCTACCCCACAGCCACAGCAGCGCACAATAGCTCTATTGTAATTGTATCGCAATGTGGAAAAGGAGACATACATTAATTTCCTGGAAAAGTGAACATTTGGAACATATAATTCTGAGCTGAGGTTTGTCTGCCCTCTCTGCTGAGAAGAATCTTTGACTTTTCATCTCTAACACATTGTCACTTAACAGGGACTTTAGTGCTGCCATATGATCCACTTATACCTAAAGCTGAAACAGCGTATGGCCAGGATTCCTATCAGTACTGCAATTGCTGCAACATTTCCTTGGATATAGGTGTATATCCAGGGTGTATATATAGATGTAATACAATGACCCCAAAAAAAAAAAATCTGTTATGGTCCCACTGGGTGGTTTTTCTTGTCCCATCTGTGAGCATATGGTGGTAAAGGAGTTAAAGGTCATTGCTGCAGTCACAAACACTTGTTCACCCACGTAAGCTGGTTGCAAATAGGTATGGAGTCTTTGCATTGGGGTGTGCCATTATAAATACACATCATTCTCTCAGGTTGCAGTGGCAGCAGAAACTAGGATGCACTGCCCAAGCTAGTACCACAAACCACTGAGGGTCTGGTAGGCCTTTGCTCTGTTTTTTCATGTCCAATACCTCCCATTCGGGTAGGCTAAGTGTGGGATCTTTGCTAGATAAATAGAATTCAAATCATTCCAAGATTTATCCCTGTTCTAGAGCTACTTTTTTTTTTATTCATCTGAACATGGGCTTGTGAGTAAGAAAAAAGACCTGGAGCTCTTAAGGAGAGCTGAGAAATTCATAGCATTTCTTTGAGAGGAGAGCTGTGGGTGGCAAAGATCTTCCCAAACAGCTGGCTTGCAGGGAAGCCATCTGAGGCCAGCAAAGTGACTGGCACATCTCAAAGCACTCATACAAATCTTGTGCCTTGACCTGAAGGACTTGAATCCCTTTCTTTCCTGGCCACTCTCCTTTGAGTCAGGTTTCCTTGCGCTCAAAACCACAGACAGGCTCCTGGACTTCAGAGTTGCAAGCCGTCTCCTCATGAGATAGATAGCTCCTAGGAGGAGGATAGCACCTAGAGAACAGCAAGGTATCCCTTTTCCCCCTCTGTTCCCCCCATTCCTACCTCTAGGGGCAGAAAACAAAAACCTGAGAGGAATGGGGGAGCATGATGTGGCACAACACTGCCTCTCCCTGCCTGCTTCTACAGGGTTTTTCCTCCTCTCCACTTGCATTAGCAGAGGGGAGCATATGGGCCTTGGAGATTTAATGTTTCATGGCTTACTTGGCTGTCAAAATGTTTTACATTATTATTTGTCGCAACATTCACGGTGATCATCTTTAAGGAAAAAAAAAACCTGTGTGGCAGGTCCCTAGATGCCCTTGCTGGGAGCAGATGTCGGAGCAAGAGCACTGTTAAGCCTCTCTTGGATTTTTCATTTCCCACCCTTTGCACAGCCTAAATGTTACTGCTTAGCACACTCTGAACCTTTCTCGCTGCCCAGCAGAACTTACTAAGATGGTTTAGGGTGGTAGAAGGTTGAAACAGGGAAACTTGCAGATTTATAGGACACTGAGATAGATTCATAATCTGTATTGATGCCATCATCCCCGACCATGTGACAACCAAAGCAGATAAGCCTACGACTGAACTCAAAAGATTTCTTAAAGCTGGTAATCGATAATGAGCAGCTCAGTCTGTCGAGCTATCAAGTTCAGAGATATCCACATGAACAGGGTGGGGGTGGAGAGAAATTCAGAGAGAGAGGATGGCTAAAAGGGTACATAAAACAGGGAAGTGCCCAACCAACCACTAAGCAGCAGCCTGGCATTATGTGGCATGTAATGAGTACATAGTAGAGCAGTGGGTGATTTCAGCAGAGGAGAAACTATAGGAATAGGAACTATAGCCATAGGAAGTCTGTGTGTTACTGGGGAAAATCAGGAATCAAAGGGGTTAAAGACTAGAGAACTTGAGTATCATTGACCTGGGTGCTTGAAATATCACTAAGACCTAGCTCTCAAAGTATTCAGCGGATCATCCCTTCTCTGGTGTGCCAGGCTGGGCAGTCAAAACCTCTGACTGATAGTAAAAGTTTCTACTGGCAGAGGTTCTTGCTCAGTCCCTTTATCTAATTATAGGCAATGTTCTTCCCATGCCTCCATGGAAGATGTAGCTTCCCAGATTATATGGAGCAAGACCTGTTGCCCCTATGGATCCTCCTTTGGCTGGATACTCTTCCTAAAGACTAGTAGCACCATCACTCCCAAGTGAGCTGAGGAGCAGATGATGATGAACTGGACACTATGGAGGTGAAGGAAACAGAGAGAGAACATGTGTCATACCCTTGCAGCCTCAGGCAAGTTTATCCTCAGATTTAATCCCAATGACATCAACACACATGAACCTCCTGTGTGCAGTGCCCATGAATTTGAGGGCAAGCTCTGATATCTCATTGCTTATATGTAACTAGAGATACACGGAGTTCGCAGTGTGGATCTTCTGCTTCTCCTAACTCTGACAGACACTGAAGGGGACTTTTTTAAAGGAGAATTCTCATTTTCAGGGTTTCCTCCATTGCACCTTTTGGAAGGAATAAATCTTAATGTGAATGTAATAATCTAGCCTTTAGTAAAGAGTTAATGACATTCACTCAAACTATCAGCTTTGCTTTCCAGGTAGCAGCTACCCAAGACATTATTATCCATAGTGCAAAACAGAAAAACAACGTGTGCCCTCTGCCCAAGGACCTGGGACACAGCTACCCCGTGAGTCACTATCATCTTCTGTCATCTTTCAGACAACAAGAAAGGAAGTTCATGACTGCTGAGAAAATTTGTATATAGGTAGAGCCACCCAAAAATAGTATTCCCATGAAAGGAAAATAAGTTCTGTACAGATAATCAAGGACTGTGCTTTGTTATCACAAGATGATTGGCTGTTATGAAGCCTAGACTGGGTAGACTGGTGCATAACGATAAAGGGAAAGGCTGAGGATATTTTACTCTATTAGCAGGCCAAGACAGCTGGGGTTCAAACATATTCCTTATTATGAAGCACCTATTAATATAGTCTCCTGATGAAGAATAGAATTTTTTTTCTTTCTTAAATGTTTAATTAGCAGGCATTGTGTTATGTCTGTACTTCAATACATTCCAGTTGTGAAAGATTTTGGGTGCACATGTGAATTAGCGCTTGTCTTGAAAGACAGAGCAAAAAAAATTAATAATCATGTTTCCCTTGTTGTATTTACTGTTTTGCTTCTAAAGGGAATATTACTCCACTAAGAGATTCATAATTAGGAGGATGCCAGATGGGTTATCAATGTGGTTTTAAATTTTTATATGTAGAGTGCTTGCTTTTTTCAGGGGATGTTTTGGTTCCATGTACAGTAGTTAAATATAAATGTTGTCTATGTGGGGACTACTAAGTATTCCATGATTTTGAGTTTGTTGTTTATTTAATCTTTTCTTTTTTATTTCCTTTTTTCCCCTTTTTTTAATCTTTTTTTACTTTTCTTTTTTTTTTTTCAGGTGATCTGATGGGATAGCTAAACTGAATGGAGCTACCAGATGGAAGAATAAAGCTTGAAAACAGAACTGAGATCCTAGTCTCCACTTGAAAAAGCTAAGTGCTTTAGTCAGTAAAAATAAGGGAAGAAAAATTAGGACTTTAGACACCTTCCTGAAATGCTAGGGAAAAGGTGTTCATGTTCAGCTGAGCACCTCCAAGGACTGTGTGTGTTTTATGCCATTACCACAGAGAAGTATCACAGCATGGCATGTGGTAGCGGTGAGGAGAAAAATACCAGCTAGTTGGCGTATTTTGGTAGGGTGTTCACCAGGCAACTTCAAAGTGGAGGGCAAGAAGTCAAAGGCAATCAGAAAATCTTAGTGCTTGCAGGATTTTGGTTGAACCGAGCACACCTTCAGCTAGGACTTTGGCTCAGACAAAGGGGCTGTTTCACCCTTCCATTCTCTTCTGTTGAGTCTCCCTTCTGTCCTGAGGTTTGAGAGACAGGATAAACATGATTGAGCCACATGATAACCCAGATTACAGAGGTAATTTTACATTCATTCCGTGTGTAGGCATTAGTGAAGGAGAAGACACACCCATTATACACCAGGACCAGAACTGGCAAAGAATAAAAAGTCAGTGTAAATGATATGAACTTTAAAGAGCAGTAGTGCAAATGGAATGATTCCTTCAGGTAATAAGAAAATTTACAAAAAAAAAAAAAAAATCTAGGTTTCAGACAGGTCTGAACCACCACCTTATATTTATCTTGAGAAAGATATGGTGGTTGCCACATCTCTGAATATGATTTTCAAAGAAACACTTAATTGCCACAGTGTATCTTGGCCTAGCCAGTCAGGCTTGCAGACTCCAAATCTGGAGCATAGACCTGCTCTTAAGGATGCAGGCCAAACTAAGGGCTGCTTAGTGAAAGCAGACAGATAAGACCTTACTAAGGACTTCAAAGTCAACAGATGCTCATGAAATAGTATGTTTTCAAGAGACAGTAAGAACGGTCTCCGTCATATATAAAAAAGGTAAACTATAAATAAAAAGAGAATGTACCTCTGCTGTTTGGGTGAGAATGCACTTGGGAGACTTCACATAGCAGTCTGAAAGACACTAGGAAATGAGAGAGAATAAAGAAATTACATTCACAATAGAAGAAAAGGACTGACACTATGAGCCCCAAGAGGCAGAGACCAGAGGGTCTCTGCATTTTAAAACCCAGCATTTTAAAAGTTTTAGGCAAAATTGGTGGCTGTGGGCCTTTGAATGCTTTTAAAAGTCCAGGCTTAAGGGAATTGGAGTCTTTTGCAAAATAAGTCTGTGTAGAACACTTAGATGAACTCAGGTATCTAGCTAGTAGCTTAACTGCTGAAGCATCCTTCTTATGTGTATCTATATTTAACTAACATAATAACAAGTGTATGCTAGTCATTAAGAGGTCAGAAAAATTATATAAATGTCTGGGAAAAGGAATTAGGACAACTGTACAGATAATTGTGCACAGTGGCTTCAAGAAGAGTATTTTCTGTAAACATGTGTTGTACTGGTATAAAAGTAAGCAGGAAAATGTTTGGATTAGCAGCAAAATAACCCAATGCTTAATGATAGGAACAACTAGGAATGAATAAAGTGCTTAAAGTGTTGCATGAGATTGCTAGGTCACCCTCAATAGAGATGTTTAAATTACTTCTGATAAAGTTGAAGGGAGAGCTGTGTGGATGGGGATTGGTCCAAAAGGGGCAGTTGTATTTTTGTGTGGGCAAAGACGGAACTTCACGTGAGATATTATTTGCGGCTTTATTTAACTGAAATTGAAAACCTGCAAATGCTGACTCTGTGACTTGCCACCAAAAGCCTGGTCTCATGTTTTTAAGTTTCTCAAGAGTGACACAGTTTGATCTAATGGTCTATGTCTCTTCTTAGGAGAGATTTTATGCATATGAGAGAAACATCCTTTCTTCCTTCTTTCCTTCCCATAAAATGTTTCCAATGTGTTTCTAGCGTTGGAGAATCCATTTTTCTCCAGTTAAACATTCTAAGATGCCAGGGGACACACATGTGTTTTCATTACTTCAGGTTAATTCCTGGGAGGCAGGGTAGGAAGCATGGATACTGCGGGTCATGAGTTCCTACTTTTAAGAGAAGTATGCAGACTTCCCTTTACCTACCTTTGTATGTATCCCTTTACATAGCACAGTGTGCACTTCCTCTACACAGCGCATATACAGAGTACACTTCAGGACGTATCCTTGGGCTTCCATACAGAAATACTTAATCATAATTTGTGCGGTAGCTCATCTGCAGCTCTGTATATCTATAGATTACAAAGCCTGTGTCTGATGGTGTAACTTGGTATGTGAGTGATGAAATTTCACTCTATATTTTTCTGCTGTTACTTCACTTTACTTCTCTCCAGTTTTCCTCCTGCAGACCTTCTGGGAGGTTTCCCTCTCAGAGACTGTAAGAGCAACAGCAAGAGATGGTCAGGGAGAAGACTGATATAACCTTGATTTCTGTGACATTAAAGCCATGAGAATTTCCATGATACGTTTGAAATGCTGGTGAAATAACCTCTCTGTTTGTATACAGAGGAGATAAATTTCACTAAGTAAAATGGGCAACATTATGGTAATTAACATAAATGAAAAAAATTACCAGTACAATTTGAAAGAGGTAGCTAACCAATGAAGGATTAGCTGTACATCCGTTTAGCAGGTCCTCTATATCAAGCATGTTTTGCAATTTGTAGGTCACATTGGTCTATAGCCTTTTCATTAAAGTCACATTTGCTCTTCCACCCGGTCTGGCAAGAGCATCAAGAATGGGAGTTTTGCAGACTTTCTCTACAGAAATGCTATGACAAGATTCAGCGAACAATCGCCTGCCTTGTCGAGTGGTAACAGCGAACACCTCTGCTGGCCTTAGGGACCACGTTTCTCCAAAAGGACTGAGCTGAGCCTTTTATGTCTTAAGGGTGTGCCAAAAGGGGTAGCAACTGGGGGTATTTAAAACCGAAGAACTACTTGACTGTACAGTTATGACTTACTGAGCTATCGTTTCCAACCACATCAATGTCTATAATTTTTTGCTGACATAGGTGGGTGTCAAAGTTTTTCTGAGATCCAAGGACCAAAACACTCTTTCCTGTATCTTTGTTTTCCTTCTTGTGCTAATAGCAGTCCTATAGTACTAAAAAATATATTCAGAGTACCATGTTATGTCTGTTTCTTAAATTGTGATCATTATGTGACTAATCATAATAATAATATGATATTAGGGGGAAAAATGTTGGAAGATATTCCCTAGAGGGAAATGAATTTCTTTTTATCATCTACAGTAGTTTATTTCACATATTCATGACCCTCCTGGTATTCTTTTTTTTTATGATGAGCCATAAAAATGACAAAATACATTAGCAAAGTTCTCGGTTTATGCTAAAATGACCATATTCAAAAATAATAACAGAGACTTGTATCAGCAATGCAAAAGATGCATGAAGTAATTGGTGCTTAATTTGTACACAAACTGTCAAGGCAGTTTTCCTCACGGCCTGCATCTTCTGAATTCATTAGTCTCTAATTAAGGCCAGTTGGGACCAGCAGTTAGAAGGTTAAAGAGGTTCTGACAGCCCTAATCATTGCTCAGGAAGCTGAAAATGTATGCAAAGTCTCGGCAGATGGGGTGAGATCTGCTTCTGCCAAGTGATAACTGTTATTCCTTTGCACCTCCAAAGCTGTCATCCTAATAGGCACATTTTAAATTTATTAATGCTCTAGTTACAATGCATACACAGTCTCTAATGGTATGTCATTCAGAGTATATAAACTGAGCAATTAACACATATTACCTGGTAATGGTAAAATTATTTGTTGCCTGTTTGATTTTTTTTTTATTTTCCTAATCCAGCAAGAACCGTCATAAGCAAAGATTTTCCTTTGTTAAAAAAAGAGGGATTCCGAGCTGCTTGTTTGTTTGTTGGCCATTAATTCTTTGTTTCCACAAACAAAAAGCTCACAAGCCTTAACTAACTTTTCTTTGATTTACCCTTCCCCAAACATTTAGGTTTCAGGGATTATACTTTTGTTTTCAAACTCAGAATTTAGAAATGCCTGTTTTAAGTACTTAAAACAATTTTTAAAAGGAGTTACCATTTTTCCAAAGTTAATCTTGTTCTTATTCTTTTCTAAAAAATGTGTGAATTAATGAGAAAAATGTTCCCTCTTTTGCTCCCTTTTCTCCACACTATCCACTATTTCAGTGAGATACCTATACTTTGTTTATTTTGTTTCCCTCTGTGGTCATATCTCTAACTTTAATCCCGTTCAGTTTAAAACTGCCTGATCATGGAAAAAGGCTTCTTCTTCTCTCTCTATTTTTTTGGGGGGGTCTGAGTTGTCCATCTGAAGGCTTCAGTCATGAGAGACCTTTAATTGAATGTAGCACTCAGGCAATGCGGAAGCCTAAAAAAAGAACCTCACTTGCGAGCAGCAGCCATGAGAACATCGGTGACTGCAGGACTGTGGGAATCATAAACAGTGCTAATAATGTGATAAGATGCTAATGTAAGCAACGACACAATTATGTACCCAGTGACTTATAGACAGGCCAGGAACCTATTCCTCTGTCGGAATTAATTGATTTCTCCCTGTGTAATGAGCACAGCACAAATAGGAAAAGAGGAGTTAGTGTAATTGAACTGTGGGCCCAACTCCGCCCTCCCCAGCCTCAGTCGTGAGTGACTCCAGAGACGCTGAGGGATTATGAAAGGTACAATATCGGCGTGAGACATAGCTGCAGATCAATGTTTCAATGCTGAGATGCTTACCAGTCGCTTTTCAGACTTAGTGCCTGATGGCCAGTAATTGGAGTTTAGACCCAAAAAGTCCCTCCCGGAGAGGAACCTGGAGCTTCTGTCGCATTTTCTTAGCTCATATAGGGAGCTGCTGCAGAAGCGACCTTCTCTGGGACCTGAATATAACAATACTCCTAGTACTGCACAGCTCTAGGAAACTACTTTCCTCAGTAGATGCTGATGAGACATAAGGATGATTAAGGTCATTTTACAGATAGGGAAACTGAGGAAATAAATGGAAGAAAAAAGAACAAACAACCCAAAGAATCACCCTCTTTAGAGGGATTTACAAGAAATAAAGGATAAATTATATCCTTTATTTTACATATTATACATTACATCCTTTATTATATATATTATATGTAATGAAGATCTTTAGCCTAAATGGTTTGTAGAGAATGAATAAAAGCTGATCACCTTTACCCATATCAAACATTGTGTAGGAGAACATCATCCGAACTACTTTCGGGCATGAATGCACAGCAGAGCTCTATCCTAACATCTTTTCAGTATGAGTAGCATATAACCAGTAGAGAGTGGGCTTCACCTTAAGTTACAGATAATCCTCTGTGCTGCTATAACTTCAGTAATGCTATAACAGTTCATTTCCTCCAAGATGTCTTATCTGAATGATCTACTTTACTGTGCCTCTTAGAGCATTGCTGGTTGGTGAAGTGCCTCTTAGGTTGAGTTTCAGTTTATAAAACACACCTCTCCAGGGTTCTGGTCAAAGACATGTATTTTCTTAAAAAAAGGAAAAAGAACCCACGCTGAAGCAGTGCCAACCCTCAGTATGCACTTCTCCATCCACAGTTTCATGTGTTTTCCCACCACATGGCTCCCTTGCCTCCCTGGAGCACAGAGGAGGCCTGTGAGTGCACAGGATGGGTGATGGACACGTCAAAGCTAGGACATGTCCCTAGAGGGTCCTTGCTTGGACACTGAGCTTGCTCACTTGGTTGCCCAAGCCACTTCTAATTTTGGTTTACTGTGCTTAGAAGTAAGATCTGAATTTTCTACAGTGTTTCTATCCCAATAAATGAAATTACAGAGGTATAATGTGGTACGGGTTTAGGATCATTAAAATAGCCTAAGGCAAACCATGTCAACATGGAGCTAGGCTTGAAAACCACTCAGCTGTGGAAACACAGCTTCCCATTCCTGCAGTACTTCTCTCCCAACCAGTCTCAAGTGCAGAAACCAGCACAGATCATGTGCTGCAGATGGATCAGCGATGGATCACATACAGCTAGCTGAGTCTGGCATGGTCTGACTCCTCTTGTTTGCTGGCTACTTACCCAGCCAACAGCCAGACATTTGTGGGGTAAATCATTTCCAGTTGTTTGACAGAAGAAAACTGTCCAGCAGGATAAATAATAATTCTGCTCTGATAGCGGTTATAGTGCTTGCCTGTTACTCAGAGGTTGTAGCACTTCCCTTCAGCCCCATTTCCAGCAATTTTTTCTCTCTGAGAGGGCTTGAACTCCCTGCTATAGACAATTCATGAATAGAAAATTAGAACTTCCAACTATTTTCTCTTAATTTTTGTCTGTAGTCATACATATGCCCAGCTGGCCAGTGGTGCAAAAAGCAGTATAACTTCTTGGTCAAAATTAATTGAGGCAAAATTGATTTGAAATGACAGAGTTGTTCGATTTATTCATAAAACTTGTGGGATTGGACACAGCCTGGTGTTCTGTCTGTCAGGACAGAATTCAGTTTGATGAAAATTGCTGGAAGTTGCCGTGGCTTTTGCTAGCAGTTTTTTGCTGAACGGGCTCTGGGAATAGAGAAAGCTTAGTAGTGAGAAGCTTGATTTTGCTTAAATGCTGCAATTAGTTGCTCTTCCTGCTACCTTCTCCTCTGAACTGTCCAAGGTGATGCCCCCTTCTCACCAGCAGACCCGAGTCACAGAACTGCCACCTCTTGCCAACCAGCACAGAGATTTCTCTGCTACTTTCCAGCTTCCTAATTCTTGTGTAGGAGGGTGGCAGAAGGAAAAGGGCCATGCAGATGATGACCCTACACCGCACTGATCCCTGGGTGCCATCTCTGGCCCATTGGCATCTGGTGCAGCTTAGAGAAGTCAGGGTAAGCAGAAAGACATATGGCAACCCGTTATGGAGCTTGCTGGTGTCACCGCTTTGCTCTGAGTCATGGCATATCGTGCTGGGCATATTTGCCTGCAGACTTTCCAGGCATAGCGAGACTTAGTTGTTCATTAAGGAGGAACAAACACTCAAGATGTAGTGGAAAATTCTCCTTTCATCTGGAAAGAGATACTGGATTCCCTCACAGCCCATGATCTTTCTCCAGAAAAAAAGCACTAACACTTCAATGTCTTGTTTATGCTGTTTCTTTTCTTTTTTTTTTTTTTTTTAAGTATCTTCCACACAAGGCGTCTTGTAGAATATTCTGCACCGCGCCTTGCTCAGAGCCAGATTTGGGGAGGGTTGTGTTGATTTAGTCGTGATGGCTGGACTGTCACTAGAGTCGTGCACATCACAGACTCCTCAGAGCCCTTGTATGCAGCGGCTCCTCTCAGGCCTGCATTTGATACCAGCAGAGGAGGAGACAAGCTGTCAGTGCCACAACTGATAGTGTTCAATATTATGACTATTTTCTCAGGTTGGCTGCCAGCACTGACACAGCGCTGGGTTTGGGAGGTATTCTTCTCACAGACGTGCTACCCGTCAAACGTCACTCAGGCGAGGGCATCGTGTGCCTGGGGCCGAGGCACCGTTGGACCAGATGGTGCTAAATGATGGTGTAGCTGACTACAGGGTTAGGGTGAATTAATCGCTGCTTTTATGTGTGCTGCTCAGTGCAAGGTGTGAGGTGAAACACGTGAGTCCAATGGACTTGAAAGTGCTGCAAAATGAAGTGCCGGAGCTAAGTTCCTTTTCAACAGAAATATAGTTGAAAAAGACTAGGAATATGAGCATGAAATGTCACAGATTGCTTTCTGAGTATATGAATTTCTATACAAATCTCATAATACCTGGTACCTTCTTGCAAGTTGAGGGATGCCTAAAGTCCCACCATATTTTTCTGCAATCATACACTAACCTTCTATAGCAGGGACAGTTTAAGGAACTGATGCTATGCTGTTATAAATATTTTTTCAGGGTTAGGATCTTTTCTGATCTATCAAAAAGTTAACAAATTCTGAGGTGTGCGGAGCCTTGCTGTTACCTAGTGTTACCCCAGCCACAGCTTGGGGTGCTCAGCATGACCCAAGAATGATCTGAGAGCTGAAAACACGAACCATTAAATGTTTTTGTTGAATTGGTGATCACAGTCTGCAGAGCTGTGTGAAAGAAATGTGTCCAGACATGTTGCTGATTTGTATTTGTTCTGTGTGTATATCAGACAAAGCCCAACAGATTAAAAGTCATTCAAGAGAGTTTTTTCCTCTTGTGTTTTTCTCTCTCCGCCATAACACTAAGAAGGCTCTATCTTAATAGTTACAATGCTGTATAGTTCAAATGTCTTTACAACAGAGTTGTGTAACTGCAAGTTTTTCATGCATTAAATAGCTTTCATGGTGATTTTTCTTGTCGTGGTGAAAATACTTTCTAAGGACAGATGATTATTCTCATCTCTATTTTTTGATAACAAAATGCATATTCAGAGAGGGTAAGCAAAGAACACAGGTTATTGAAAGCAGCAGAACCAGATGGCACAAAGAGCTCTAGTTTCACGTCAAAGTGAAACTCGGGTGGAGCTGGGTGGGGTCCTTCCAGCTTTACATCAAAGCAAGAGTTGAAGGGTTTTTTGGTTCCTTTTGTCCCTTAGTCCCATAACTTTCCAGAGGAAGGGGGCATGCTCTTTGTCAGCTCATTTCAAACCTAATTATAAGACCCTGGACACCAGGAGCAGAACCCCAGGGGAACACAGCTAGAGCAGGTTCATATTCTCATGTATGTTGGTGGCCAGGTGCTCAGGATGCAGGCAGAAGAGAAGAATCAAGCCCAATACTTTGCTGTTAGAAGGCCTACCTCTGCCAGAAGTGTGTCAGAAAACACACTGCAAAATGCTGTGGTACAGATCACAGGATAGCACACAGCAAGACTCGCAGCAAAACAAACTGTAACATAGTCAGTAACCTCCTTATGATTTTTTTAATGATACTGGAAAGCTTGTTTTGAAATGGTAGGTTAGAGCTGTTGGAGCCAGGGAGATGGGGGCAGGATGTACCAAGTGGTCGAAGACTTGCTTTCAGTGCTGGCCTCACAGTACCGGCCCCGGCGCTTCAGTCCTCATGCTTTCCTTCCAGGTCTGTAAGCCCATCTTAACAGCTCCTAAATCAACCACTCTCACTCATCAGCATAGAAAAAATGGCTTGGACATCTCCGTGTCCCAGGGATCTCTGGAGGTCTTCCATTTTTTTCACTCTAGGACCTAGATGGGCTACTAGCGAGTCAAAGTTAGAAGTTAAATTGTTTTCTTTTGTGACACTTTTCTTTCTTGCTGTCAGTTTGGTGAAATCAAAGGAGACCTGGTCCCATAAAAAGTGTTTTAAAAGTTATGATGTAGAACAAAACTCCTATGATTAGTAATGTAAAATGTAAAGTTAAAAAAGGGATGAATGGTAAAACTTAGTAATGTTGTTCTGCAGGAACTCTCCTGGACATAAGCATTCCTCCCTAGATACGTGTACAGTGATTTCAACAGATTGTATCTACCATGCTGTTCTGACATATAGTTATTACAGCTGATGCTGCATGCAGTCAAAGCAAGATGTGACTCATCTACCATACCATGCAAAGGTGAACAACTCTGTAAGAAAAGAACCAAGCAGCATAATCCATTAGAGTCCTTTTACATACTAACAGATATTTTACAGGCATTCAACAGACGTTCAATCAAATCATAATCTCAGAAACCTGCCAACAATAAAACCCATAAATTAAAATCAAGTTATATAAGCATGACTTGATGAACCTGATGTAATCTGATGGCATGAGATGCATATCCTACATTAAGTAACAAATTCCCCTTCTTTTCTCTTATCCATTAATAGTGGGGCAGAAAATGAGTAACAAATGTTTTGTAGCCAGCAAAACTGCATCTGAACACAGTGACATTATTTTAGAGAGGATTATTTGTCATTAATTTCTCTTAGCATATCACCTTTTTATTAACAAATTGAGGGCTGGATAGTTCCTTTTAAGTGGCAGCATATAGTATTCAGTGTGTGCTTAGACTCCCCGCAAAAAGACCTGTGCTTCTGGGTGCAGCTCTAGAGGAACAGTGGAGGGTTCTGTCCTGCATCCATGCTTAGAACTTAGATTGTTATTTTCCACTGGAAACCCAAATTCCAGCTGGGTCTTGCTCAAGGGAGAACTGTTGGGCTAAAAATAAGGTCATAGACTGCAAAAGGACAGCTTGCAGGAGTAGAAGTAACTTGTAGGAATCAGAGGCTTCATGACCAGGATTGTACTTGATGGTGTAAGGGCCCTGCTGCTAATGGCACAAGAGGTGAGGCAGATTGGGGATATGGCCTAAGCAGGTGTTTCTTAACATATTTAGGAAATAAACTCTTGCAGGGCCTGTGCTGAGGTTTTGTGGAATAAGGAGTAAGCAGGACCTCGAGGGAAAGCATCAGGGAATGAACTGCATAAACCAGCACATAAAGGGTAATTTTGGCAGCACATATTCATTACCTTGATTATATGGCTCATTCCCAGTGCCCTGTTGAAGAGGTATGAAGGTTGCTATCCCAGCTCTTTCCTTGAAGGAGTAAATGCACCCTGATCCTGGAACAAATGCTCCATTTCACACCCTTTGCTGTCCCATCCACCCCATGTTTCAGCCTGGAATTTGTGGAAATAGCTTTTCAGACGCTACCAGGTAGTTGAGTAGACCTAATGGAGCTTAATTGCGACATGTTTATTACATTTGCAGGGTGGAGGGCACGGCAGTCTGAATGTCTAAATTAATCCTGCATTATCAGGCCAGCTACCATGACATTTCTATGTTCCAGCATAATGCAAATACAACAATTCATTTGATTTCTTTATATCTGGAGCGAAAACTGAATAGCATATGGAGTCTTGACCTGGACCCGTTTGAATAGAGACAAGGTTTTCTCTAAACTGACAGACCTGAAAGCACTGCCCCTACCTGATTTCCAGGAGAAGGAGACATCTGTGTACCGGCTCCTGCATGCTCTGGCCTTGCCCATCCTCTTGTTTGGGACGCAGCATTCTGCCGTACACGGGAGCTGTTTGGGCCACACAGGGTCTCATTCAGGGCAAGGCTCCTCCTGCGGACACGGGCAGAAAGATTAGATTACAAACCTGACAAAAAAATTTAGGTCCAGATCTGTACCTCTGGGGTCTGTCACAGGCAATGCTCCCCATCCCAAACAGCGTGAGAAGCTCTGGTTCAAAACACTTTATAGCCCAAGGGCTAGCACTTTCATAAGAGGCTGAAAAAAGGCGGGGGGTCATATCCCATTGAAAGGAGACACTTCCACCTTCAAATGAAATTCATTTGAAAATGATCTGAAATCCCTTTGAAAAGTTTAAATTCATTTAAAATGGTGGTTATGATGCTGAAGCCATTGAAACATGTCCTACATTATCATGATACAGTTCTTCCTAACTCTTAAAGATTACAAATAAAAATATAACACTTACAAATAGTTTTAGTGTCGCTGTCTGCTAGGAAAAAGACATCTCCCTAGCAGAATAAGAAAAAAAAAGTGAAAAGTCGATGAAATGCTCAATGTAATTTTATACTTATTTAAAATTAAGATGTCAAATTTTAATTAAGGGCAAGAGATCTTCCTTCCTCCTTCTTCCTTCATGTGTTATTTTGCTTGTCTTTAATGAGAAAAGATTTGTGACCAGTCTAAGATCTGTTCTGCTGAAGTGACAAAACGGCAGCAGTATTTATAGACTTAAATTATTTAAGTGAGGAAGAGCTGGGAGGTGCTGGAGGCCAGCCTGGTTATTTTCATTGGCCTAGTTTTTGCTTAGCATGTATCGAACACAGTCAGTGCCTGGGAGACAGGGCCCTTGAGAGGAGTGGAAATGGAAAGCTGCGGTGCCCAGCGCTGGTCTCGGGGGACCAAGGAGAGGCAGCCGCTTCCTGCAGCAGCACACGGGACATGGGACGTGCCATTGGACGCCGCCAAGACAGAGAGGCGAATTGTAAAGCAGAAACAATAATCCTGGCCTTTCCAGTGGGGGTATTATGAAGATTAATTAGATAAAAACTTTCCAAGAGTTGTGCAAGTGTGAAAAGGAAGACCAAATTTCGTCGTGTTTTGCAAAGTCACCACCTCTCTTTTAAACAAGAAGCCTCTTGAAGGGAATTGCCTTCTACAGCTCAATACTATAGCAAAACAATGGTGAATTCTTGCTATTGAATATGTTCAATTACCACAACAGCTTGCAGGATATGACACTAAAAAGGTTATCCATAGAGAGGATAATTTTGGTTCATAGCCTCTAAATGTGCCCAGCAGCAATACCGTGGTGAAAGAAGATGTCTTCCAAGAAGTTCACGTTACTGGCTGTAGTAAAATAAAATAGCTATATTGTTTCAGGCAGCAATTTCTTCCCATTGTCTTCATTTTAAAAACCATGCATGCTCAAAGGCGAAGGGATGTGTTTCAGTACAATTTGAGAACTGTACTGTAACCAAATATTATCTTCATTTTGCTCCTTGTTTCATGTTACTTTTTGGTCCTTGAGTTCTCCAAAGTTCATCACTGCCTGTGACATTACTGTGACTTGCTAACTTTCTCATTATTTCTCCAATCAATAGGAGAACAATATATTGTGTTATTCTGTATTTCAGTTGCCTGTCACTCACTGTTTTATCTCCATTGATACTCCAGGTACTGCTCACAGAAACTAAAGTAGGCTGTCTTGTCTTCCGCTAATCTTGAATGCCTTTTGTTCAAGAGGTGTTTTGTATTCATCAGTCAACTAAGGACTCATCCCGAAGAAGCCCTCAGTCAGCACATAGATCTCAGTGAAAAAGGGATATGCAGCTCGTGAAATATTCATAGCAAAAGGTACCTCAATCATTTTCACCTTTTGACCCTCAGAGGCTGAAAGGATTATCAGCAGTAAGTGGCAAATCTTATGGATGTGAAATTTTCATAGATGAAATACTTTGCCATTCCTGTTATCCACTTTTGATATTAAGCCTATTCAGAAGGTACATTTATCTACCCACTCTATCTGCCACTACAGTTGTGTCAAACTCAAAACAGTTTTAATGAAAGTCCAAAGTTGAAATGATAGTGATCAAAATCTGGAATTAACCATGAGTTTTCTTTTTTTTTAAGAAAAGGAAAAATGCCACATATGTTCACATTGCTTCATGCACTTCACTGAGGGCAAAGAAGAACCCTTTCAGAATAGCTATAATAAATACCGTTTAGTACTATTCATAACCAAAACCCTAGTTTGGGGAATCAAGTGACAAGTCATCTCCATTTGTGAAGTTAAAATCTAGCACAATAAGTGAGATTTTCTGATGCTTATAGTCAGCCAGAAAAGAAAGATGAATGCTGATGGTATGCAATTAGTCCATCCAGGGCAATCCATAGCTGCAAAATCTGCCACAAAGGCCTTAGAACTGATTGCAAACAGGAATACCCTTCTAAAGCCATTTCTCCAAAACTGAAAAATTAAATTTTACCTATGCAAGTAAAAACATTCCAGATTTGGTGCCAGTCTAGGCAGGCTCCCATAAGTAACAAAATCTCTTACCTCCTTTCTAAGTGGCACCATTAGCAGCATCGCAAGCAAGGGGAATGTTGACAAACAGCAAAAGGGGAATGTGTCCAGGTGGAAAAAGCCCTCAAACACTGGCCCTGTTGTGCACTAGGGCAGAGGGGAATGTGTTCCAAAGTGGCAACTACACATGGAGCAGTGTGGCAGAAACATCACTGGTGTGCTGCTGTTCCACGCGGCCCAAAGCATCAGGTGACCCTGATGTCATCGCCAAAACGATGGAGTCAGCTGGGCCAGTGACACTCTCCTTCAGCATCTACTTGCTGTATAATAAAACAATGGTAGAAGCAGCAGTGCTTCTTGCGATGTTTTCCTAAAAAAAGTTTTAATCAGATGAGCGTCCATTGCTTAACAAGTTAGTGTCCAGGTGAACACAGTCGTACAGGAGATAAAACATCCTGTAGCATAAAATATGTTAAGATCCTCAAGAATAAGACAGTGATGTGTCCTTCTACTGGGGAAAGGACAGACAAAGCTATAAATGAATGGAGGGAAGCAGCTACAGCAATTTATTTAACTTTTCTCTGCCTCAGTTTCCCAAGTCGTAAATCAGAGTTAATATTAATACCTTTTAAGTACTACCACCCCTGCCTTTCTGTAGAATAATTTTACTTTCTGTGTATTGAGGTGCCATTTGCCCCCTATTAATCAATCTACATGTGCAAGACATTTCACTAGTTAACAAAGAATCCTATTACTTTGCTTTATGCAGAAATTTCCTTTGATTTCAATAAACTGTCTGTAGATTCTTGCCATAACTTGGAAATTACTTTAGAGCTGTGCCTATCATCCTGTTTGCCCTTAAGTATCTTTCTGCCTTCTCCCCTTTCCTCCAAGAATAGTTTTTTGTTACATATCACCACGAGAAGAAGTCACAGAAATGATAGTGGAAAGCAAAGAAAATCAGCATACATAAAGGGCCCAAAGCCTTGCTGTGCACTCTCTCTCCTAAGTATTTGATTTACTTCTGAGAAACTGAAAGCAGGAAGTGGTTCAATGTGCTGCACAGGCTGCGTAAAAAAGTATACATGGTGAAAACAGATGGTAAAATGGTTTTCTCTTTAATTTCTGTCAGTGGTACTACTCTTTTAATAGGAATATTGTATAGTTGATTGACAGAAGAACAATACTCATTGTTGGAGGCATCCTTCCAGATGACAAAAGCATACTATCTTTCAGAGATGAATTATATGAATGTAGTAACTATGAAGATTTTCATTTCTCCTGCAATCGTCTCCTGTGATTGGTACAGTTTTCCTCTTTCCCTATGGAAAAGGTCAGGCCTAAAATTTTCCAAATGTATTGGCAGATATGCAGAGGCATTTCAGCATTGTTGCTATAGCGGGGAAATGAATGCATGTCTCTAAAAACATTCTGGAAAGTTAGATGCTTAGCTCTCACTGAGGTTTCAAGGCTTCCAAGAATCTGTTCTTCAGTGACTGAAGTCAGCAATCTAGAGCCTTACCTAGGCACTTAGAGAAGGAATCAGGTTCTGAAAGTGCAGTTAAGCAATGGCAGTCGCAGACCTTAGTGGGTCTGTGTGACTTGCTCTTCTGAAAATCAGAATACATGTTTTGGTAGTTAAATACAGATTTAAGCACTTGCTTTTATGCATATTTAGCTATAAAGAGTTGGATCTCTGCTGCCAGGATGTTTCACTAGTGCTAGTTGACTACTGTACATCTCTCCAGTTCATTCACTGCAGTTCAGATGTGCTATCCATTCAACCTGTTCAGCACACTGTAAGGAGACTGACACAAAGAAGAGGTAAACATTTACCCTGGCCCATCAAAGCAAACAATCATGGAGTGTCTATCTCCTCTAGGCTCTTTAAAATTCTCATTTTCTATGTCTGTTGAATTTTTCTTAGCTAGTATAGATAACATGAGTTAACTGACTACACTCTTGTGAGGGCCTTTTTGGTCTACCCTCCAAAAGGATTTTTCCCAAAAATGGATTCAAGGCCATAGGAAATGCCAAACACTTTCTGAAAAACAAGCTAGAAACCATCAAGCTTTTGCAAAAGCCAGTCTACCTGCATTTCCTTCCTTGATTCCTCAAAATATTCAGCAAGTAATTATGAGGCCTATAAAAATACAGACATGGAGCTACATCCTGCCATTAACTTCAAAAGAAAATTAATAAATGAGCACGCCATGGCTCCAGGGACGGGTAATGCAATATGGAGCCTTTCACCTCGAGGTCACCCGTCTAAATCCAGTCAAGTTGGTAGGAGCTGGCAGTCTATCTTGTGGCCAACACAAAATGAGTCATTAACCTCAGTCCAATTTCGAATGGTCTCTTGGCTGGAGAACAATTGGCCCTAATCACTGACTCCATAGGTAGTGTCAGCCAAAGAGTTACAGGAGCCTGAAGATAGCACTTCCTGACCTGGCTTTGTAGCACTAACACGCTCTGCAACCAACAGGCCCCAGAAACAAGTGACGCCCATACCAGCAGGTTAACTCAGGACCTGAGACTCCTGCCGTGTGGCACACTGACAAGAGGAGAGGACCACATGCCCCTCGGGTCCCAGGCTGCTCTGTAGGCCATATCCCTCAGAACTCGCCATCCCTGTGCAGATGCCTACCTGTCCCTTTGCAACATCAAGCAAAAACTTTTCCTTTCTTCCATCTCTGCCTGCCCTGGTGAAAGGGCAAGGACAGCATCATGACTCACTCTAGCCCCTGGTGAGGTCAGTCCATCACCAAACGCACAGGAGACAGCACAGGTTTTAACCTTTAGTATCAGGCCCCTAATGTGCCAAGCAAGCCATGGTGATGGTGGCTTGTGGAAAAGGGCAGTGGCCATTGCTCTATCTGCTATCTGCGGGTAGCAGCGTCGGGGGAGCAGCATTAAGGCTACTGATCCTATTGCCATCCTCGAGCGAAGTGACAGACTTGGTATGTGCCTATGGGTCTGGGTCTTTAATATCCTCAGCTGGGATCTTATCCCATCAAGCTCACTCCAAATAATCCTAATTCAAATGCTGAAAACAAAAGCAGGAACAGATATAAACAATTAAAACTACCGATTAGAGCTCCTGATAGTGGGCACAGAGGGAAGGTATGAAGAATGTTACCTGAGGAATCCTTTTTGTCCTCTGAATCAAGGAGCAGTCTTAGAAACAAAGAACAAATTTCACCATTTTCATACCTAAGCTAAACATGTTACAGTGTGAGCAAAGAGATTTTTCTTACAACTTTAATTAACATACCCACTATGAAAAGAGAAACAAAAACAACACCTTCCTGTCACGCATCCCTCAGTTTTAAAGAGCAGCATTATCTAGAAATGAAACACTGAAATACCGGGTTGAGTGATTTCATTTTGCCTGCTGAACCATTTGAGTCATGGGGAAACAGCAGCAAGATTTTAATTCCACATAGTACATCCCCACCTCTGAATTTATTTACCAAGTATAACATTTATTTAATGTAATTTAGTTCTAAATATTTAAAAGCTCACTTTGTTTAATATGTTTTCAAGTACAAGATGTTAAGTAATTATGTATGATGTGGTGGTCTTTTATTAGGTAGTTAATGACCATCTGGGAATTCAAGCCCCAAGGCAATGCCAAGGGCTTCTGAGTATTAGCTGGCCATTAACATAGTGGTAATGGACTAGCACACTCTACATGATTATGACTATTAACTAAGCATAAAAAAATAACATTCAAATTAAAATAGGAAATTCAGGTTTAAGGCTTCTCTAGCATCCTTAATTTAATCTGATCATACTGACCCATATGGCTGAGTCTTGTGTTGAACCAGATCAAATGGCAAAGAGATTCAAGCCAGTGTCCCCGCCGGCTATTCTGTCATTTAAGGCAATGCCGCTGTCCCCTCTGAAGGCAGATCCCCCCTGCCGCCAGCCCTGCACCCCGCTGCCCATGTGCTCCATGGGAGTGAGACCCACAGTGACCAGGCCTCCTGTTAGCCCCTACAAGGGGGTGGCATCTGGGTCCCAAAAACAGGAATTATCCCAATGCAATGGCACAGCAAGCGAGAGATGTATTTCCCTGCTGCTGTGCACCTTGCAGGCACTGATTTTTTTTTTTTTTCTGGTGTTTCCTTTGCTCTTTTAATTAAGTGATGTAAGACAAAGATACGCATTGTAAACAAATCTAAGATAAAAAATCTTAGTGCATTTTAATATGCTCACGTAGTATTACAGCTCATAAACAATACTTCAGAGAGACGGTAAGACAGCAGATACCGATTTTGTTTCACTGCTGCCTAAATATTGTACTTCTGTTCTCCTAGGCAGTCGACAATGCTTTCATGGAAGTTAGAGATAGAAAAGATCTATTAGATTTTACTGTTCTCTTGACATGATAATGTGCTCTACATAGACTTGTATTGAGTTTGTTTTGCCATCATTTGTCATGAAGTCTCCCCAGACTTCTATTGCCATCATTTTGCCATCAGAATGACATCTTAATACGGACCCTGTTTAACAGAGTTGCCATGACATTATCACGAGATCATTAGACTATGCTAAGTCCCACACAAGAACAAAAAAGATGATGTTATAGAAAACTGCTTTTTGGGCTTGATAATTTCTGTTTCTTTCCATGAGCTACAGTTCTTTGCCTGGTCAGTGCAAAGACAGATGTTCGAACAGTGGATTCAGTGGGAGCTGACTAGACATCAGAGCCTGTGCCTCTGACGAAGGGATCTGATTAACGTTGCATGTAAGTAGGCTAAAGTAAAGCATCAAAAAGATAAAAGAATCAGTGTCAAATGCTTGCTTTTCATATAAAGAAAAAACGGCAGTATGTAAAGCTTTAGCTAAAGACTTCCCATCTTTGTTTTGCAGGAAAAAGAAAGATTTAGAAATTTAGAAAGATTTATTACCCATTTAAGCACGGTGCATTCCTAAAGAGACCAGAGAAATTTGAGAACTTAACAAGCTATGCACTTTTGAGGCAACAGCTTATCCACTTCGGAACACAGCCCTCTCTGGGCTGAAGTACAACTGTAATAGCACATAGCAATGCTACATGAAGCAAAGAGGTAAAGAAAAAGTAAAATGCCGAAGGTGTGTGCAGTTAACGCAAAATATTTTTACTGCTGTGTGGATCATGTGCACATGATCCAAATTCATGAAAAAATTAAAAGGTTAAAAAAGTTACAACTAAAGAAACAACAGGACAGTGCCAAGTGAAAGGTCACAAGACAAATGAAAAACACATCAAGTGGCTCACCCACCGATATGTTCTAATAGCGAAATGACCCCCTATCAAAATGTTCACCATGACCACAGTATCAGAAACCCACCAAAGAATGCCTGAAAATGTTGACTTCCTAAATTAATCAAGTTTTATAGCTTACTTGGAAATTTTTGTCAGGACTTTTAAATACTAATGTACCACTTCAGCTAATATAATTTCCCCTTGAAAACACACCTTCTTTTCCAGTAATAGGAAATGTGTTTATTCCTGCCCCCACCCCAATTTTATTGCACCCTATGTGCTCGCATGTACTGCCCAATACTAGGAACAATCTTTGCTTAAGCTTTATGTCTGTTTTGCCTTAATCATTTCACTCTGCTGTGCAAATGGGAAAAAGAAGAAATAGGTTTAATGTGAAATCTGAAGGCAAAGGGACCATACTTCCTAACAGTGTGTACTGTGCTCATCTAGAGCAATCATTATTGCTCATTATATTTCCATGCAGAAATCATTACATTTTATATGACAATATGCATTTTTTTATAAGTAAGCTTTAAGCGAATTAGAATACTTAATATGTTTTTTGAACTTTTGCCAGGCGCGAGCTCCCAAGCCAGTTCCTTCTATTTACATTGCAGCATTTATCCATTTCCAAATATGAGAAGATTTATCTATCAGATTCTGTGTAAATTCAATACACAGATAATTTGTAAAAAGCTTTCTTTTTTAAAATGTTCTGTGGTTTTTCTAATCTCATCTCTTTTCTAATTTCCTAATCACATAACCTTGAAGTCTAAAGACACAGCCTGTGATAATCTGTGTAAACTGTCTTTATTGTTATCACAGACATTTGCAAAAAAAATACACACGCACACACACATTCAAAGCTGCCTTTTAAGTAATACTTTAGTCACAGTTCAATCAGATCCACATTACCGCTACTCATCAGATAGAAAGTGTTCACAAGCAGAAGGGGGATATTGACTTTAAAAATTCACTGGCGAGGCGTACAGAGCCTGCAGGAATGTCAAAACTCCAACCTGCATTTTGATGTTTTTGCCTCAGGTTAGTCTTGACTGACATGCTTGGAGCACTCTTGTTTGTGCTCCGGCATCCATTAACTGTCCTTGACTCAATGTTATACAGGCCTTTACGGTCAGCTCGGTGCCTAATGGTTACAGCGGATTAGATGCCACGAGGTGCAAGAAAAGCATACGCCTCACTTTAAGGGATCACATTGGCTGGTCTCTGCTTCGTTAGGGGGTATTGTTTGATCCTAAATTAATGAGGGCCTGTTAATTATTATTCGGATAACTGTGCTTCATGTGGGAGCATGCCAGGCAAGTGGTGTTTTAAAGAAATGGAGTTTTGCAAAGGAAAACAAAATGTCAAGGTTGAGATGTCTTTGCGTGGGCTTGGTTTAGATGTGAGGCATTTCACTCAAGTGTGGATGCTGTTAGATGTGAAGAAAAGAAAGTCTTAGCTGTACTTTTGTGCACTGTTAAATGACTGCCTTGCAAATACACCTCAAAAAGGCTTATCAGTCCAATATATAGATAGATGTATACATCTATAATCCCATGCAATGTACATTGTTACATTTGCTTCCCTTTGACTTTGTCCTTCCTCGGCTTCCACAAAGTTTTTGATAAATGATCCAATACCCACTTGCACTTGGGTTCAAGGAAATCTCCCTTTTAAAATAGAGCAAAATGGTTGTTAAAGCAGTGTTAACATTAACAATCATTTAAATTATTTTGATGTCACTCACATTAATATAGGAGAGAGAACTCTTCAGTAAGTGCTGACAGGTACAAATGTGTCCATAGAAATGTTTTTCTTTAATATCAGCCTCAGATAAGCTTCTGAGGTGCGTATATTCATTTACCAGGAAGTATTGAGATTAGACAGATGTCTCAATTTAAAAAGGCAGAAAAAATTCTCATGTAGATGTGACACTATTTCACCTGTGTTTTTCTGCCAGTCTATATAATGCTATCAGAACATAACCAGAGTTTTGCTTTATACACCTCATTTGACATTGACTGGCAGTTCTACAGAGAACACATGCAAAGAGATGTCAATTTAGAAATATGGAGAGCTTATTAGGCTGAATGAAAAAAAAAAAACATTTAATTTTACTTCTTTTTAGATCAAATGGAACCAGAACACCAAAACTGAACATCACCAAATGGAGGCATTCGGCATGTGAACCTGGACAGGGCCCAAAATGTGCAGATGGCTCGTGTCTCTGTAAAAGACCAAATGAGGAATATGAAATGCCCTAAATTCTATAGTGAGAAGACCTTGACATTTTAATCTGACTTAATAGTTTAGGGCAATCTATGCTTTTAAATTGATCTTTTCCACTGATACGAGATGTTTCAGTGAAGACAGAGATGCTCCTAACTATTCAGTGGTTTCTCACCTGTGGTCCATGGCATGCAATGTAGAAAGCTCCTCTTCACCTCTTCAGATCTGCTTGTCAAGGATACCCATGACCAAGAACCTGGCTGTCTAAATATAATAAGTTCAGTTTGAAAACCTCTGTCTTGGTTTAGTAAACTCCCTAAAGTTGAAATCCTATAGAAAAAAAGTACCTCTGAAGAGGAATATATCTTGTTCTGGTAGGGTCAAGGTACTAAAGCCAGAAACTGTTACTGGTAGAAGCTCTGAGTTTTTTAGAAGATTAAATGATTGTTGGAATCAAAATATGATGTGTACATTAAACATACTGAGACAAATTAAAAAAAAAGAGAGAAAGAGAGAAATATAGAAAGAAAGAAGCAAAAAAGAGAGAAAGAGAGAAAGAGAAAGAAAGAGAGAAAGAAAGAGAGAAAGAAAGAGAGAGAGAAAGAGAGAGAGAGAAAGAAAGAGAGAGAGAGAAAGAGAGAGGGAGAGAGAGAGAGAGAGAGAGAGAGAAAGAAAGAAACAAAGAAAGAAACAAAGAAAGAAAGAAAGAAAGAGAAACTAGTAGTACTCTTGCAGAATGCAATTCAGATGTTCATCTCCAGTAACCATTATCAGATATGAAATACGAAGATCATCAGCCTTAACCTTCCAGATCTTACTGGTACTACTTTTGGAATTCTGAAGTCCTCTTGCAGACTGAAGAAATTAGAGTTACCTGTGGGATCTAGAGTGCTAGTAAGAAATAAGTACAAGATGTTTCCATGGAAAATAAAATTAAAATCAGTTTTTCAACAATTTTATGAAGTACTGATTTTGTTATCCTGAAAATGAGTGATTCTTTATTTGGACAAGCCAATTAAATATTTCTATTAATTTTAAGACATGAATCAGGTGCTAGGTCTCATTACTACCTTGGCTTGCTGAACCCAAAGGGGTAGCTGAGAAACTGCTCTGCTGAAGAATCTAGCACCAATAAACTAGACATCTCGATACCACATAAACATAATTCTGAAGTCAGAGGACTTAGTTACAACAAAGGATCTACTACTGTAGATGCCAATGTCACGTAAGATTGCAAAATGTTGCAAACCAGTGTCAACTAGGCAGTGCAATTCATGAACCCTGACCTTTCTAAAAATACCATCTTTCCATCTTAAGTCTATCTCCAGTTTCATTTCTTCAGAATAGTGGTCCAACAAACAGTATTTGCACTGGACATGCCATGACATTGAGTATTTAGTGAAACAGACAAAAAACAACTCTGCTTCTAGCACTGTCAGTCTTCCTGTACAATTCTGTATTCTCCATCATTACCCATCAGATAATTTGTTCTGATTTGTTCTGATAGCATCAGAACCAACAATAGGTACTTTACTTCTATATCTATGGCACTACAGAGTGAACCTCTGAACTTCTAACAGGATCTCATGGATAGGACTGCAGACAATTTGTGGTTGCATGTGCCATGTTTAATACCAAGGATCCTGTGCTCAAACACTTTCATTTCATAGTACTTTAGATCTGCATTAAGGAGACACAACCTTGTTTCTCAACAGATTTCTGACAGATGTTTCACATTCATTAACTTCAAGCACATCAAGAAACTTAAAGATAATGATTATGTACCAATTGTAATAAAATTTTTTACAATGTAGTAGTGGTATCAATATACTGTACTGTCAAATGCTTTCAAATATCCATTAGCTTGCTTATGTAATCTTATGTCTTTATAGATTACCACACTGAAACAAAAAGTAATCAGGTTTCATCATGAACAGACATCAAAATTAAATATTTTGTTTACAGAGAACAATCTTGTAGCAGATATAAGCAGACACAATTAGACAAATCATCTTTGAGAAGTATGAGTAGCAATTCCCTTTCTTCAGTCAGACAGCTGTATACCTAAATGGTCAGTGCAGAACATATAAAGAGTTTAAAAATATTTTGCTAGATCCTCACGATGGCTGCAAAATTGGTCAAGCTTTATTACTCCATCGCTTTCTTCTATTTTCAAAGAATTAGGAAGGAACTCCTTTGTAATCTTTTTCTAAACATTTTCTGATGAAGCATTCGTGCAACTAGAAAACACATGCTTCTAGATATTCTGCTTTTCCTGACATCTTTTTCCAGAACCAGAAAAATAAGCATTTACTTTTCTGTGTGATATTTTCTATTTATTAATAGAAATTAATAGAAATATTTCTATAACAGAAATATTAATATTTTCTATTTATTTATTATTTATTTTCTATTTTCACACAATCTGGTATCCATTTCTAAACTTGATTTTAAGCTGTATTTTCTTTGTTACTCCTCTGGAGGCATTCCTAAACACTGAAAGAAAGTGAACTACCTATTTTCTGATTGTATAGTTTGCAAAGAGCCAGGATTCAAGGTGAAGATTACGTGAGAAAGAACATCAGTAACAGATTTAACAACAACAAAAAAAAAATCCTTCCTTCAAACATCAGAAAATCACATTTAAATGAAAGCAAAGCTTTAGCAGACATTCATTATGCCAATTATCACAGCCTGTATCTTAACTGAGGACATTCTGTCAGAGAATGAAAAACTGAGACATCTACATCTGCAGTAACTAAAAAGGATTTTTTCTGACAATTTAACATTCCACCCAGTATATGTAATCTGAATAAGCAAGTTGTAAGAACAGATTTATTTGTTCTTGTTTTCTGTTGGTTTAAGCAGCATAAAATTTCATTCATCATATACAGATACCTGTCCAGTTACGTAGAAAGTTAGAGAGAGGCTATTTCTTTTTTATTTCTGTTTCCAAATGATACTGAGGGAAAACAATTCTAAATCAAGATCTGAATTCAAGATTTGTCCAAATGCTTAAAAGTGTGCTGAACTATTAAAACAAGGAACAGCTTAAGAAAGCTTTGTTGCAAATGATACTTCTACTATATTAAGTCAAATATATAATCTATATTCAGATTCCTTAAATATAATTCTTATCACAAGAGTCAGCTTTTTATTTACAACATGTAAAATTTATACTCCAAAAGGAAATTAGATTCAGAGGCACACAGAAAGAGCCATCCATACAGATAAGGATTTTTTCATTTAAGACACCACAAAAATGACAACCACTGAAGTCTCTTTGTATACATCAAGAATTATCGCAGACAGGTTCAATCATGTTCTACAATACTGAACAATATACTCATTTTTAATATGAGCCAGCAAGATCTATGGCTTGTTTAGCACTTATTTTAAAAGGCACTAAAATAGAGCCAATCATTGTACGTAAGATGAAGCGATAGTTTAGGAAGAAAGTGTGATGAAATGGTAACAAAAGAGGTCTTTACTAACCAGAATGTGATAAAAATACTTCAATAATAAGCGAGATATCAATTTGTCAAAACTAAATTATAAGAGTTATTGAACCTTATACATGTCTGACAGCAAACGTGAAGACATTTAGGAAAATAGCATCTTGTATTAAACGCTTATAGATATGTCAGAAGTTTCATTGTTATTCAACATCACTAGAAAAGTGCAGATAAATGAAAAAATGTAGATTTTTTCTTTCCCAAACTCCTCAAGATGGGTTGCCTATTGCAGCTTCAACCCATTCCAACAACTCAACACAACGCCAGTAAACTTTTGACTTGCTGGCCTATTTCAGCCAGGCTGACTTGACACACCAATAAAGATCTCAAGAGAGAATTAGCTTCCCTGCAAGTTCTGTAGGGACAGTGCGTGCCGGTGGAGCAGAATAAAGACCCAAATCCGGACTCCCGTGGTGGGAAAGGCAGGGAGAATCCAGCCATTACCTGCTGCTCAGCAATGGGCACAAAACGAGCCTTGACCCCAGATCCCACATCGCCCTCTGCCCACGGACAAGGACAAGGCGGCAGGATACAGGAGCGGCTGGGCTTCAGCCAAGAGGTGGGAGCAGGAGAAGCCTGCAGGAGGCAGGGCAGGTACCCGGAGGAGAGGGCCCTTTGTCAGCTCAACCGCTTTGGAAACAGCATTCTGTCTGCGGCCAAAGTGAATAAACTACCTAGAGAAAGAAAGGTTTGGAAGGAACAGAAGAACTGGCATCCAAGCGGAAAGGAAAAAAAAAAAATCCACAAGAGCTTTGTACACGCTATAGCAGATGTAAACGATGTACTTATTTACTGCATCTAGCAATAGAGGAGGAGGAACACCAAGAAAAATAAATAAATAAATCTTGAGAAACTAGCACGCATTGCTACTTCATTTACAATAGCGTCTCACTGTAATAATACATTTTCATCTTCTGCAACTAGAAGTTTAGACTGAAGACTATGCCTAAGATGAAAAAGCCAGTCTGAAGGGAGCGAGGGAGAAACAACCAAAGTCTAAGTCAAGGATGCGCTTACAGAAAAACATCTTACTCTGGAAACTATTTTGACACAATGACCTTATAATAAACATTCTCAGTTTGATATAAAACCAGTTGCAAATGCTTACTATCTTCAGGGTTATCATTGCAGTAGAAGAAAAAAAAAAAAGATTCTTAATGATGCTGAGGGCAAATACAAAGCCTTTAAAAATACTTTTTCTAACAACGTACACTTTGAAATTTTAAGCAATTCTTTAAACTAGTGTTCCTTTGGTTAAGAAACAAAAGAACAGATTTGAAGAGAAAGCAGCTAACACCATCAAACAAGCCAAAACTCATTCCTGAGTTGAACTTGCCCAAAAAAAAAAATCTCAGTTGAGATAATTATTAGGTATCTATCCACTTTCTCATTTCAGCTATATCAATGTCATTTATGCTAGCAATTTAAATACTTGATAACACAGGAACTGATCCACTAGCTATAAATACAATTTATGAACACACAATCATCTATTACAGTTTTATCATAACAGACTTCTACTCTTGGTTATATTAGGTCACATGCAGTTGTCTCACCATTCCTCTCACTTCTCTATCTAACACCTTTGAATGTTAGGCATAAGAAAAGCAGAATATTTCCCCTCCCTGCAAATTCATTCACATTATTGATGAGTGCAGATTCTTCCAAGGAATTTTTTTTCCAAATTCAATTTGAAACAATTATTTATTTGGCTAAGGATAGAAGGTTGATTTTTTTTTCCATCAAGTAGAAGAATGTATTCAGAACATATCATTAGCAACATTTGAACATTTTACTGTAATTTTTACACTTATTTCCATTTTGATATCCTTCATGTTTATTTGCACACAATGCCACATACACCCACATTGCTTGTTTCTCTAGCAGCAGCAGCACAGGGTCACACACATTCAAAAAAGTCCATTCTGAAATGACTCTTGGCCATTTCACTTCCCCACACACTCACACTTTCTCCTCGCTTAACATCACTACATTCTTTAGCTCTTCAGCCAAATGTAGAAGGGAAAATAAATGGAGCTCCGTACATGGAACACAGATGCAAACCTCTCCCTTGCACTAGTCTTTGGGGAGTGGTAGGGAGGGGGTCAAAACAGAGTGGGGAGAGGACAAGATTTTTATTTTTCTTAAAAACAACCCTCCTCCTCTTAATCTCTCCCCTTATTATCACTAAAAAGCACTAACTAAACCAAAAGTTTTTACCAAAAATGCTGTATGCTTAAACTTCCATGCAATCAAATGATTAGAAAAAAAGCTGTGAGAAAGTCTGTAGAAAGATTAAGCGGAACTACAGACAGCTGAACGGTTGAGATGGGGATCATTAGTAGCTAAAGGATTCAAGAGGGAAGGCATAAAAATGAAATGGTTTAAAATCCATAACAAACAACAAACACCACAGAAGCTGGCTGGAAATCATGTGGTCAGGCTGTTAGCATCAGAGTTGGCGAGGGGAAAAGAACTTGGGAGCAGTGAGGATGCACAGCTCAGCCCTTCTCCTGATGGATGCAGGCCAGCAAAGCCTCTTTGGATACCTTATCAGGGAAAAAAATGCTTAGCCCAACCTCTCATTAAGCCCTGTCTTTGTGTATGTGTGCCTTCACCAGTAAATAAATGCTTTATCCTGCTAAGCTGTTGATACACTGCTTGTAAACACTCTGCTCTGCACCCACCTGAAGATACCCGAATACAGCAGCCCAAAGTAGGGGTTGTGAACAGTGCCTGCTTCCATCAAGTCTCCTTTTAACATTAGTAGGTCAAATGATAAGATATTCTGCATGTTTGCAATCAAAATAAATTAAATCATTAAATTAATTAAAATCATTGTGGGGAGGGCAGAAATTAGGATGTTTTCAGTGCTGTAGGAGAGTAATTAACCCAGAAAAGTGTCCATATGTTAACCCTGAAAATTCAGAATGTTAACACTGGAAATACATGCAAGAAGCAAGCACAGAAGTAACGGAGATGTATTTCAGATTCACTTCATCCTTCCCATTATTTCTTTCTCCATTCTTTCCACTCTTTTCCAATCAGCTCCCTACTCAAAATTCTGCTCTCTTAAAAATCAGGACTGAAGACTGAGTACTAACGATCAAGATCAGACTTTCAAAACAGCATATATATAGATCTATATGAAACAGTGTTGCTAGAACAAGTGAATGATAGCTTCCCAAAACAAGAGAAATAGATAGCTTTTATGAAAATCTGTTTGGCAGGAAAAGTAGGTCATTCTACATCTTGGCATATTACGACAGAGCTAAGCGAAGAAGCACAAGTTACATTCATAAGGCTCAAAGGTGCTATACTGATAGGCAGGTATTTAAATCAAAGAGCAAGGCAGCATGTGCCCAGCATTTTATTCAGTGCAGCAGTTAGGGCTAACAGTGAGCTATGCATAGCTTTCCATATTTATGTAAAAAAAAAAATCACATATCTAGGGTTTTTTTTATTGTTTTGATAGATTAACACAAGTCAAACATCACAAAGCATTGCCTAGAGTCTCTCTAGCCTTGTGCTGCTGAGAAAGAACTTTCTAAGCAGATCTTTCCAATAGTATCTAACTCAGATTTTTGAGGCAGGCTTTGAAGCTTACACTTTCTCTCCTGCTCACATAAATCAGAATTTTCTTTCTGGATAAGGCACATTGTAAAGAAAGTTTCCTACTACAAGCTCATGCCAGCTCCTTTTGCAATGATTTTGGAAAGAAGAGATGTCTGAGAAATAAAAAAAAAAAAAATCCACAAGGAGCCTCATAACAAGATTTTGACACATGCTGCAGTGCTAAAAATTGGTATATGCATATTATATACAATAGACACATAGTCCAAATCAACACAAGAAAACCTCAGTGACACAACCCAGAAGAATAAAAACAAATTGGAAAAAAACAGCTTCGCCTCTACCTCCTTGTTTTGGCATTAGGCTGACCCTTCCAGTGCTCCTCCAGGTTCCCAGGCTGCTGCCAAGAGGAACACGACACTCGCTATGGAGGCTTTGCCCCCATGCCCTCAGCCCTAGCCCAGCCCAGGCTATTCCCAGAGCGCTCCAAGCACACACAGCCAGCCTCTCTCCAGGCCACAAGCACGGGGCCCGAGGCTCACGGCTCAATGACCACGCAGATGCTCCTGCGCTCAACAGCATCACACAGCTCCTGCCCAAGAGGCTGCAGTCCCTCGGTCTCAAGGTGTCATGAAGCACCACTAGCCCCTGACAGTCCCCATGGGCCAGGGACCCTGAACCACTGGCTGGCTCCAGGGCTTGCTGCCAGGGACAGTAAAAAGGACATTTATGGGGCTAACTATGGAGATCTTTCGCTTGCACCCTGTTCTTAATGAAAACAGCAACTCTCCCACAATCTCACTGGCATCATAACCTGAAGGCAGCCATGGCCTTGGCCACCTCCGTGCATGTAGCCACAGCCAGCTGCTTACTCCAAGGAGGCCCCAAAGCTTATTTCTTGCCATGCCTTTTCCTAACAAATCCCTGCAACTGTGTTTGCAGAAGTCTGTGGAAGGAAGCAAATTTTTCTCCTTCAAGGTGCACAGGTCAGAGACAAGGTTGTAGGAATACAGCTAGGTTTGGCACAGAATATTTGGAAATATGTCAGGAGTGCAGCTGTGTCACTGTCAATATTTCTGATACCTTCAGGACCCTTTTAAGTATTTATTTTTACAGTTAAAGTTTCTAACAAATGTGGATTTTTTAGCTCTAACTATCCTCCAGATATTTTGGAAATGTCATTTTAATGTCATCTCAGGACATTGGAGTAAAAAAAAATTACTGAATACAGCTTTCGGACAACAAGTTTAAGGACTCAACACTGCATTGTGACGGCAGGGTCAGATAGGAAATGTATTGCAGATAGTTTAAACCAATGTTCCCTGACCTAACAGTAAATCCAATATCCTTTTCCTAAGGGTAGCTTGCTAGAAATTCATCTACAGTTTCTGTGCTTGCTGCAAACTAGCTTGTGACTAGCTGTCATTGGGAACCAATTTTGACACTAATCTACAACACATCTTTTGAGATCACAATTTAACAGAGACCTGTACATAAACACAGTAAGAGAGCATAAACTAACATTAGATCGGGGTAACTGAAGATTTTCAGGGATTTCAAAGACCTGTTTCTGAAGGTCAAGGTCAATGTAACATAATTTGCAGAACAGGCATCAAATAACAATTTTAAAGAACAAGACTAGTAATAAGATTCCATAGCAATAATAATAATAATTTTAAAAGTGACAGAGACACTGCTCAAAAGTTCTTTTTAACTGAAGGTCCTCAGTGGGCTAAGCACTCAGCACCTCTGAATTTGAGATGAAAGTCAAGCAGTACAACATCTGCTTGTACAAACAAGACATAAATATTTTGTGTCATTACTAGGCAAGCAAGGGGCAGAAGTACAAGAGAGTAGAGAATTCAGAAGCAAAACTGGATGTACATTCAGATGTCATCTAAATTCTGTGCTCTCTGGTGAAAATCTAAATAGCTCTATCTGTAGCTTGTGGTTCAACACACAATATTTCTGGTTGTTCTCCATCAATCTCCACCACTGTCTTCTGTCCCTTCCTAAACACCTCTTAACTGCTAGCCCTCACATGGCTATGAAATTTTCACTCAGTAGAGGAGTTCTGATATCACCTCTTCACAGCTATAACTGATCTACTATTTTCCAAGATGATTTTTCACTCTTCAGCAACACGATGTCTTGAAGACTATATTACTTCAGTTAATAATTGTTTCTACAAGCATGATTTCAAGCTTCTCTCAAATGATCTAGAGATCAAGTTAAAAAGACTAGAGACGAAGACTACAAGAATAAAGAAGAATAGCAATTTCAGCATCAGCTGAATTGCAATAACACCTACTCTCAGAGAACTAGAAGGCTTCATAATCAGAATTAGTTTTCCTTAATTCTAATTTTTATTTCCAGAAGAGCCATGCGGCACGTGAATCTCTAAAAATGCAGTAGAGGGGAAAATAATGGCGCTGTATGAAATCCAAAAGCAGTCAAAATGAATCTTGGAATTGTAAGAGATAATAACATACCTTCTTCCTCAAAAATAAAATACTGAAAAGGTAAGAAAGTTTCTAGCTATTAAAGTAGTTTGAAATTTAGGTTTCTATTCCTAGTTTCTATATTCCTAGCATCCCACTAAAGTTTAGGGGATGAATCTCCCAGAACAATCAGTGGAATTTCCAAATTTTTAATCAATAGATTATTTGGTGAATTTGATCTTTTATTTGCAAATAGTAAATTAAAATTATTCCATTTGATTTGAGCTGTAATCATAGCTCGTCAACATTCAGAGATTCATAATGGATCACTTCACTTAACAGATTTTGAATTAGCTTTCCCCGAGGACAGTAAACAGACTTTTACTGCCTGACTAAACAATAACTTTTATGCTATTGGTGATGATAGTTCTATCCCTAAGGAGGGGAAGGGTAAATGCATGTCTGTTCATTGATCTATTCACTTTTGCCTTCTGTACCTTACTAATACTTTGACCACTATTACTTAGGAACTCCATATGAAACAACAAGAATCACCAACCACTTTTTATATCTCAGATTAACAGCATTCATGCAAATGAAGCACTGCACATTTGGAAGGAGATGGTTACATTTTTTGTGTGTAAAAAGCCATCAACTGCATCCTGGAAAATTTGACAGCTTACAATGTCAATAGGAAACAAAGTCTATTAATTTTCAGCATGTTACTGCTTAACAAAATACAATTGCCCTATCACTGGTACAAAAGGGAAGATTTCCAAGAAAACATAAATTCGCTATATTGGCTCTTGAAAAAGAAACATCACAAGGATCACTGTGAGTGACTTGGAAAACAAATGATAGTTTTAGAGGATTTATAAACACTTGGAAGAGTAAATGATAAGAGGTTTTGAAAACTGCTGATGGGAATTCATCACAGTGAATTTCCCAAGTAATAAACTACATCTATTTCCCCTGATTTAATAACACTCCAAGGAGGAGAAATAAGGGGGATATAAGTCTTTTAAAAAAAGGAAAATACTGACAACAGCAAACACTGGGGCCCCTATAAGGTACTTTCATCTTCTAGTATCTCGCATACATAAGAGATGTTTTGTAGAGAACATATAGCTTATTGCTCATGAAACCATGTTAAATTTAGAAGTGTACCCAAATTAAAAAATTAATAAGTAAAGAGAATCCAAGTCTATAAGGAGGTTGTAGCTTTGTAATAGGCTGAAACTAGCAGCTGTTTAAACACAGGGAGGGTTTGAGCTGCTGAGATCACGTTGCAGTGCTGATATTTGGACAAATCTCTTGAGGTCTCGAGAAAGCTGCTACAGTTTGCTTCTGATCTTTAGCAAGTCAAGTTAATATTTTCCCATTTTAATTAATCACATACATTTGGTTTTTATCAAAAAGTATGTTGGGATTAATTGATACAAACTACTTCAAGTACTTACTTTAAAATGAAAAAGATCAAGGGTGACAACAGAGATCTCGTCCAACTCTTCTGTGATATGAAGAAATCAGAAGCAAATCCATAGCAACTTCCTAACATTATCAAAAGCTTAACACAAAGAAATGAAAAAGTATAGTTTGTGATGCCCGTCTCATTTTACCAAGACTCCTATTTACCTGTTGACAGTCCTTCTGCATGAACACCAACATTAGCAATTTTATTCCACCTCCCCATAAACTGTAAGTGCTGAGGAGTTAATAAACTGCTGAGGAAAAGCTTCAGAAGAAGCCTGCCTTCACCAAAATAAAAGGCAAAAAGAAAAACCAATGAAACTCTTCCTCAGAGAAAAAATAAAAAAGTTATGCATAGCAAGATTACTGAATGAAAAGTACCAGCACCACCATGCCCTGAGGGTGATGCTTTAAATCCACAGCCAACTTCTTTTGAGTTTGTATGTGAAACAAAACAGCAAAAGTAAAACTAGAAATGCAACTGATTCGGTGCAAAATTAGTTTTTCAATACAAAAGCAGATGTGTTTTAAAAATGCTCAAAGCAAAGTTTAAAGAAATTCTCCTGCCTTGAGTATGTTATTGCTACACTAATTATAATTAAATAATTAAGTTCTTTTTGCTACTCTAATTATAATCAAATAATTAAGTTTTTTTTGCAACTGTTATTTGGATACCTGGTTGTTCCAAAGCCTTCAAACTCCTAAATATCACTTTTTGAAAGAATTAGCAATTTACATGTCTTCTATTTCCACTCTTTGGTTACATTTGGGGTGTATTAGCAAACACCCCAGATCTGTGTTCCCACTCTGTCTCAAATATTCTATTTTAAATGATGAGACATTTCCTACGGGAGCAATTATACTGCCTGCTACTAATAGGAGCACTAAAACTAGTGATGGCTTCATTAAAATCATTCCCATCAACTCACCCCATCAAAAGTTTTAAGGAAAAACACATTCAAAGAAGTTGACACTGTTACACCAGTAACAATGAAGATTCTTAACCACTACAGCTAAGAAAAGGCACTTTCTAACAAAACAACTTGAGACCTGCTAAGGCCTCTTCCAGCTTGAACCCTACAAAGTGCTCTTGCTTAGGAAGAGAACACTGTGGAAGCCCGAAGACTGCAGTTACTTGGCAAAAAATGTCCTCTTTATTTAAGACTCTCTATTCAAACATTTTTTTTTTCCTCCAGTGATTTCTACAATAAAGGAGGACTCATAACATATCCACCTCCAGTACCTAGACCCAACTAACTAACTCATATCACTGGCAGGGCTGGAAGGTCAGATCTGCTCTTTCCCTAGGCAGCAGCCAGCAGCTGTATCATCAAAGCTAATTGAGCTGCCAAGTTCCCATTAAGCATTTCTCAGGATGGCTGTAGGGGCTTACACAGTCCACAATGATAGAAGCAGCTGTAAAGACAACATTTGGAAAGGATAATTTTTTAAATTATTTCTCAGTGAGACAGTACATTAACTGGTAAAAATGCTAGGAGTGGAAGTATTTGGGGGAGTGGTCATGATCAAGAAGATGTGATGATTTTAGTGTGCATCAGACATACTAAAATGTGTGATAGTACAGTATTAGGGATCTAAAACTCCCTATGCAAAAATAAATAAATAAAATTTTATCATACTAAAAATGACATTAAAAATCTCTAGAGTGGATGCTATAGTGCAGCCTGAAGAAGTGAAACTGAACACATAAAACAGCACTTGCTGAATACACCTACAGCACACTGTAACCTTGGAAAGGGTTGGCTCTGTTGAGCTAAAGGGTGTCTTCAATTTCCAGAAATTTCCAGGCTGGCCCCATTCAACGTCTTACAGGTGTGTTGGTGGTCTCTGTGGGCAAATGCTCATTATCCTAGACCTTGAGTGGTACCTACGTCTTGTTCTTTTGAAGCCATTTTTGACAAGTCTGTAATTTTTGTTTTGTTTTTATGAGCCTTTCATATGAAAGCTGTATAGTGGAAGAGAGCAGCAAAACTGAATGAGAGACCAGTGCTAGGAACACAGATCCAAGTGATGCAGAGTGACTGGATAATACAGAACATCTGCCCTTTAGCAGTTGTTTCACGTTACTCGTGGACAGGCTCCTTCTACTCCTTAAGCTGTCAGTCCACTGCCAAAAACCTCTCCATAAACCACCCCCTAAATTTAACACTTGAAAAGATTATACCCACCTTTTTTTCACATGTTAAATGGAGCTCCAGGAATCGTGTGCATATTTCAGGTGGTGGGTTCTCTCAAAGCTATGCTTAATTTACTCCTTTGCGGTTAAATTTGGCTGAGAAACAACATGACAGAGTTTGAGAGAGAGAATGCAGGAGTTTGCTTGTGAAATTCATAAACAGGCTGTGATCTACCTCTGAAGGGCCCCTCCAAAATCTTTTTTTCTTTTTGTAAATATATATATATATATATAAAAAAAGGAAAGCATTTCATTCACTGGACTGATCTCATTTTCTTTTAAATTGCACTCTCTGTAGCAGGGTCAGGGATGGCACAGGTGGAAGCAGAAATCTGTGCATTCAGTGCCACATTGCCATACACTTGCATATGATCTGCTTCTGTCATCCACGCAGTGTGACCTTGAGTAAGCAAGTTACACCCAGTATTACCCACTTACTGGGATCCTTGCAGCCCTACCAGACACTCCAGCATGAGCTCAGGGAGGACACCACAGCCTCAGCCAGCACAGTCACCCAGAAAGTTGGGAAGTAGAAAGCAGATGTATCACTCCTCGGATTCACAGAATGTAAAACTATCATTTTTATCAAAGCTATCACGCTTTGAACAGTCCTTCCCTGTAGATGCAGCTTCTGCACTAAAAGCCTCTTGGTGCCACTTGGCTCCCCTGGGGCCTGGTAGCCCACCTGGCTGTCCACAACATGGCTGCCTTCGCTACTCTTCTAAAGGCAGACCGAAACACACTGACAGGGACTACAAGAGCCACCAGAAGGATTTAGTGTAACACTATTTTTTTTTTTTTTTTTAATAGTAATATTAGGAGTGTTTATTTGGACATGGCAGGATTTGTGGGTGTGTGTGTCATAACTCAAGCTGTACTATTACTTTACTAAATAGAAATTAGGCTGCTGTTTGACTCCAAATGGGCTTACTCTTGGCTTCATGCTCTTGACTCCAAACCCATCATGTGTTGCCCTTAACTCTGAGGTTGGCAGCCCCAAAGGGCAGCATTTGCCTCTTGCTTTGAGCTGTCACCTTTGGGCTGTAAGCTGTGAATGTCAGTTAGGGCCTAGGCAAGGCACACAACCCTCTTTCTGGTGATTACCCAGGGGATTTATATGGCACATAAATTGCTAAGTAATATTCAAAATCTTAGTTTTCCGCATGATAAATCATTTAAAACAGCTTATTGTTCAGTATTCTGGTTTTATCAGTGTTCTGGTTTTCAGAAGGCAACTAAAAGAGTACAAGAGCATCCCATGAAAGTTAAAACAAATACAGTATGTTTTCTAGCCTTCCTTCAGCTCCCCATAGATGGCATTAGAAAAAAAGTTTTCAGCCTTTTAATCCCCAAGCAATTTAATGTTTTTTTTCCTATCTGTGCCCCTTTTCCTACCCCTTCACCCCCAAAAGTGCAACTCCCAGTTTCCTGTGGCATCAAAGGGGTCCTGGGGGACTAAGGTATGTAAAGTATGTACCAAAATGCATCCGAGAAACTTACATAACTAGAAAATACCCATGTGATGCATAAAGTATGAAAAAAGCAGAGCAGTGAGCCTATGCTGCTGTATTTTAGATAAACGCAGGGACCCAGATCTCAGCACAGCTCCATCAAAGCTTTTATTATGTTTATTTTTTTCTAAAGTGTAATTTTCAAGTGAAGATGAAGATGAAGAAAACAGAACTGTACTGTGATGGTGATACAAATTGCTTTTGTTTGTCTATTTATTTTAATCCATGACCTATACAATTTGACCTGCAAGGCAGAATGGCAGCTTGTTTTATTCAACAGAAATGTAATCTCCAGAGATAGCCAGGAAGCAAAACGCATACATAGAGAGAGACCAGTAGAGTCATGTTAGACATGTATAACAAATAAAATTGGCAATGAATATCTAGATTGAATAATGCCAGGAAAATAAACTTCAGAGAAAACAAGTCTAGATCAGTAACCTATATTTTTGGTTCAAATGGAAACAAGCCTTGTTCACCCAGAAGAAAATATATTATAAAAGCTAACATAATACCTGCTTATTGTTCAATAGGTAACACAGTGTAAATACTCTCAGCAGTAACTTGTCTGTTTGCTTTCAGGGGGAAAAAATGTGTGGAATTGTAAAAGAATGGAGCAAAAGGCCTTTAAAAATATTCTATTGATAAAATACCATTAGATATTACATCTGATTTTCTATTTTTTAAGACTATAGAATTTTTTATTATAGTTCAAATTTTAAATTCTATATACAACAGTAAGGGCAGGGACTTTTTTGGTTTTGGTTTGAAAGAATGCTGAAGCAGCCTCAAGCCTTCTAAAAACAGCAGAGATAAAAATACCTAAATCAACTGAGAATTGAATATCTGACGTTTTTATTCACATACTAAGGTGCTTTCATTTCCTTAAACATCTTTTCTAAATCTTCCTAGTCTTCACAGGTCAGAAAATTATTTCATGCAAGAAGTCTATTAATGACTGCAGCTCAAATTTGCGTAAGTACTAAAAATACTTTAATTTATTGCAAATAATACATATGAGCTCATGTTTTGGGTAAGAAAACACTATGCCATTGCTATTATGATTTCTTGTAGTTCAAATATTAAGTACTACATATATGACTAATCCAACCAAAGACCTAGGTACGTGTAAATTGTATGAGTCAACTGAATAGAACTTAATCTTTTCAGTAAACCAATTTTCCTTTGATGTACACCTCAACTACTTAATCAAGCTTTAATTGTTGTTCTCTGTGCTGATTTATGGCAAGCTGAACAAATAAATGTCTCATTCAGAGAATGTTCATTATTGCATGCAGCCAAAATACAGACTGGAAAAGAGTGCTTCTCTGAAGCATTCATATCAGGAACAAGGAAAGTGCTGTTTTCAGAGTGAGAGTGTGTTAGATTGTGCACTGCTCTTCTTTCTGCTCTTAGTTATTAATTTATGTTTTCTGACAATGACCAGACTTCCATGACTTACATCCAAGGTTCACAGAAAGATTTATCAAGTAGTTAAAATTTGAAGCTAAGATCTCCTTCCCTAGAAAATGGCCTTCAAAGGTTCAGGTGCTGCGCATACAGTGACTGAGGAGAGACAGAATTGTATTATATTAATCAGCATTCAGATAGTGAGAGAGAAAACAGAGTTGAAAAATGTAGCCAAGTAAATTGGCCAATAAGAAATACTAAAAAGTTGTTTTTTTTTTTTTTCCTGAAATTCCAACATTCTTCTGGATATGGATGAAAACTGAATTGGAAGCCACTTACTGAGTCCAGGAAACACAGCCTGACTCTTCCTATATTTGGCTTCTTTTGGCTCTTTTCAAAAGAACCCTAAAACTTAATACAGTAAGGAGTGGGATGATCCAGTTTCCATGCTCTTGAAAGCCTGAAGGTCAAAAATTGTATTTCCCAAGAAGTTGTTTATATATCCAAGTAACTGTTCCTCTTTGAAGCTGTGCAAAGGAATGCGTCATATTCAATATCAAAAAGACTGATAGTACTCTGGTGTTTGGCACCTTATTCCCTTTTCCAATGTTATGTTTTGTCTAATAGTTCTTTACTGAAAAATATACTATCAGTCCCAGAGCTGGGGAGAAACCAAAACTATTATCCCTTACAACCCCTCTGCCTTCTAGGAGAGTCATGTTCTGAAACTAGTTCTGTTGCATCTTGTGAAGACACGGACTCAGTCTGGGATGCAGAGTGAGACAACTTTATTCTCAAACCAACTTCTTTTATACTCT
>JAWLRI010000833.1:4850297-4922008 GCA_034781795.1 Crypturellus tataupa
AAAGAAAGAAAGAAAGAAAGAAAGAAAGAAAGAAAGAAAGAAAGAAAGAAAGAAAGAAAGAAAGAGAAAGAAAGAAACATTGTGTTCCTGCATAACTTTTTAAGTTTTGATCGTAAACACACATATGTGTTCACACATGTGAACTATGTGTTCACAAGAACACACAACTGCCTCTTTTTTCCCTGGACCATAGAGTTCATAATCTTGGAATAATGTTGCTTGTTCAAAAAAGAAATAGAATACTGTGAGCACCAGGGTGATGATAAATTTATCATTTTTCTCGCTTTTTTTGTGCCTTGCAGTGCTGAAGACACTTGAATTATCTTCTGTCTTCTGTCAGTTTTACTTTGGAGCAAATCTTACTACTTGCAAACAGTTTTCAACCCAAGTCATTGAGATCAAAAGCCTCTTCCCAGGGACAGGAGAAGAACAACAAGAAGCAGCTTCATTTGCAGCTACCCCACAAGATCAGCCTCTCAGCTTAAACCCTGATCCAGTAAGTCATTAGCTGAGTCCATGTGGGGTTTTCAGGCTTTGGCATCAGTCATTAGGATAGCAGTCCTCAGTTTTGCCTTGACATTTTAAACCCCACATCCATGAGCAACTCAGTATGTGTGTGAATCACCTGGTTGAGTGCTCGGATAGAAAGCACAGCTCCAGTTTCTCCACACTGCTGTCATTTTTCACAGATCTCCCAGGGGAATCTGTATGGACCTTAGATATTTAGCTGTTTACTACTCGATTCACTCTGAGCCTTGTGCTGGCATCCAAGGCAAAAACAGTCAAAATGGACAAAATAGTCACTATGCAGCTTGACAAAGGCACTAACATGTTCAGGGTACTGATGGAAATAATACTAATAAAAAAGAAAAAAAAAGCAGCTACTCGGTTATACCATACCACAGGTTAACAAGGGGGACTCCGTACATCTTCCGCCAGGGGCATGTATGAAGGGGGGAGCTGCAGGGATAGAGGCCAGTTTTCTTTTTTCCGCCTTTCCAATAAGGCTTCCGCTTTCAGACACCATAACAAGTGCACCCTTACTGCAGGAACTCTCTGGGCCAGACGGAAAGCCAGAGTAAGCTTTGGGAATAGCAAGAGGGCAAGTATGGCTCTGAACCACCATCATCTTCCTGTACTTCTCAAAGCAATGCATTGAGCCTTAGAGTTGAAAGTAGACTGGTGTGTATCAATATGATCCTACATGACTGTGAAGAAAAAGGTCCATTCTTGACCTACTTTGAACAGAAAACCAAAATGTGCATCTTACTGTCTACTTAAAATGAAGAGTGTCTATGAGGTTTAAGGAAGCTCCATTTAGTGGCAACACACAGACTTCCTAGGGCATAGTGGTGACACACAGACTTCCTTCCAGAGAAGACAAAATATTAAGGCTCTGGGAACCTCACTTGAGTGCAGATTTTTTTTTAAATTGCTTGAAGCTACCTGTGCGGATGAGGAGAAAAGGTAAAATTAAAGGTGAGGTGGACTCTTACCTTGTGAGCCTTGCTGCTGGATTGCCTGGGAAATGAGCATTCAAAGTGAAGAATAGTAGCATATTTTTGGCCCTAAATAATTAAATAGAAGTGAGTGCTTGTTAAGTTTGCAGGGAGATTCTAAACAGCATATCTCTGTTAGGGGATGACACATAAATAAACACTAGGTTTAAAACTTCAAGCCTTCATCCGTACAAATTTCTGAATAATTTGTACTTCTCATAATAGCAATGAGAGCCAAGTCCCGCACTCTGTTGTTTCGTTATAATCTCTATGGAAATCACATGACAGCTCAAAGTGCCTGTATCCTAGGAATTAACTCCATGGAATATACTTTTTTAAACTGACTTTTTTTTATTTTCATAGCTGGCCTCCTAGGAGTGACTTTTAATGCTTTGATTTAGTGATGAGCAGGGCAGCTCACCATGAGCCCATTCGGTGCAGGGGCAGGAATGCAGGCTGGGCTCTGTTTTGGGTAGGGCGTTGACATGTGATGTGCTGCAGTCGAGTGACAGGAATCGGAATCTCCAGAGCTTTGCACAGGTTCGTCACCGTCCTATTTGTTTTGCTGTGGAGTTTCCTGTAGTTTTCAGCTCTGCTAGAGCTGCTGCAGTTGCTAGATAAGTGCATCGGCCGATGGGTGCGGCTGAGCCAGCGGAGGGTGCCGTTTTGGAGGGTTTGCTTTGGGATATTTTTAGCGGGAGGAATAAGCACGTGCGTGGGGAAGTTTTCCTGATGCAACACAACGTTTCAGTGGAGGTCACCTAGATATGAGATTAGCTGCTTGCAATGAGTATAAATAAAACTAGCAGTCTGAGTCTGACTATTTTTTTATTCTGTCCATTCGCATACAGGGAAATGCATCTGATGGGAGTTTACCATAGCTGTACCTCAGTGTACCTGAAATACCATAAAGCTAAGTAGTAGAGAAAAAAAAAAAAAAAAAACACAGAGGTCTAATGCAGAATAAAGACCACAGGGCACCTAAACCAGATTTTAGGCACTAAAATACACCATGTGACCCAAATCTCAGCTACTCAGGAAGCACCTATGTACCCCAGCCCTGCCTGATCCATGTGTGGGTTCCTAACTCTACACTTTGTAATTCCTGACTTGTTCATAACTAAATCCTTCATTTGACCTGGCCAGTCACTTCTGCACTAGTTTGGAAACTGAAGGGATGAATGATCAGTCGAGGTGCTTCATTACAGAGGTGATGTATTCAGAAGGAGGAGTACCTGCAATGTAGCTGCTCATAAGCGATGGAAGGAGTAAGCACGTCAGCATTTTTACTGCTATTATAGTAAATAGCTATTTATAACTCAACTCTGAAAACACTTACTGGTGTCAGAAAACTTTAGAATGTCTTACTTATGTCCTATATTTACTGAAAACTGGACTGTCTTAAATCACACATAAAAACAACTAAAGCCCAGTAGAGCTCTACTTTTCAAAGGGCTGAGTAATTTGATTCTTCAGATATGTATTGATGAAGACTGAACTTTCATAAGCAAACTTGGACAAAGGAGAAGGACAATTGGTCTGTGAAATGTGGACATATGGAAGACCACAGAAAATAAAATAATACAGTATTGTAGTTTTGCATACTAATACATGGAATCTTTTAAAGGAATATTTATACAAGGCAAATTAACTGTCTAAAGATATCCATTATAAAGAAACTATCTTTAGCAGTCTTTTTATATAGGTATCTTTTGAAGCCATTTGTACCTTTGGCTTCTATAAAATCACTTGGGAATAAGTTATGAAATTTAATAGGGCAATGTGTGTAAAAACAATTCCTTTTGATTCTGCTGCTTGCTCATTTCAGCAAGTTCTTTTAGTTCTTATGCTATGAGAACTAATAAATAGTCATAATCATCCCCTAGACACTTTTTCTCTTTAGGATTTTACAAACTTACTTTCAAAACTAAAGAGTCGTAATCATTTTCTTTCTTTTCCGGTTGTCTTTTCTCGCTTTTTTATGTACCTACTCTCTTTTTATGTACCTACTCTCGTGCTATTGAGTATTTTGTTATTATTTTGGAGGAGGAGGAGGAGTGATCAGACCTGCCCTCAGTTCAGCGTGTGGAGAGCTTTATTTATTCATTGGCCCATTGTTGTTGCCACCATTCTCACTTCCTTGCTCAATGATTTTTTTCATTCCTTTTCCCTTTCAAACTAAGATTTTCAGAAACTGACCCTACAGTGTATATAGTGACTCCAAGATCTCTTTCATAAATGATGAGAGTACATTTAGAGATATTTTTTTCCTATCTTCTTCACTTTACAAATATCAATACTTATTTTCACCTGCTGTTTTCTCATCCCATCATTTACTCTGTGAGTTTCTTCTGCAATTTTCAGAGTCAGATTTAGCTGCAGCTCTCCAGAATAATTTTATGTCAGAAAAAAATCACTGTTTCAGGGTTCATACCTTTTTCCAGATGATTGATGCATCTATTGAACAGCATGGTTCTTTTAAGACTGCATTACTAACCTTGTCTCTAACATTAAAATGATGATGACTGTGTATTCCCAACCTTTATTTCATATCTGCTAGTCAGTTACTAAATCACGTTAGGACCTTATGTTTCTTTAAGTATTTATAGTGAGGAATGTTTTGAACAGGTTTTTGAAAACCCAGTACATAATGATTAAATTATGCCTATGTTGTATCCTTCAAAGCCTCTGATAAGTATGTGTGCGTGACTTCTTCCTGAAGAATTTATAACTCTTTCCAGGATATATATTTGAACTCTGTTATTAAACGTATTCCTCATTATATTTGCTGCTAATCAGGAAATCAGAATTATTGGCGTGTTGCTTTCCAGGACAGCCCAGAGCACTTCAGGAGCTGGATTCATACTTGTCATGTTGCTCCTTAGTGTCTTGGGCTGATTTCAGAGCGGGTACCAGAGCACAGCCTAGTAGTTCTGCAGGTGAATTATCTTAGTCCTCTAGACCTGACAGTTTTTGCTATTCATTTGGTTAGTTTCTTGCCAAGACCTAGTATTCTGTCTCTTCAGCCTGGACCAAATCCATAACCTCATTCCTTGTGAAGAAACACTCCCCTCTTCTACTGTTGCTAAAAACAAACCTGTAGCAAACAAGATAGAAATCCAGTTCACACAAATCTCTATGTCATCTTTTCTCCTTCCCCTTGTTCAGGACTGATTACATGTTTTGCCTGAATTTCTCGCAAATTTGCAGAGAAGTTGCAGAGAAGTGACTGTATTCCTGATTACACACTTGAACTGTTGAGCATCCTGGTCTTCTGTAGGTCTCAGTGTACATAAATTACTCAGGAGTCTCTTGTGCCAAATCTGCAATGTTTCTTTTTTCTTTGTGCTCTTTAAAAATCTAGAAATAGATCTAGGCTTCCATCCCCTTTCACATTTACAGCACTTTCTATATACAGAGTCACTCCTTCCAAATTTATTCCTCCAACAGCAGTAATTTTAATCTTGAGCCAAAGAGTCCACATCATCCTCCAACTCCCTTTTTTAGCTTGTTCTGCCCACAGTAGTGGCCTTCTGGTAGAGACTGTGGGCTGGTTTTAATGCTGCATATCCTCCTCTTTCTGGGAATTTACTCTAGGAAATTTATAGGAAATATAAAAGTAAATTAAATAAAAGGATTACATCGTCAGGTCCCTCAGATGATCTAAGTTATATAATACTGAGTTCTCTTGGCCTGTCAGATGTTTACTTCAAGTTTTGTTGTCAATATCTCTAGAGAAAATACTGACTTCTGTTTTTCTCATTTCCAAAATCATTTGTGGAAAGCAGAAGGCCAAAATTCAACTTCTTTATGCTCAATATATATTTATAGAAATACAATTAGATATTTGTAAATATAAACATATTGAACCTACTATATGTGAGTGAGTATACTGAATATATAGGAGTTTAACTGCATATATGTGTGTGTGGATATATATACACATGTACACATATATGAATGTATATATAATATGGTCATCAGTTCTTCTGCTACCTTTGTCCTAAATCTTGCAGGTGCACTGATCCAATCCCACTGCACCTTCCCATCACATCCTTTTTCTCAAAATTTCTTGTTTTTCATGAATAGAAGAAAAATACGTCTCCACTGTTCAATACCCTGCACAGGCATATTCTGTGCTTGTGTGCCACAGGCACTTTTAATAGACCTGATCAGATTTCCACTTGACCCAATAGATAGTAAACATATTCTGGGTTTCTTCTTTGAAAGAAAACGCTAGGAAAAGATCCTTCCTTATTTCTTTGTGTGATATCTTTCATTCGTAATTGGGTAACACATTCATTCATATGACAGTGAACTGGAATAGAGCCTACATTCTAATATGTTCCAAGTCTGGAACAAATAAATATACAACATTTCCCCCCCACACTTCTGCTAGTTAGCATGTGGTAATTAACACTTGCTAAAATGACTAAAATTTCAAAAGTGGACATGCTCTGTGAGAAAATCTCAGAGTGATTATACTGTGAATACTTCTGTCAGAAGGCAAAAGGTATTTTTAGCAATCTCATGTCATTTTTGTATGAATTTTGTCACATTGTAACAAAAAAAAACAATTCTTGCAGTCTGGCTTTTTCATTTCAAATTCAGAGGATTGTTTTCAGCCCCGACTTAGTGGCCCTAAGTGATTTAGCAAGAGTTGATCACAGGAAACTAGGCCAGGCCCAGCAAGGGGAAGAGGGGCAGCAGTGCGGAGAGCAGCTGTGGGCGCCGGGGTCGGTACCTTGGAGCAACCATTCCTCCCCACGTCTCACGTTGTGTGCGACCGGGGGAGAGAGGACACTTCTCTGGTGACAGAGAGGAGGATCATTTTGGGTTTGCAAGGGGAAAGTGGATCATTTGGTGAGAGATTTTCACTCCTTTTTCACAGGTAGAGATAGCTATCAAAGTGCACAAAAATGCCAATTCAAATCTGCATAAGAAAAAATTCACTGCTGGTCTTCTTCCAGCTAAACACATTATGGATACCCTTATAAAACTATCAGATAGGACAGACCAGAATGATGAGGTTCCCATTGAGGAAGGTGAAGTGGCGAGGGAGAAAAAGAAGTGGGTTTGTGAATCAAAAACATGTTTGCATTTATTGGATCGCTTTGAATCTGAGAAGCTGTGATGAGCAACCTGGCCCTCTAAAGGACAGAGGTATTTGATGTACTGCCCTGGCAGCTGAGAATCGGGGCAGTAGTGGTGGGACAGACCATAGGAAAACATGGAAAAGTGCCGCAAAAGCAGATGATAAAGGTATTTTAGACCAGTGATTCTCTCCTTGCGAGGCAGTTCTCAGGGCCCCGTCTTGGCCACAGCGTGAGCTGCTGTGCTGGGATGGCAGTGAAATGTGACCGGTTATCATCACCGGCTGTTTTACAGGTGAGGAGCGAACAGTGTTCATGCGATACCAAGTACTCGCTGTGTGCTGAACCGTTTTCTGGGAGCCTTGGCTTTGTTTTCCTTTAGCCCCGAGAACAAAAAAGAAGCGATGCAAGGAAATGCAAAACGAATTAAAAAAGAACAATGGAACTGTGCTTGCTTTGTTTAATTCTGAAATCAAGGTCACTTAAAAGTACTACAGCTTTTATTTGTTTTATTGTTTTTTTTTAAGGATTTTTTTTTTTGGCAACATCTTTCTTTTCATTTGACGGTCCTGTTATCCCAGAACTGTATATGTTACTGATCCTGCTTGTATTCAAAGCTGTTATTAAGTGGAGTCTTTTAGATTTTAGAGAAATGATAATGGTTCCAAAGATGACAGAAAGTGGCAGCTGGTGACAAAAAACCCCCTTGATAAGACGACAACAGTAAATCAAACTACTGCCACTTTTTCGTTTCATGTTTGTTAATACCACCTCGCCTTTTGAAGTTTAAAGCAAGGTTCAAAAGAGCCAGGTGCTGAATCATAATATTAAAGCAAGTAAGGAGCTCCATGAAAGAGAGGAGATCTGAGAGGGGAAAGCAACAAACACGGCTTTCAACTGCCTTTTGTCGGCCTTTCTGCAGATGTCACCAGTTGTTATCCCCAGCAGAGGCTTCAAGCTTGTAGCGGTGCCTCTGGCTGATTCCAACTCAACGTTTCAAGTGTCAATCAAAAAGGAAGGACGCAGCTTAGGTCCTGGTCATTGTCCTGTGAAAAGAGCCAAGCATTTAACATTGATTTAGCTCCCTCAGTATACAAAGATAGAGCCAGCTTTGTACAGCAAAAGGGCCCTTGGCAAGGTTGCTTGTAGAGCAATTCCATCGCATCCGATGTTCCTTGGTTTAGCTGCAGTGTCTGGAGTCCTATGAAAAGTTATTCAGGAATGAGTGAGCAAATTAAAAAGAAATAACATGCTCTCCTAAATAGCAATGCAAGCCATAGAAAGTGCTCTTAACGTCATTTAGCCCTGAAAAGCATTTTTAATAAAAGTATTTTATGCTTTTAAATAGCATTTAACAAGGAGAAAAAGATGTTTCAGGACAAGAGGGAGCCTTTGTGAAACCCATCTCCACTGCATTGGATATGCAGTTGTGCTGGTGAAGCATTTTTTTGTCAAGTGCTCGCTTATTCTGTTTTTGAGCTACTTACACTCACTGCTACCCACACACTGCATTATTCTTCTGTGTGGGTGTAAAAAATACCCCAAAACCCAAAAACGACAAAAAAGCCCTGACTGAATTCCACAGACACCCCACAGTCCTGCTTTCCCGTCTTTCCTCTTCTGTCAAATTCCTGCCCGCTTCTCTCTTGTCATTGTCTTCAAAACACCTTGACAATTATTTCATTCTCAGCCATGGCATTCTCCATTTGTCTCTTACCCAGCATTGCAGATGAGCTACGCAAGTCACTTGGCATCATCACAGAAATGACAAAAATGACAAGTGTGGTGGGGGGCAAGTTCTCATGAATGTGGCAGAAACCAAACTTAAAACTCAACATGAAGCTAAGTGAAACACTAACAAAGTATGCCCATCTCTTTAAATGGAGCCAACACAAGGTAATTTAATCCTTATACATTTAAGTGATGTCAAAATCATGTAAATAAGTTTTTTACTGTCATTTTGCTTAGAAATGGGGTTCTTCATTAGAAGGTTTCCTTCATCTCTATATGCAATTTTAGTGCACCGGGAGACTTATGAGCCTTGATACCACAGTGACAGCAGTTTGATTCAATGAAATTCTTGTGCACACAGCTAGCTTTTAACCAGATGAGGAAAGCAGCTAAAAATATGAGGAAAATATTTCCCTTTTTCAGAGCTGATATTGGTGCTGTTTTCTGTTTCGCAGATTTTTTTTTTTTTTTTTTTGCCAGTATTTTCCCCTCTTGCAGAACCAACAAAACTACTAGTTAGAAAAGCATGGAATATCTCAAAAGAAATAGGACATTTTCATGCTAATAATCATTTTTCACAAACTTGTTTTTCTTCTTAAGGACTAATTTCCTAGTAATATCTTCCTAAGCTAAAATACACTGGCTGACAGTACTTTTCATCTCAAGCGAAACAGTGCAGTACCTAAAACTAGCCATGTGCTATAGTACTCTTTCTGAATCTGGGACAGAGTTACTCATGATCCGTCGTTCTGGAATGAGCCACATTCCAACAGTCTGCACTTGTGCAGCTCCTGTTATCTGCAATTTAGAAATATTCAAATAGAGAATCTATCAGGAGCTGGGTGTATTTTTAAATACACGTATCATTACAAGACACACTTATTTTTGTGTTCCCATGTAGCAGAAGGCGTTTCTAACGGTCACTGTAGCTGGCACCTTAGTAGGCAGTCAGAGAACACATGACTCGTTGAGGTAAGGGACAGATGCACTTCTGCAGATTTTCAGTGGCATTTTAAAACTTTTGCCTTGGTCTAGCCCATGTCCTTTCTGGCAGTTGCTTTCTGTAGAACATGCTCACAGTTACTTTTAAACAAGTGTAATGCTCAGAGACACATACATATTTGCACCAGCCACATGGTTTTAAGAACTGATCCTTTCCCATGGCCAGAAAATGGCTCGCTCCATATGCTTCCTCAAAGGAATAAGAGAATAGGAGACGTTTGCTTCTCTCCACCTGCCGCATGCCAATGTGCCATACTGCTTCTACCACTGTACAGGAGATGCTTTATCTCTCAGCCGTCATTTTGGTGGAATTTCTGTTTTGCTTTGCCACCCACAGCGCACTTGGTGGTTTAGCAATGCCACTCTGCCTGAGAGCATGTGCTATGCCAAGTGTCTACCTGGTGCAGCTTGTCCTTCTCAGGAGGGCAGCCAGGATACTGACTTCTCAGGTGGCCACGCTGGTCCCCGTGTATTCCACAGACAGCCCAACAAGCACTGGGCATTAGGGGTCAACAAGATATCAGAGAAAAGAAACCAGATATAAGAAAAAAGCTCAAATTTTGGCTGTGATTTTTAAAATGGCAGCACGAGCCGGAATATCTCTGATATTGGTCAATGATGAAAATAATAGTAATAATTATCCCTAGATTTTTGGTCCTTCATGGCTCTGAGTGACAACACAGTTCCCATGTATCTTGAACAGCCTGAAATTCAAGTAAGAGATGAACAGGATTTACCTTTCACAAATCTTAGCACATTTTATATACAGGTAGGTCCTCGCGGTGCCGTGTCATGACATGATGCAAGTTCAGGTGTTGGAAGCAGCATAGTCACTGACATGGCTGGACTGTCTCCAGTCCCAGAACTGGACTGTTTGCAACAACTTCCCTGACTGTCATAGCAGGGCCCAGTGAGACAGGTCTGCAAACAAACAATGTTAAGAAATGGCCTTAAGTACTCCACTGCTCATCTTCTACATAGCTTAAGTCATAGTGTGCCCCCAGATCCGGCTTCCTCCACTCAGCTGTCTTTTGACTGCATTCCAGTAGGCTTTGAGGGCACTTCTTGTCTTGCTTTACGTAATGGTATAGATAAAATTTTGGTGTCCTCCTTCATTTTCCTGTCTCTGCTTCTACTTAAAGTAAACTATACTGTCGATGAACCGCTGTCACATCTTTTTTGCACTCCTTAAGCTCAATGCACCATCTTCAGCCTTTACACATTTAGGCACCAGTAGATATCCTCTTTTTCTCCTTTCTGTCTATCACTTTCTGGATTTTCTTTTCTCTTTCTGATTGATCCTTCATATCTCATGCAGGGATTCTCTTTCTTTCTCAGCTTTCTTCCCCAAGTTTTTGCCCATGATCTGCTTTATGTCCTAGTGTTTTCTTCAGCGCAGAGGTCTATAACTGCAGTTTATAACCTATTGCTTGCATATTCTTCTTTGATATGTCTCCATCCAGAGTATTGACCTGTAAGATTTTCCTTGTTGTGTAAATATCAATTTAAGTTTAAATTTAAATTGTTTCATCTGCCCCATTCTCCCCATCAGCATCGTCCCTGTTTTCTATCTTCACTCACCTCTGTTTATCTACTATACTGTTACAATCTGACTTTCCCAGACCACTGAAGCCCTCCTTGAAGCCATCATCATTTCCTATCCTCCCTCCTGTCTCTCTAGTGTTGACTGGGTGTCCTTCAAGTACAACTGAAACTCTGCTGTGAGGGTTCTCTCCCTTGCACACTGTTTTCTTAAGTCTTAGGCATGAGTGGTCCCTCTTCCATAGACATTACATGACCCATACATTTAATTTTACTCAGTGGCTGCTACATTGAACTTCCATGCAGTTCTTCTGCTCATGTCCAGAGGGGTAAGGAAGAAAATGCTCTCCAGCAGCCGCTGATGAAAAGCCAAAGGTCACGCTGCGGGAACAAATGCAGGATGAGACAGGTGACACACATGTCCTCAGCAGACCTTCTGAATCATTTTGGTTTTGCACTTCAAGTAGGGATTTGCACAGCAAGGTCTGTCTTTGTCCCAAATGACACCATCAAGAGAATAGCAGAGCTTCACTGGAGCTTCCACAAATTTAGAACAAATTCAGATCACTTCTGCTGGTGATATAAAGCAAATCAAGCAAACAAGCAAAGGGCTGTAATTGTTAAAAATCACTGCTTTGTTAAATCCTTACGCTATATAGGCAGAGCCAAGTCAGCACTTCAGGATTATTCTGTGTTGCCAGCACCTCCTACCTTGTCCTCACTTGCACGCAGGACCTACTAGTGTTTCTAACATTAGTTTTCCTTTTCGGCTGATGGTGACACCCATCCTGTGCATTGAGAAGAACGACCAAATAACCCTGCACTGACAGGGCTCTGTGAGAACAGGTAGCCTTGCGGGAAATGATTCAGTAGCTGAATATTGCCTCTGTGCAAGATAGTGCCCCATCACCACATCCAGAGTTCATCTCATGGTTCTGGTCTCATAGGCTGCTTATTAACTGAAAGGCAGAATGATCACCACATTTTGAGCTCTGCACTTGCCTTACAAGGAAGAGCAACTGTAGGGTGCCTATAACATACTGGAAATCCTTTCTTAAAAGTTAATATTTTTAAAAAGATTTATGATCAAATGTTACATCACTGGTACAGCGAAGGATTTTGTTTGGGTTCTTTAGAACTTGCTTGGATTCCAGGATAAGGAAATTACATTATGGTAGAATTAGAAGCATGTGTGTGCATGTGTGTGTCAGAAATAAAGGAGAAAATGAGCTAGGCGTGCTTTATCCCAAATCAAGCATTATAAAGTTGGGAAAACGAGGACTTAAGCTATACTAAGGAAAAAAAAAGAGCTAAGGTCATACTTGTTTACAAGCCTACTATTCTTAAGTGTACTATTATAAGTGTACAATTAAGGTACTGGGAGAATTTTAACATTTTTTTGCACAATCATATCATGAAAGAAAAAAGGAAAAAAGTAAAAGCTCTAAGGTCTCTGCCACCATAATTTCTCACTCATAACTGTGTGATATTGCAAATCAGAAAGCAGGACACAGTTATGTCTTCTGATCTCCGGGACCAATCAATCCAGACTACTCTTCATCCTGGCAGTCCCTGGCTTCTCTTTGTGCTCTTCCAGTAGCACAGTAGCACATCTCCCTTATTCTGTTTTATTGGGCCAAATTCAAGCATACTTGAAGCAATTGTACCTCCTTTGAAGGTACCAGAGAGACCCAGCTTGCAGAAGGACTACATTTGACTGATCACCCTGGCAAATAGCTGGTGAAGGCCTGGTAGTACATTTTTAGAACCTACTTTGCCTTCTGGTTCCTCAAGAAATAATAAAAAAAAAAGACAGTTTTGCTGCTTTGTTTGTTATTCCCTTATGTGACCATGCTTTTATTTCATTCCCTACCCACAATAGTTCATTTCTGTTATGCCATTATGCCTTCTCAACCTATTCACTCCCAGCCCTTCTGCTCTTGATGTGCCATCTTTAAAAAGATCACATACATGAGCCATTCATTCTTCTTGGAGGTCAAAACAAAACAAGTGACAGCAGTAATTTTCTATGAGCAAGTAGACACAAGTACATTGCACACTGCTTTCAAAACTTTTTGAGCAGCATTGCCACATACCATATCCTTGGAGGTCATGAGATAATGCATTTGCGTTCTTCAGTATTGTGAGAGTAATGTTTCTGGTTGCCATTGTGTCCTCTGGAAATAATGGCTTCTGGTCACTACAGGTTAGTAGATGCAAACAGCAGACTATATCATAGCAACTTTGCTAATGCGGAAACCATTGTACATCCAGTCGTTCCTGCCTTATCCATAAAGAATGAATGCCTAAGTGTCATATTGGAAAAAAAAATGACACAGTCCTGGGAGTGTCAGGGATGTAACATTTACAACTCAGTACATAATTTTATTTATATCAGGATGTCATGACTATAATTACAAAATACAATCTTGCATAAGTGCATATTATCACCAGTGTTAAGGCCTACAGCACAGAGAAATCAAGTTTAATTTGTTTTCATTTCAGATGTTGTAACTCTGTGCTTGCCCTGTCCCTTCATTAGCAAAAGCTCAATGTACATAGTCTATAGTGAGCATTTTCATTCACCTATCTAATGCAAATACCCTCTTCAGTCTCATGATTTCTGTACAGCCTAATGGATTGCAGACAACAAAGTCTAACTCACAGACATTGTCTTCCTCTTTATTTGCTGGACAATAGTTTTGTGATGGTGACTCCAGTCAACATCTCCTACAGCTGATGTGACTACAGGAAATATTGGTGCACAGTTTTAAAATGGTTGAAAGTGTCTCTATCAATAATTAGAGATCAGCTATCAATCTCATTTTGAAAGCTACCAGGAATCCACAATCCCAGCTTAAGTTATCTTTGTAATTAAACATATCAATGTTTCAAAATTTATAGCCAAACCTGAAAATACCACTTCTTACCGGACTCCTCTGAAAGCTACGCCCACTTGCTCAACATGACACAGTGATTTAGTGGTCAGGCTGTTTTTCAGGCTTCAGACACTTGCCCTGCTCAGTATCAGAACTGTCTGGTCCTGCATTTTTGCCACTTCACTGTGCTGAGAAAGCAGGACTATCCCTCTGGAATCATCTCTGTTCAGTTGCTAGATGATAAAGCAAGTGCAATGCATAGGCATACATTAGCTGGTGCCCACCAAGATTTATTTAGCAGGCATGGTGTTGAAGGGTTTACAGTTGGGCTCAGTGGTCTTGAAGGTCTTCTCCAACCACAATGATTCTATGATTCTATGGTTATCATAAAGGCATAGAAACAATGTTTGGAAAGAACTTTTGGAAGCCTCTAGACTCATCTTCTTCTGAGGGTGAGACAATGATCAACACTGGGCCACGTCTAGGGCTTTCTTAAGAGGTAGAGTTCTGTTACTTCTCTGTTCAATTCATTTATTTTGCATTAAATACTTAAATATACACTGTCTGGAAAGAGCAGGAAAATCCCAAGATAACCCATCTGGTGTAAGATCACACGTGCTCACACACACATCTCTCTGCTAATGCTCCCTGAGAAAGAGTACTGCTGTTACAACCCTGATGCTTTGAGAATACCTACATGACAAAGTTTTGCAGAAAGAGAAGTAATATGTTAGACCAACTGATTTATCAGCAAGCTCTCAGGCTTGCAACTACCTATTCACATTTCAGACCTGAAGAAGGGATTGTATCTATTTCTTCCAGTGTGTTTTCTTTTTCCCAGATGAAACTATTGACAGAATCTGCAAATGGCATTTGCAGATAGTTGTGGTTGAAATGGTATTTTTGTTTGATTCTTTTTACTGATCACTTCTATTGGAAATCTCCCATATGGCCATCATCAGCCAGGTGTTGGTTCCATGGTAAACATCAGACATTTAAGTTTCCCTTATGCTTGTCTTTTTCTGTCTTTAAAATGCTTTCATTGTCCATTTTCATTATCCTGCCTACCTACATGCTTTCACCTATATCCAACTCATTTCATTGCTCATGTAAGTTGGCATAATTTTAAATTGCATGCTCACAGCTTGGATTACTCTGGGTAATGTAATAACTTATGTAGGCAAACTCCTCATACGGTTCTGCTCAGTCTTTTTCTACGGTGGCATTAAAACTTTAGTCACTTTTCTTCTTGCTACGTTTGTAATGTGTCATATTATATTTTTTCTGCCTAGGATAGCCAACACCAGGTTTCAAAAATTCAGTCTCTTATCCCTTCTGCTAGTCATCAGATTATAACTTCAATACATTTGGGATTCTTTTTATTTGCCTCATGGACTTTGCTCCTTTACGGTTGAAATGTTTTAGAACTTCTCTATAACCACAAGTACAAGAAATTTTGGTTTGCTATTTTCTAAGAGAGGGAATGAAAGTTGCACTTCTAAGGTATCTAAAGAATTCTAAGAGGAAAGCCATATGAACAGCAGTATGAAAGATGCCCATTAAAATTAAATGAGCAGCTAATATTGCCACTGAGCTAACACAGCTTCATCCTGAAAAAACACATGCACATATATAGCTTTCTTGTCATCTCAATCTCACATATAAAGAAAGTTAACCCTATACTCATATGATTACAAATTGAATGTTAACACTTCCTTTTAAAAACACTGATCAAGAAAAACAAAGCTGTTAATTACTGTGGGTCATTAAAGTTCATAAAAATATTTTCTCCTTAGCAAAGCACTAATAATTAAGCGCTCTTGAAATGGAGAAATGAACAATAGAATTATTATATGATTTAATCAGTTTGGTTTTAGCTTTTTTCTTTCATTCTAGTTCCCATTAGTCAAAGTTTTCCCTGTAGGTGAAAGATGCTGCAAGATGGTGTGGGCTAACATATTACAGGATGTATGAGATTGGGTGATATTTGCATCTATAAGAAAAAGAAACTAGTGCAATTACTGGCATTACAAGTCTAGTTCAGCTGAGGATCTGAACCCTACTGTGTTTATTATTAGACGGAATGGATGAGAATATATTCATTTTGTGATGAACTTTTTGATGGCCTTGTTCTTTCTTCCTTTCTTTCCATTTCTCATACTCCATCCAAAATTTGCTCTGCAGAAATTCAATGGACACATTTTTTTGATCTCACTTGAATCTTAATTGCAAAGCCAACTAGATTTCACCATGGTTTATATGCTCCCCCACTTGCTATCTGTAATCACAGTCATTGTGAAACTCAAAGCTAAGTCAAGAATTGTTGTCTTTTTATGGCTCCCTCTTTTATATATGTTGTGTTGAAGAGCGGTCGTTACCGCTTTTTTTGTCATTATTTCTGGGCTTCACTCCATTAGCTAGTGAACGGGCCTTCTCTCATTGCTTTCCTTCAGTAAATACTGTAACATTCAGCTTCCTTTCAGGCTTATGCTTTTAAAGAAAATTTTTGTACAATTAAAGATACGAAATTGCTAAATACAAGGCTGCATTCATTGTTCTCCCTTTTTGAAGGTTTAATCACACTTAATGGCTCTCTTGAAAACTTGAATTTTCCATGTTGATGGTTTTACCCCACTGAAAGACTTTTCTAATATACTTTTCAAGTGTTTTTTCCTTAAATGAGCTATTCAAGAAGTTTTGTGCAGAATAAGATTGAGGAAGGATATATCCAGAAACAATGATGAAATGGGTCCAGGGTTATCTGTTTATCCAGTGGGGATTCATGAGCTCAACAGCATTCAGAAATAGAAGAGAAAATGCAGACCTGTCCAGCTTTGAAGGACATGACCTGAAATGTCTCATGTGCCTTCTTTCAGACCAGTCTCTGCTGCTCCATTCTGAACACGTAGCTCCTATTCCCCACCTGGACAATCGCTATCACGGCAAGGCCTGGACTGACTCCACAGGCCAAGGAGCCATCGCTACTCAGTAGGGTTGGGCCTAAGAACTTCTTGTTCCAGCCATTGCCAGCACCACCTACATGTCCTGTGACTGCACCTCTCCGAAGAGCAAGCTGCCAAGGGCCGCCCACCCAAGGCTGAGGTGGTCTTGTTATGAAGAGGAGAAGCATGCAACTTAACTAAACTGTAGGTAATCATCCATCACTGACCAGCCCAAGCTAACAGCCATTCCTAAGAGACATGGAGTAGGCCCTGGAGCACTGTTAGACTTTGACATTTTATCAGTGCTGTTTATCACATGTAGAAATGAAGTCATGCACCCTGGGAAAGCTCTGAATACTTACAAACACGGCATCCCATTTACTTAGTAGCACCAATTCCTTTGCTTTTCCCAGTGCTTCTGCCTTGATGGTCAAAGCCATTGCGGGTATTGGACTTTACTTCCTGAGATATCACATCTCCTTCCACCAACATGACCTCCCATGACATTTGACGGGAACAATCTGGACTGTGAACCAACTGGGGAAGCTGGTGAGCTTATGCAATGAAATTCTCACAGCTCCTGGATCTAGACTCTGCAATTTGCCTTTACCCTTTCTGATAGCCACTGATCCCAACACATTCAGAAATAAGTGTGCACTTCATTTGTTGCACCTGTTTTCCCCGAATAGTTCACTGCAAACCTGCAGATTCCCAGTCCCACCCACTTACACACAGAACCATAAACTGAGCAAACACAGACCTTTGGAGACAGCTTATAAACTACAAGAGGAGAAGGGAGACAGAGAACAAAATCATTTTTCTTATTTTATTTATATGTCTAAATATTTGGCAGTCACTCAGCTACTTTGGTAATGGGGACCATATAAGTAGGTAGGTGCAGAGATAGCAAGATAAAGATTATAAATTAAATGCAGCAGCAGTAGTATTTCATCTATTTGTCTCGGGACTGATACCACAACATAAATCCTGAGATACTTTAGATTAGATAGATTTGATATGCCAATCTCCACTTAAATATTTTGGGTCTGCTCCCAATAAAGTTAATGGAAGTAGGATCAGCTCTTTATTGCTCCCATGCTATCAGTGAGTCTTCAGTTCCCATTAAGCAATTCATGTTTTCTATTATACTGATACAAAAGCCTCATTCTCCTAGTCTCGGAGTCAGTGGGTTTCATTTTTATCAGCGGGAGCCCCAATAGGGTATTAGCGCTTTAAATTGAAACTCCCAGACTCGGTGCACATGGCTCAGCGCCGCTCATTCATATTATGGGCGCACTACTCTTATCGTATGTGCAAGAGCACTTAGTCCTCAAGTGCTCTTCGGCTGGGAAGGCTGAGGGACAGAGATGACTTGACATCATCTTGTTACGCTTCCTGCCTTCCTCCCTCCTTCCCTCCTTCCCTCCAGCCCCCCGCTTTTCTAGGAGCCGTTTCAGGTCATACTGGCCCCAAGGCTACTGAAAACGGCTCTTGTGCAGACATTTACTTGAAGTCTTTTTTTTCTCATTTTAAAAGAGCTGTTTTTCTTGCACTCACAGGCTATTCGGATCTGCCCAGGTGGCTGGGGCAGGGAATGGGATGCCTTAGCAGAGCGCTTAAGGGGATGCAGACAGAGCGCTCTGGGAGGTTCCTATTCAGGACAGAAATTCAAGGCAGGAGTGGGCTACCTAATCACCTGATGTTGCTGGCTCCAGCTTGCACAACCCCTCTTGCTCTTTGTGAAGGAGTATTTTCAGCCAAGGTTTTTGAATTATCACCTACCGTGAGTTCTGGGGTCTAGGAGTCAGATGAATCTGAATAGCAAATGTTGCACACCTCTGTATTGCTTTTGGATTTGCTGCATGAAGTGAAACAGTCAGTAACAGGCTTATGTGACATATGTACCGGGTTATAACCAAGCCCATTTTCTGCATTTGTAATGAATCTTTCCTGAATGATTCTTATTCCGAATAATGGCAAACAGCAAATACAATTTTAACTGTAAAGTTTGTGAACAGAAAAAGAGGAAATCCAGGGATTAAAGACTTCATTATGTGCCCCATTCTGCTGCATTTACATGTCGTCGGGTACCCAAAGTGGTTTTACCTCACTGCTGGACCTGCTCACCGATGTCCCACCGTACCTCAAAGACGGGTCCAAGTCCTGCCCCAGCCAAGCACATGCTTGAAGAGAGCAGTGATGTTAAGCATTATGCTGAATGGAGCTGGGTAGATGTGCAGTAAGATAGCAGGCAAAGTGAGCGGTAAAATCCAAGTCTGTGACCTTTTTCCCCACAGATGGCTAACAGGCACAGCTCGCTATCGGGTTTCCTGTGACTGCAGTGATACTCCCTGCTTCACTTGGGCATGGGCATTGCTGAACAGTGCTTTGTCTTGCACCCTCTCTCGGGGTTTCTTATAGGCATTGTGCTGGAAAATAGTGTTTTATCGTCTCAAATCCACGAGGAAAGTCACTTGAGGAAGTCTTTAGGTGTCATGTGATGTTCATTCAGTTTGTTTTGTCGAATGCAGTGTGTCTTCTAAGTTACTGAATAATTTTACACAGTGCAAGGAGTGCTAATTTTGATAAACTCTATGAGGTTTGTTGTTTCACCCAAACAATATGCTAAAATACTAATTTCTAAGCTACTCTTTGAATCAAAATCAGTCTTTTCTGCCCCTTGTTCCATGGCTCTCCAGCGCTGCCAGAGAACACGCACAAGCATGCTGGACCTGCAACTTTGCTGGTAATGTTTATTTTCAAAAGACAAATATTGTACCAGCATTAATGCCAATTAGGAGACTTATTTGACAGTCTGACTGCTCCATCTGATGCCTCAAGGGCAGATTTTCAGCACTTTATGAAAGATGTTAGCCAATGACTGCTGTATATGAATAAAATATAGAGGAAAATAGTTTTAATAAACATTTAAAAACAAAACATTCAAGAATTAATTGTGATCATTTACATGCAAATAAAGGATGTGTTTTATATCCACAAAGACTAACACATTCAGAAAGAAAGCTTCCACTCTACACTTAAACTTGCCCTGATGTGACTCCATATTACAAGTGTTTGGGATGCTGTGTAATCAACCCTATACAAGTTACACTATCTAGCCTAAACGGGGGTGATCCCACAGTCCTCCCGCATTCTCTGAATCCCCCTGGTTTTGCTTTGGTTTTCCTCATTGTTATTTACATTTAATCACCTGATAAAGTTATTTCACACTTAGTTTTAATTGCCTAATGTTGATTTACTTGCAAAATGTCTCCTATGCATGTGAATGGCTCCAGTGCTGCCATTGAAGTGCAGCTCCCTTTGAAGTGAAAGTCATCTCCAGGAAGAGCCTGCACTGAGGATCACAAATTGAGCAGCATTTGGCCCTCTTCTATATCTTCTTTGGATAAAATTCCAGGTAACTTCACGATAATTTTACAGAACAGAGAATATACTATCCACCCCTCACTCTTGCTACATGGTGACTGTGAAAAAGATAGTGTCACATCACAAGAAAACGTTTCACAGGTTGCTTCCATAATCCTATCTGAGCAAAATATCTCTATCAAAGCATTGATAGAGATCAAAGCATTTCCGAGTTAAAATTTTAGTTTCTGAGCTAGGAGCAAGTAAGACCCATAAACTTACTTGAAGCCATAGATGGAGCCCCTAATGGAAACCCACTCTGAACCCTGTTCGTGGCTGCTTCTCTCTGCCTTCTTGGCCTCACACCATGTTTTGGCTGTGCAGTCCCACCTTGAGGCCTTCCTGATACTACTGAAACTGGGACCACTGTCTGCTGAAACATCTCCATGCTGGTGATCCAGGAGGGAACCCAGCACTGCTTACCTGGGAAAGAACCAGCCCCAGAGTGCACAGATGAAGCAAAGACAAAGGTGACTTTGTAGTACTGTGGATGTCATTTCTTTTTTTTTTCTGTCCAGTAGTGTCTGATGTGGTTTTGCTGAAAAGGTTTCTATTTTGATGAGGACACAAAAGCCGGAATATTTTTCTGAACCAGTTTGGTAGTAAATGTGAGCTGGGAATTAGTCTCATGAGATTTCAGACCTCTGTAAATCATTCAAAAGAATTTGACAGAGAGACATAACCTTGGCATGTACGTTTTAATTAGTATTTCCAGGACCTAATAGTAAAGATACAACCCTATTGCTCCTATAGGGTAGCTTAAATATTCCAAGCCTGGTCCTTGGGTGGAAACCTGCGCACTGGTTCTGAGGCAGGCTTTATTTGCATTTGACTCCATTCACCCATCCTTATTTCACGGCCAAACACACAGGCATTTTTTCTATAGTCTTTAATTCAAAGGTCTCTCTAACTACAGCAGCTGGGAACGTTCGCTTGGAATGGCAATCTGGTGGGAAACGACCTTTTTTTATATAAAATTGGGATTTCTTTTATGGGAAATTTTCAATTTTGCCAGAAAATTTTGATTTTCTATTAGGAAAATCAAAGTGATGGCTCCGCGGCGGCTTGGCTGGAAGGCCCCCGTCGATTTTGTTGTCGTCTGTGGGGAGAGAGCAGAACTGACAATAGTCTTCCAGGCAGGCAGCTGGGGAGATGCAGCAGGTCTGGAAGAGGAGGAGGGAGGGCGAGTGCCCTGGCGCGCTGCCGGCCCTGCAGCCCAGCTGCCTCCCCGGCAGCCAGGCTAGGGGGAAGGCGAGGAGGAGGAGGAGGAGCAGGAGGAGGAGGAGAGGCAGGCGCGGGGTGCCCAGCCTGCAGCCGCTCCTGCCCACGAGGCTCCCGGCGCTCTCCCTGTGCGGCGGGCAGCTGGCAAGCCCCGAAATATTCCGTTTTGCGGCTCCTGAAAGAGATTTTGTTTATTCTGGAGAGCTCTTCCCGGGGAAAAAAAATTAAGGAGAAAAAAAATCCCTCAATTTGAAAGGAAAAGGGAGTAATTTCATAATGACCTTTTTTTCATAGCATGGAATTTCTCTGTTTCAGCCCTCTGAACCTTGCAGAAAATATAACACAGGGTGGAAAGCAAGTCTTTTCTTTTTTCCCCAATTCATGTTATATTAAAAGCAAAGTCCAGAAAATAAATGCACCTGTACGGAGTAGCCTAGCAAAAGATCTCTAAGCATTAGTCACACGAGATATACTGCGAGAGGGACACACTGAGGATGAGGATCTCCTTTTTCACTTCGGAGTGGTTAGTGGGAATGGTGATCCCTTCTGGAGCACCAGCACAGCACTCGCTATTGCACTTGCCATTGAAGAGTCACCCGAAGCCCCCCAAACCTCTGTGCCTTTGCCCATCATTAGGTAGTATCTAGAAAAACAAATGTCTATCGTGTCTGCAAAGCCTAAAAGAAAGAGCATCCTCACAGACCAGCTTTAGTCTGATGCAACCCAAAATGGATGGTTTACAAATCAGTCTGTGCCTGTTCAACTTATCCTCCCAGTAATGCACGTGGGCTACGAGCGGTGGGACCCACCATTGTAGCTGTGGGAGGAACGCACATATCCACTTCCCGGCTCCCTAGAAGGGTCTAGCTCCAGTAAGGAATCCTGGAAGGCGGCCTTTGAGGTTTCACTGCACACACACACAAAAGTGCTCTCGTTGTCGCGGCACTCATTATTCTTACAATCGCATGCAGAATTTTGTAACAGGAAAAAAAAAAAGAAAAAACAAGAATCAGGAAATCTTTGAATAATTACACTCACCTAATCGTACAGAGAAAATATTTCAAAAAACACCTGGAAAGCAAAAGAAAAAAATAGCTAAATTGTATTCATCTACATTTCAATGTACCCTCTATTATTATCCTATAGAAATTGTGCAGGGCATGAAAACAGTATTGATAAAACACCAAAATATAATGGTATCAGTGCGTAACAACATCAGTAGAGTAGAAAAGCAAATATGACTTTAATTGTAGGCTCTCTATTATTATCTTATAGTGTAGGCTTTTCGGATAATTTATTAATACTAACAAAGAGGAGTGATTTGGAGGCTGCGTATTTTTTATTTCTTAGGAGTTATTTTATTTGATAATGACATTAAATATTAGAAACTATAACAGCTGGTGTGTTTATCCTTACTTGAGTGTATTAACCTCTTTAGCCCTTTTTTCCAGAAGAAGGATTCAGCATTACAGATTTGACTGTCAGCTGCAGTGCCTGGCGGCCCGTTGGATTGGCATCCTGACAGAATCGAAAGTCCAGTGCTGCAAGTAAACATGGATGACATTGCAGATAGATAGAACTGGCTGACTTGAGGCACCTGCAGCTGTTTGCACCAGAATAAAAGCAAAGGTTGTGGTCACTGGAGTGGAAAAACACTGAATTTACCTCTAGTTATTTTGCCTGGGAATTTCCCCCCCACACACCTCCTTTTTTTTCCTTTTTTTTTTTTTTTTCCTGATTGTACATTTTGGAACCTTTCCACTAAAAGCACATTAAGCTGAAATACCTAAGTGAAAAAATCCACAAGAACCATAGGATTTTATAACCCAATTTCTTCCCCCTTTTTCTTAAATTTATCAAACTGTTTTGCCCGTAGTTTCTGCCTGGTGTGAATATGGAATTACAGAGAAGGAGGTAGATATTGAATAGTCACAAACAATTATTTGCAGATTTTTTTTAATTTTTTAATTTTTTTATTTCTTTGGCAAGTGTGGCCTTCGCACAATTAATAGGCTGCCACAGCTGGCAGAACAAGAGCAGCCCCAAACCATTTTGTCCTGTAGAAAGCTCTTGATCATTCAAATGCTCCTACTTCCCAGAATGGGTCCCCCAAGTCCTTGGAGCCAAGGAAGCTGCTGGAGGCCCCAGGAAGATGCTCTCAGCACTCACATGGATAAGCCAGGCAGGCTGCTCACCGGGATGCTCATGTTGGTTGCACAGAAGCCCTTGGAGATCTCTGGGGGCAGCACTGACCAGGGATATGGCAAGGGCTCTTGTGCCACATGCACCATTAGCTAAGGGGATGTGGAAGAGCACAGGGATGTGCCTAAGGTCACACTCAGCTCCACGGCCAGGCTGGATACAGACGGGAGCGGCGCTGTCGGGGGATGCCCGGCATTCCCGGCTGGCCGGGACAGCTGGGATCTGCCTCTCTGGAGCTGGCACTGGCACCAAGCTGACAAACGAGCGGGAGAGGGGAGGACGGATAGGTGTGACAGCAGTGAGGTGCTTGACGGCTGGTCTTTTTCCTTCCTGCCACCTGCATCCCTTTATACCATCAGATCATTTACATTTTTAAAGAAAGTGTATTCTTTTTCATCGCGGGCCACTGGTGAGCCGAGCGCTATCTTTTGTGCGGAGCCCCTGCTAGCAGAGGTGGCGGAGTATCAATCACGGCTTTCCCTGGGGTCATACCTTACTATGCTGGCTCCCGATCAGAAAGAAGCAGATGGTTATTTACAAATAAAATAATCAAGATCTCAAGAAGGTTGGGTTTTTTTTTTCTCCCCGCCAAACCCTCCTACAAATGAGGCTAGAATAAGGTAAGTTGCTTGTGTACCCTTCTGCCAGTTTTTCAAGGACACTGCCTGCCCTACTAGCACCTTTAAACGTGTTATCAGTTAAATTTGCCAAAGAAATGCGTGGCACCTGACAGAGTAGAGTTGCCTTAGATTATTCGGTGGCTTTCATGAGAATCTGGCCACAACGTGAATTAGTGCTAGATATTGTGCTGGAATATTGTTATCTGCCATACGCTCCGTGTTTGCAATCAGTTCTTTACAAGCAACGCACACACTGCCTTTGAATCTTTTTCAGTAGCCATGGTCACCCTCCTTTTTTATTTAGTGTTAAGTGTTATTCATTTAGCAGTAAAAAATGAACAAAGGAGAAGAAAGCAGGTGCTCTAAGTTTACTCTACAGCCAGCTGTCAGGAAGACACACTTTACTTATTTATTTTTTAATGGAACATAAAGGGGATTTATTGAAACTGTTTGGAAAAATTATAGAAATATGTTCAATCAGTCTTTTTTTTTGTAATCAATACAGTTAGTGAAGCAGAAAAAACTATAATGAGTTGTCACAGAATTTGAATTCCTATTTGCTTCCTTTTATATGTATTCAGGCAGAAAATCATCATGGAAAGCTCAAGTTGGGAAGCAAGGCCTGGCCATGACTCTAGGCTTAAGTTTGTTTTGAATTTGCCAGATAGTGTTTGACAAACAGCTTGCTTAGGTTCAGGGGGTAAGTTGAAACTACTAGTATGGGCAAGATGAGTTAAAACCAAAGGTGTGATTTCCTTCCATTTCAGGTAATGACACCTCTCTTCTGAAGCATGGTTGATCTGACTTCTGAGAGATGTTCAGCATGTATTTCTCCGAGATGTCTGCAAATTTCTTCCCTCTCATTATCAGCACTTTCAACTGAGGGTCTAAATGTCCCCAGCTCAAACATAGGCAAAGCCTGAGCCCCACAAAGAGCTGAAAGATGGCATTCTCAAAGTCATCTGGAGAAGATCTGACCAGAAATCACAAGAATTTGTGTGAATTTCCCTCCTCCCCAGCCTACTGTGTGAGGAATTTTTAAAGAATTGCTGTGGCACATTAAGAAGGGTACTCCAAGGACCACCTAGGCCAAAGCCCAGGTCTCTGCTTTATGGAGCTCTATGTCCCACAGCTTTTTTGCATTTGTGCTGTTTTCTTCTTATACCTGAGAGACAGATATTTTATGGCCATGGTACCAGATGTTGTGTAGCCCATAGAACCCGATCCTGCAGGTAAGGTTAGGAATCTGCAAGAAGTCATGTGAGTAGTGAAATACTTGGGCATGGGCCTGAGCACTGCATGGCAAAAATTCATTAAAGAATGCACATTAAAGCTTTCAGAAAAAAAAAATACAGCCTTCACTTACATCCAGGGAAATCACTGAGAAATGCAAGTGTAAGACAGTCTAGCTAAAGTCATTTTGGCCTTTCAAATCACTTTCTTCATGCATCACTCAACACAATATCAGTTTGCTCTCAATTTATCTCATCTATTTATTTTTCATGTGCTTTTTTTAGCCATGTGCCTGAATCTTCCTGTTGCTCTCCAAAATATTCATTTTTTCCTCATGATTCATCTTTTTAAAAATTCCCAAAATGCCCATGCAGAAGCTAAGACTTTTGATTTTAAAATATGGTACTTCATTGCCCTGTAGCTCTTGTGTTTCCTAGTCTGATGCTAACAGCTTTGCTCTGTGATTATGAACATTGCTCTGCACTCTCACCAGGGACCTGCTGAAGAAACAACTATTTTTATATTGTATTCATATTATAGAAAGAGGATCTTCTGACCTCACACTGCAGCACATCTTGGAAGACGTAGGCCAAAACCTAGCCCACATAAAAAGATATTTGAAGATTAAGATATCTGAATCACAATTTCTATTTGCCACCATGCTGTCATTTAAAATTTATGTTCATAACACTTTACAGCTGAAAACTAAAAAGGTTTCATTGCATATTTTCAGAGAACTAAAGAGAAACTTGAAGATTTCTATGGTAGATAATTTCCATGAAACATAAATCCACCTGGTCGTCCAAAACTGTTTAAACAGGAATTTTCTACCTAGGTCTAGATATTGTTCAGTGCATCTCTCTTTAAATGCTTCTTGAAGCCCACTTTCTCTATCTCTGTACTCCATCATCCTTTCCTGGTAGCAGTCAGCAAGTCATCTAGAAAAGCCATACTGGAGAAAATACTTTCCCTCAAAGCTCTCTCCCTTGTTTCTCTTCTCCTCTTTTTTTTTTTCCATCTTCTTTGAACTAGACAGTCATAGAATTGAGACAGGGAAAATACATCTCATTGCCAAAATCACATAAATTTTAATGGCTTTCCTGTTCACTTAACCCCACATCAACAGCATGACCTTGGTAGCCTGCACCATGAAGCACTAGGGTGTGGAGGCCAAGAGCGGGGTGGATCTGGCCCAGCTCCAGTGTCTATTGCACAAAGGAAAACGTGGGACTTTTTGTGGGGCATTTTTGAAAACACTGGGTATCTTTTTCAAGACATTTGTGCCCTCATTATATGGAAACTGGTAATAAACTTGGTAACTAGTCAGCAGCCACCTGTGGCCGACTGCGTGCTAGCACAATTAGCAGTTGGGCAGTGAGTGTTTCTTGGGCTCTTCCCAGTATAATAGGCTACATTTCTTCAGCATACTCTAAATTTTTATATGGCCTTCATTTCCAGGGTATTCATGCACTTCAAAGACCTTAATGTGTTTGTCCTGCAGGAAGGAAATTGCAGGAAGGAGGAATAGCAAAGGACTTAAAGAAAAGATTTTTGAAGTTGTTCCAGCACAACAAGACTTAGAAGCAACTACTGCAAATCCTGCAAGGACATCAGTGATAATATTCTCTGACTTCTTGTACAACACAGGACACCTAACTTCTCCAAATCAGTTCACCTGAAGTAGAGCAAATCTTTCAGAAAAACATTCCACCTCAATTTCAAATTTCCACTGGAGGAGAAAGTGCCACAATGCCTGGTAACTTGCTGACAGGTTAATCTCGCTCCCTGAGGAAAATGTACACCTCATTTCTTTAATTATTTTTTCTCTCTCAAACTTCCAGCCTTCAGAACCTGCTATCTAACAGGTTGACGAGCCTTCTTTTTAAACGTTACATTCTCATGGAAGCAATTAGAGTCAGATTATCTCATTTACCTTTAACCATACAAAAATGAGGCATTTAATCTTACCTAGTGACTGGGAATCCTTCTGTAATCAGCTAAGAGAAACAGACACTATCACAAGGTAATTCACTGCACCTATTTTCATATGGGATTAACTGCTCACTGGAGGCCTCTAGCCTCTACACTGACTATAGGAGGGTAACAACACAAAGAACCTCCATCATAGTCCTGTTTTCTGGACAGGGGAAGCTGGGCAAAACAAACCCCACAACTTTGGACTGTGATCATTGCATCTTTGTTGTCCGCTGTTTGCCAGGCCAGGTAGGCTGAATCCAAGACTTTCATGATAAACCACCTCTTCCAGTGACTCACATGTTTGTGGACATCTTCGTGCAGTGCTCCTCAACTTGTCAACATTATTCTTGAACTGGGATTTTGTATGTGACCCATACAGAAGCAGCGCTATCTATGGAAAATCCTTAGTAATATAAACCCACTCTGCTTGGACCTGATATTCCTCTGCTGTGCACTCAGTTATTCGTTTTAGTCACCACACTGTGCTGGAAGACTTTGTTTTGCTGATTTGCGCCTGTAATGAGTCCCACGTGTTTTTCAGAGACACTTCAGCTCAGGGTAAGGTCCTGTAAGACTTACCTTAACTGCTTCTAGATGGAAAACATTAGAATTTGACCAGTTTATGAAAGCATCTAGCTTGCTCTTTACCCGCAGTCTTTTCACTTTTCCATTGTCTGCTTTCCCAGTGTTTGTGTCGTCTGTAAATACTATCCACAGTGGCTGCATGTTTATTTTCAGAGTATGGTTAGAAGTGTTAAATAGCTCTTCATCCGTAACTTTTCTCTGCAGGACTCTAATAGAAACACAGTTGCTCAATGACATTTTTCCATTTACAATTACATATTGAGATGTACCAATTAGTTACTTTTTAATCCATTTGATATTTGCTGCAATGATTTTGTTGCATCCTCATTTCTTAATCAGAATATCAGGTGGTACCAAGTCTAATGCCTTACAGAAATCTACATACATTACATCAGTGCTATTACCTTTCTCAACCAAGCTTGTAATCTCATAAAAATGATATCAAGCTAGTATGACAAGATCTATTTTCCATAAACCCATGTTGAAAGGCATTAATTATATTACCTTCCTTTAATTCTTTATTAATCAAGTCTCGTATCAGCTGTTCCAGTATTTTGCCTGGGATCAATGTCAGGCTGACAGGCCTATAATTACTCAAGTCATCCTGTTTAACCTTTTTAAATGTTGGCTCTATATAAGCTTTCTTCTAGCCTTCTGGAACCTCCCCAGGGCACCAAGATTTGCTGAAAATCATCATTAATGCTTCAGAGAGCTCCTTTGCTAGACCTATTAAAATCCTTGGTTAGCTTCCATAGGCTCTGTCATGACCATACATTAGAAAATCCTGCAAGATCCTCTAGACACTTACTGCATCTTCCAGTACCTAAATACCCATGCAAATGTGGCCTGCAGGGAGCTGCTCAAAGATAGGAAAAAGACAGAAATATGAATCTGATTTTTCCCATCCTGTGCCCCTAGTCAGCATAAATAATGTCTATTTCTACGAAATCATATTCCTTTTCATGAATGCTTGCCACTTAGTCATGGCTGGAATGAAACCATCATACCAGTAACTCAGTCGCACCAGTAGCAGTAGTCAGTTTCAAGGAGCAGCACAAACTTCTTTCAAGAAACACTGTGTTGATTACAGTGCAAGCCTCGCCTCTCCGCAGCACCCAAAATCCTGATGTTCCCTTTTGCCCGATGAAGGCACACAGGTTTTCTTCTAGCTGCACCTTTGCGAGGCTAGACCTAATGCCATTGCAATGGACCTCCGATTCACTTTGAAAACACAGGATTTTGATAATTTCTACATGAAAAAAAAAGAGACTGGCACATATATATACGGCTTGTGCATATATCTCTGAAAATACAACAATTTAAGGTGATGGATAGGTTACCTCATGAGCCTTTATATTCAGTACTAAAATATTCCAAATATCCAATTCTAGGATATGCTCTCAAGATATTACAACTTATAAATGGGCCACTGAAATACTATCAGCAGTGACTATTGAACTATTCTGTTCTTGAGGGAATCCATGCTCTGGTGTGTTTCATAAAAATACTATAGCATCCTTTTGTAATTTTAAAATCTGCTTATTTTGAATCAGAATATTTTGCTTTAGGAATATCCATCCAGAGCATATTCTGAGGGAAGGAAGAGGCTGTATTTCTGTGTTCCCATTCCCTATGAACTAGTGGCCTCTGTGTGCTAGGCAGAAGGGGTGTTTCTAATTCTAAGTGTGCATGCCTAATTTAACTTTGCCGGTAATTTAGCTAAGTTGTGCACTGAGATTTTTTGTGAACAAGTAATAAAATGCATGGGCAATTTTCCACATAAACATTTTCTGAGTTACTTGCATATCATCTAAATTCTCTATGTGTTTCTTCTAGCAGATGAAGCCCCCAAAGTTTTTGTTTCATTTCGTTTTGGTATTTGGTTCAGGTATCCTTGAGTTTAGTTAATGAATTAATTATTTTCTAAATTGTCCTGTGCCAATACAGCTTAGTCAGGAAGCATGAAGGTAGAGTTTGAAAAGCTGAATTAAATAAGTAGAGACAGTTCAGATACATGCATGCGTGTGTATACATAAATATATATGCATCTATCCATAAATAGATATGTATGTAGGCATACATCTGCTAGTAGGTTTGTTATTTGGATAGGCAGAAAGAAAATCACACCAATTTAAAAGCTAACAAGTGTCTAATGAACAAATCTTACAAGTTATAAATATTTTAAAATTAAATGTTATTAGGCTGAACATTTTTAGAATTGTAAAGGTGTATTAAGTGAAAGAGTAGCACTGAAAGTATTGCACTGATAAAAAAGGGAGAGAGGAAGGCATTGGCAGAAACAGGATCGTTATCAAAAAGGACAAAAAAAGTGATTCAGTGTATGGACCTTCTTCTGTACTTTATGTTAGTTCACATGAGGATGAGCAGAATTGTATGGATTAATGAATAATCTGTATGAGATAAGCCTGAGACTCCTACCTAAATAACACAGTAAAATGAAAAATGGAAGCACTATATTTTTACATATCATATATTTAACCTAGGGCATTCACTCTCAGGTTGACATTGAGAAGAGTAATCAAGGAGATGATAAAAAAGGCAATGATAACACTAATAACCTGAATTGCCACCAGCAGTTACAAAAAGCTATGCAAATGTCTAAACTAGGGAATTCTTTCCATGGTGTCCCCATTTGGTGTTTACATCTTCTTTCAGTATCCTTCGTTTGCATGGCTGTTGGGAGCATAATATCTGATCGATTTCATACTGAAAAAGTATGGCTTTGTTCAAGAAGCATTTCCTATATGAAAAATTCCTATTTACACAATATTACGTTGCCAAAGTATGCAGTTACTTCCCACATACCTGTTAATGAAGCCAAAGCTCCTCAGTATTAACATTCCTTTAGTGACACAGCATCATTAATACAACTGGAGCAATTAGCTTAAGGCAGGCAGTTTTACCTGAGAAGCAGTCAGCAGCCTGACTAAAATAGACATCACTTCAACACTGGCTCTTTCTTGTTTACAAAATGCACCAGTCACAAATAAAAGTTGCCTTTTCAAAAGCTTTGCTTTAGCAATTCACACATGTGGAATAACAGTCGCAAATCATAAATGTCATACCTTTGTCGCCAGGATTTGAAGAAATCTGCAGGGTTCCTGTTTGGACACAAATCCCAGCAGTCCCACCTCCTGCGATTCACATCAAAAAACTTTGAAAAACGTTTTGATTTTGGCAGCTGCTGTCAAGACAAAACTTTCTTTCAACTCTGGCGTCACATTTTGGGGAAGGCTTTGCTGCTTCTGTGCGGAGGTCTTTGCTTCCCCTCTCCCTGCACCCCTGTTTTTGAAACTGATCAGGTAAATTGAGAGTTGGCAAGAGTTTTCAGTAAGGCAAGCAGGTCCCTTTATTGATTCCCAGTAACTGTGCAGTGACACACTGACAAATTTTGCCTTTTTCCTCAAGTACCTCAGAATAATGAGATGTGTCAAACTAACCAACATTAGCCTTTTGTCAAGCATAAACTTTATTTATTTATTTATTTTTCATGTTTAGTGTGTTTTGGGGCTTACGGGAAGTGCCAGGCTGGCAGCCCAGGCAAGTGAAACTTTCCCCAGCTCCTCAGATCAGCACCTTTCAGACCCAAACAAGCCCCTCCACGTTGTCTCATCTACCTCCCCCAGGGGCCAGTCAGGAGAGCAGGGGCAAAGCAGATGTTTTTTCCCCCATGCTCCTTCACTCCTCAGCCTGACATAGTACTAGCTCATGCCCTCGCAGAAACTTTACATTCAACCGCTGCAAGTCAAACCAGCTTGCACTCCCTTCTGGGGCTGGAATTAAACATGCAAGCCTGGGATGGAGCCTGAGGAGTGAATGTTCTCCTGAGGTTGTGAGGAGGATCATCCCAAAGATCAGGAAGCTCCTACCTAGAAAAACCCATAAGATCTTTCTCCCACTGAGATATGGCAGCAGGAGCTGGTAAGTTGTACCAACCATGCTGGGAATCTCAAAGAAACCAGTGGCAAAAAAAATTTAGTAAGACATGGAGGTTTCAATTCAGTTCCCAGATCCCCTCTTCACCTGTCTGCAGGCTGCATATTCCCCCTGAAAACAATGTATGTTGAACACCTTCACTTCTCTTCGAGTTTCCTTTACTATCATTTTCCTTCCGTCCTTCAGGCTGAAACTGTTCAGCCTTCACATTCAAGCACTACACGTTTCCTCTAGAGCACATTTAAGAAGCCCACGCGATCATTTAAGTGCATGCTTCACTTATCTATCCTTAAGAACACAAAATAGACCTAGAAAAAAAAGACGATGTCTATATGCTCATTAAAACACTTTCAGCCCAGGGCAAGGATTTGATCAAAAGGATTCCTGCCAATGGAAGGGCATGCTGGAGCCATTGTAAGAAGTTGTGTGCGAGCGTCCGCATTCCTTTCGTTTTCTTTCTTCTGCCCTGTCCCTTCCACTGCCACCTCCAATCTCTTTTCTTCCAGCTGGGGGAACAGAAGAGATTTTACTTCCTTGATGACAATTGTGTCCTTTGAGCAGCTGAAGCAAAAGGCACTTTGAGTTCAAATGAGACTGTGACTTAAACCAATATTAGCCAAGACCAACACATGTTTATTGTAATATAAGTAACCTTCATTCTGATCAGCAGGTTTTCCTCACCCCACTGCAATTTCACTCATTGCCTCTTTTATTCTTCCAAAATGAATAAATGAAATGGCTGCACATTTTTATTCACAGCAGTGGGTTTTAGAACTTCAAATCAGAGAGGCGTTTTGATTTTAGAAATAAACTCCAGAGGAAACAGTTTCAGCCAGAACTTTCATATATTTTTTTACCAGTTTAAGGTAACATCAAAACTCACCTTTCCAAAAAAATGAAACCTCACAGCATTCTTTTAATCCAAATTAAATAAAGTGTCATCCCCGTGTCCTCTTCCTTCATATTTAGAGGGAAAGAAAACTATCCTGCCCATACTTTAATGGTTTTGTCTGCCAATTCTAAATGCTCTGCTGCTGCAAATTTCAAATGATCTTGTGCAGCCAAAGCCTCTTTGGTGTCAGCAGCTGCCCAGGTAGCAACACAACCACGAGAATGCTGCTGATCAGAACAATGAGTGCCTGGTCCACAGATGTCATATCAAGGCAGAAATCTTGATGATCATTGTAGTGACATTACAAAGTGGATTACACACACTATATCTGGGTCAGGCAAGGAGTTATTTCAGTAAGGTCAACAAAGTGCTCCTGACCAAACTTATTTTTCTACATTTACAGAAATATGCTTTTGTTTGTTACTTCATGTGGCATTTACTAACAACATTTTTTTCTGTACTTCTCTGTCTGTTTTCAAGCAAAGTTAAATGGAAGGCAAAATAACCCCATGCCTGGGGTTATATAATTTAAGAGACTGGGTACAACTCTCTGCTCACCTCTCCTCTGTGAACTGGGACCTAGACACTGCGTCCCTCACTCTCTAATGTATTTAAGTGTTTAACGTCACTTCAGAGATGTTTTTGAGCTACCTACTCAAAGGTTCTGTCCCTCAGTTTCTCCTTCATTCCCCACCTGGTAAGAGAATATAATTAGGGGACTTTCTTGCCTCTCAGATGTGCTAAGAAAGTAACTGTAGTAATGCTAGTGAAGTGATGAGTTGCCCAAACCCAGAGGTTGTGCAAGTACCAGAACACTTAACTTTGGATGTGTGGGACTCTGCATGGCAAAGATCTCACTACACAGCACAGATGGTTTCTTCCTTCCTTACCAGAAAGAAGCAAGAGCCCAGAGCTAAGGTAAATCATAGAATCATAGAATCACAGAATGCCTAAGGTTGAAAGGGACCTCTAGAGGTCATCTAGTCCAACCCCCCTGCACACGCAGGGCCACCTGGAGCACATGGCACAGGGCTGCATCCAAGTGGGCCTTGAAGATCTCCGGAGAAGGAGACTCCACAACCTCTCCGGGTAGCCTGTTCCAGTGCTCCGTCACCCTCACTGGCAGGAGTTCCTGTGGAACTTTTGATGCTTCAGTTTGGGGCCATTTCCTCTGGTTCTGTCAGTGGCCACCACTGAAAAGAGGTAGGACCCATCCTCCTCACTGCCTCCCTTGAGGTACTTGTGCACACTGATTAGATATCCTCTCAGCCTTCTCCTCTCCAGGCTGAACAGGCCCAGCTCCCTCAACCTCTTCTCATAGGACAGATGTTCCAGGCCCCTGATCATCCTCAAGGATCTTACCTACGTGAAGGTGAAGGACCTTATCTATGTGTCAGATGTATGAAGTTGCCCTATTGGGGCAATGTGGCATTTCAGAGGTGCTTGCTTAGGGCATTGTGATTGGGAGTTTAAGTTGCTTCCTTGTGAGATTTTTAGGTGCGGTTTTTGACTGTTCTAACTTGTGCTCTGATTTAAATCGAGTAAAAGTTTGAGGAGATCTCAAAATTTGTATGCAATGCATACATTCAAGAAAAATCTCGATATGTACTTCTTGACCCTTGATGCTTTGTGTTTCCAAATGGACAATGCTCACAAGGTTGCCAACAGCATAACGGGAAATTGAGTGACTGTCCTCTTCTGCTAGTTGCAGCTGGGACTGCCCATAGCTGCAAGGTAGCTGTGGGCATGCTGATCTGGTGGCCCCCCAGACCCTTGCCCAGGAACTGGGATGCCAGGGCAGGCAGAAGAACTAGGGACTAGGGGCCTGTAAAGCTCCTGCCCAAAGTTGTCAGTGCAGGAGAGGTTTGGGGTTGCCCCAGTGCCCCAGGTTCTGCCTGGTTCTGCACCTGGAAGCACCAAGCTTGCATCTTGGGGCAGCAAACTCTTGTCTCCAGGGCTCGAGAGGAATGGGTAAATAACAGTGCAATTTTACCCTTTCTGGGCTACTGTTACAGCTTGTGCAGGTTTAGTACTGCACTATATAAACATTGGAGAGGCATTTAAGTAAGTCTTTACTCCAATGGCAGACTCTGTGCCAGGGGCATAACTGTGACATGCTAGAAATCTGACTTGATCTAGTGGCCTTCATGCTACCATCAAATTCTTTCACTTTCAAATCCTAGAAGAAAGATACTATTTTTCTCAAATATTGCCAATAGTCAGCTGAGATTTATTTACTCTAAAGCAAATCCTCTGCACAGCAAGTAATAGTTAATCTAACAAAGCAGTAGGAAGGAAAAAGGTATGAATGTCAACTTCAAAAAACTTAAAACTAAAACTATATATATACACACTATGTATATATATATGTTAATTGTTTAACAAAACTTAATCTATTTACCCAAAATATCATTTTTTATTACCATTTATTTTTTAAATTAAAAAAAACTAAAGAGGTACTTTTCATCTGAAGCATTGGGAATCCTAATGCCACAAATTTCCACATTTTCCCAAAAATCAAAGATGAACATCAAATCTGTAAACAAAAGCAACAGTTATCAATATTGAACTTTACTGATCAACAGGTACAAAATAAAACAAAAGAGTTAAGCAAAACTGTTCAAGATCTTAATAAAAAGTAAACAAAATTCTTCCCTTTTCCAGTTGCTATTCAGTGATTCGAAACATGCTATTCAAAACATGAGAAGCCTCCTGGTGTTTCAGAGAAACCAATGTTGCATTTATTTCTCTGTGACAAAGGTATGCTTCATTCCAATGCAGCTGTACGTATATCTGATGCATCGAACTCAAGAGGACAGGATCCAGCATCCATGGGAGATAGTTAGGAGTGTGCTGTTGACTTCCATAGGCATTCCTTCAGGCTAATATGCCCTGGTGCTGCATTAGATTGTTTAATAGGTTATTTTGAAATCAAATCTTTGTTTTAAATATTGCTGGTGTTGTATAAGGAATGAGTGTATTTGCTTTTATTACAGTATATGTTTATTAATATACTATCAATAATTCTAGGTTTAAGTTTGAAGTTGAAAAATCAGCCTATTTAAGGAAGAAAAGTAGGACACCCCCCCTATATTTTAAAAGCCTGACCACATATAAATAATGGGCACAATTTGTTTCCATTAGGAAGATAAGCTTTCTTCAAAGCAGTTCACTATTTAAGGCTTTAAATTTGTCCAACACTTGCACAAGGTTGCAACAAACCTTGACTTATTTACAGAGAGATGTTGAGTGGAGATAAAACCACTTAATAATCCACCAGTTCTTGCTAAACACATTTTCCTTCCATGCCCTCACTGAAAACAGGTAGGGTAGCACTCTAATTTGGCATATTCTTACATTATTTAGATATTCTTCTATTTTACAGACAGCTCTTCAAGCTGAAGGTTTTACAGAACAGTTCAAATAAATAGGTTTTACAGATTTTTTCTTATTTTTTTCTTAACAAAATAATCCTGAGAGTGCTTAGGGTTAGAAAAAAAAAGCCTGAAGCATTCATTTGAAAATAATTACACAGACGGTGACAAGAGGAAAGCACAACAGCAGAATAAACAATCCAAAATGTGTGTCTTTCAAGAAAAGTCGCCCGGGTGGTCTATCCAAAAGAAATGGTCAACTTGCAGTTTGGGGAACTTTTGTTACATTTGCAGCAATAACAACAGAATGTCCCAAATGCCCCAAAGGTTAAGGAGAAAGTATTCCCATCAATAGGAACACCTGACCTCTGCATGTTTGAGTGCATTCCACTTTCTTCTGTTTGTTCACAAGACCTGCGTTTGACTGGACACCCGTTCAGAGCAAGGGCTGAGTTGGGAAAGCGAATACGGTGGAGTAAGGAATTAATACATGTATCAGAATCTCAGAAATTCCCTTTCCTTTGTGTTCTGTTGTTTCTTGCATGGGATAGGCCTGCCCGTGTTTTCTTTTGTTTTCTTTTTTTTTCTTTTGATGTTTTTTGGTGAAGTGGGAGGGTGGGAAGTGCAGTCTTCACCAGCGGAGCGCCCTGGTCCAGTCATGCCCGTGGAGAGCAACTCTGCTGCCCAGGAAGCGATGGAGGAGTCCCTCTTCTGTCTCCCTTACATTCACGGCTCCTTCACCTGCTGTCCCTGCAGGGTTAGCGGTGGTGATAACCCTACACCCACTAAAATAGATACTCTGCCGGTAAAATGGTGGCCGTGGCTACCTCACGTCTTTGGAGGAATGGGAAGAAACAGGGAGGGTTTTGATTTGGACTGACTTCAGGGCTCCCTGCTTGAATTAGAGATGTGTTGTATCTCTGTGTGTATGTAGTGGAAACCACTGAGTCAGAACTCCTAAATTGAAGGAGTTTGTACTTCTTTAACCCTTCAGGACACAGGGTTAATGCCTGAAGTGGTAGTCATCTAACATCGTGCATTGGATACAATGCAAAATGGATATACAGTATAGTATAGTTACCTCCCTCCAGTTATTGCTTTTGCCTTTTTCTTGAGGAAAAGGTGTATTTCTCCCTGTAGGAAAAGAAGTTGTTTGGGATGAGCCCTTCTTCCTCCCTCCAGGGTGTCAGCTGCAAAAGAAAACAAGAAGGAGGTCCCTGCCCCAGACAGGGCTTGAGATTTTTTTTCTCTGTCCTCTCCTGCACACAGTAGGGCTACAAAGTGAAAAAAAAAAAAAAAAAAAAGGAAACATACAATCAACAACTCAGTCAGGAAACAGCTCCTGTATGAAACAGAAAAAGAAGTAGAAGGAACCAGTAGTAAAAAGAATGAAGTTAGCAAAGAAGACAAAGCCTTATCGTTCTAAATAAGATTTTAATTTTAATATCACTCTAGATCTTTGCTTACAAATCCTAGGGGATCACTTTGACTGTTTTCAGCACTTTGACTTGCTCCTCTTTTTTTTCTGTCCTACAATGATCCTACAATTCTTCAGTCTTCCGTCTCCTTCTGTTCTATTCCCAGGGCTTCCCAGCACTGTTTTCCCAGTGTAAAAGACAACAATTTGATTCAAATCATTTCTGTGCTTTACTAAATAGTAGTTCTTATTCCTTGCGGAGACTGTCTGTCTGAAGTTTTCTAACTCCTTCATCTCTTCACACCCATGTAAAGCATCTCCCCCGGGTATGTGGGAGGCTGGCAGCCCTTGCCAGTTCTGTACATGCACACAGTACTTTTTTTTTCTTGTGTTGTTTCTCCACCTTGCAGTTGGAAGAGTCCGAGTGGAGGTTGGAGGTGGCAAGATGGGGTGGGTCATCTCTCTCCATCCTGGAGGCTGAGCCATGCCAGAGATACTAGCGCAGTCAACATCGCCCATGGCTGTAGGAACCAGAGAGCACTAAAGAGCGACAGACAAAACAAAACAGAGCTTTGGTAACTGAAATAGAAATAAAATCCTTAGGGGACAGTGAATGACAGCGAAAGTCATCCTTATTTCCTACATAGCCACATGGTTTTGGGGACCATTTACCAGATTATCTTCCAAGTGGCATATGCATATTTCTTCCAGAGGGGAATCAAATTCTGCCCTCAAACACAGAGTTTTTCTACCTTTATCTTTGAGAATATACCCTAGAGCTTCTTGGAAGAGTTCTATTTACTTCACTACCTGCCATCTTATACTTTCCTGACTTTGAACTTGACTTGTCACTTCCCCTACTCTGTCTATATGGTATCCCACTGTATTGGCAGCCTCTTCTTTCACTAACCTGTTTTCTGCCTTGCCCCAACCACAATCCTCCCAGGAAATGGTTGTCTCCATCCTCACCTACTCCCCAGATTTATTGTTGTCAATAAATCATGTTCACCACATCTCCTTCACTGATCTGCTTGAAAACTTTCTTACTTATGTTAACCTCCTGTGCAATCTTATTTCACATTTTAGCTGTTCTTGTTTTGTCATTGTTTTACTATCTCATTTTGCAGTTGTGCTCATAAACTCTTTTGTTAATATCTCACACACAACACTCCTCACCTACTTGTTATGCGTTTGTTCATTAATCTTTGGGGTTTGGAGGAAAAATGGTCGTTTTCACTTCTTTCTCTTTTGGAGTTAAATCACAGGTCTCTTCATCTTTGTCTCTCTGAAAGACTCTATCTGTGTTAATTCTGAAATATAATTTACATTTGAATTCTATCTGACCACTGGCTTTAAGGCCTTAACCTACAGAAAAATTGCTTACCAGAAGCAAAAGAACTTAAAATAAAGAATGAAGATATGTGAATACAGGTTTCCATGCTGAAACATGTAGGCTAGGCTTCCCTATTCTGCGGGATTTGCCTCTGGCCTATTTTCTAGGTATAATGCAATGAAATCTAATCTAGCATCTGTACTTCTTTTTATTTTATTTTATTTATTTTTTTTTTTAAGTGTGTTGACCTCGTCATATATCTCCTAATTATGGTTCCTACCATACTTCCTATCTGGTCATATATGTAGACTTACTAGATAGGATTTTTCATGTAAAGAGAGACACAGAAGCATACAGATATACATGTTGAATTACATGATGCTGTTCATTGTTCTCTGTCTCTACTAGTGTTATATTGGAATTAGTGTTTCTACTGTCAGAATAAAGTCTATTTTCATAGCATTTCAGTCCAAATCTGCAAATGCTAGTAACTATCCATACTGCTGAGAACTAATGAGAACTAAATGCATACTCCGAAGCGTGAGGGATTATCCTAAATATAACTCCATTATAACAATATTATTATACATTGATGTATCTTTTGATAACCACAGAAAAGGGCAGCTGCTCAGTGTCAAGCTAATGCTGGTTATGTGTGAACAGACTTTCCACACTGTATGTTCTAGTTCTGTTATGTGAATATTTCTTGAGAAATTGAGAAGTAGTCTTTGACTGCATTACATGCACAACTGTGTTAAGGACCACTAATGTCAATAGGATTTTGTGTGCAGACCAGTCTTATCACCTGTGAGTCAGAAGTTTTTATCACTTACCATTTTTTTCCTCATCTTCTGATGCTGAAAGAGAATTTATCTCATTCTCACATGCTGCCATTTCCTATCCCATTTAAATCCTCTTTTTGAGACAAGAGTTAGGATTTTTTCTTGTGTTTCTACTTTTGTTATGAAGACAATTATATCTTCAGATTACTTGTGTTGTAAGAAAAAGAAGAGTATGTTTTCAGAAGCTCTGCAGCATCATTTGATATGATATTTCATGGTATGATATCAGATTATCAGATGATATGATATTTGATATCATCTGTTGGGGACAATCTACAAAGGTGTTATAGCAGTTTGGGACAGCGTCAAGGCTACTCTAAAACACACAGGTGTTCATGAACCCCACTGAACTCTCCATTAGCCAAGGATCATTGCAGCTATTAGCCTCTGCTACTGTATTCCCTCCCTGGGCTGAACAAGGATGAATTTCAATTACTGCTCCATTCTCTTCCTTTCCCTTCCCTTCCTCCTCTATGGCTTCTCTCAAGAAATATTCCCTGTCATGTTTCCAACACATTACAGTAGCCCAGTCAAATTTCATTAGGATAACTTTCATTTGTTTAACTCCTTTCTTCTCGTGTCAGGAACATTTGTGTTGCCTCCTCTTGAGCATTTACTTTCTAATGATAGATGGTGTCACTGGATCCTAACTACTACCCAACTTCAACTTAGTTGATCAGACTTGGCATATTTCCTAGAATTAGGGCCTGAATAGCCTCAGACGATGCAGCCTTGGCTGCTCAGCAAGCTGGGTGAGATGACAATCTTGCGTTATTTCTGGAAACCCATTCCTCTGCTTCACTGTTACATAGTGGCTGTCCCAATCAATAGCTGAGTAATTAAAATCCCTCGTGATCAATGTTCTAGCTGTGTTACAGACTTCTCTTATCTGTAAAAACATTTCCCAATCTACTTTCTCTGCCTACCCTGGGGGTCTGTAGCAACATCCAGGAATAACATGAGTAGGATCGTTGTCCTTACTTAGCTTCTGTCCAAACTGCCTCTGCTCTGAAAGGCAAAACCTTTGTAGCGTTTCCTGCTCTAGGCATTGATATATATGGCTCTCTCCGCTATGACTGATGAACAGTCTGGGGACACAGGTCCCTTTAACAAACTTTGCAACCCCCTGGTCCATTTTTAGTCCTTTCAGCCCAGACACTCCAGGAATATCATGTTTAGCCTTGGAAATGCAAGATTCCAGTTCGTGACCTGATTAATATGCTCACAGCATTTGTGTAGGAGATATTTTCTCCTCCCACCTTTGCTTTACATTCTCATTATCTCCTGCAATGATAACCAGTGGATACATTACTGTGAGATCCATGCAATCCCTCCTTTAAATTCTTCTCCTCCCACGCCACTAATCTAAAAAAATGGCTAGATCATTTCCCTATTAGTGGACAATCTGTTTGCTCCCATAGGGTTGGGAATAATACACACCATCTCTGCTCTGCCATCCTGTTTTTCCTATTTTGTTGTTTATGATTCCCCAAACCTCTCACATCTACCTCCCCCTCCCACCACCACCCCCCATCAGATCTATTCATCTCTGTGGAAAAAAGAACCACTTATATACTAGAAAACACCATTATGCAGCTTTCTTCCTCCACTGGCTACCTAAGCGATGTAAGGCTTTCTTTTTATAATTCCTGCATACCTTTCCTCTCTACCACTTATCCAACCACCATCAATTATTCTAGGCTCTTTTTAAAGATATTTTATCTGCCATAGCCCACTGACTAAAAATCCCCAGCCCCTTCTGCTGGAAGCATTTGACTTGTGTGCATTTGTGCAAGGATTTGGTGTTTTAAACAGCAGTGACTATCTGCAACATCAACTCTGCTATCAACACTTCTCTGATCTAATTTTGCTGCAGATTTCCCCGTGCTCATTTCATCGTTTTGCGAGATCCTGTCTTCTGAATCGTTAAAACTCTGGGAAATGTACTGGGTGCTGGCACAACTCCCCTCTCTTTATTACACTTCTTCTCTCCTTTACTACCTCTTCTCAGTTTCCCAGCCTCTGTCCTTTATATCCTCCTGTTCCTGCTGGAAGAGTGCTGCTTCTCCTGCGCAAGGCTGTGCTTCCAATGCACTCATCCTGCAACTCGCTCACAGCTGGTTCTCCTCCTCCTCTGTCACTCCTTCGGAGTACGAAACCAGCCATCTGTCATCAGTGAACCTCTCATATTCATTGATCTTCCTCAGCACATCAACCTGTCTTTCTAATTCCTCACTCCAATTTCTTCGTGTCATGACTAACTGGCAGTGCACAGCCATACGTGTGCATATATGAACACACATGCACATGTTTGTATGTGCACACACACACACAGATTCACACACACACAAACTGTTGTTCTTCCTTTTCCAGTCTCCCTGTTCCAAATATATAACAGCTGAAAAATCTTTTTAGCTTTTGGTTGCTGAAGCCAGGGCAAGTAAATGGTAGTAACACTCCAGTTAAAGACAAACTGCACGTTATTTCAGCAAATAACAAAGAATCAAGAACCCCAAAATACTATGAAATTTCTATGTCTTGTTGAGTCATGGCATTTTCATGGACTGGATGCAAAGTCAAGTCCTACAGCTTCTAGAGAAGGTCCTGCAATGACCTGTAGGACCTGTTTTACCTTCCAGCACACAGTGTGGTGCAGGGTGCTGTACATAAAATAGAGTTGTGCAATTTACCTCCCTCCTGAGCTCCCTTTCTGACTGGTACGGATCCATTCCTCATTGACACTTTTCCTAACTGTTTATCCAGCTCCACCTGTGGCCCATTTTCTTTGATTGTCAGCTCATTTTCTTCTATGTTTGTAGGCAATTTAGCAGAATGACCCCTGCTTCATTACTAGGGCCAGTAGCCACAGTGGTGTTAGTAGCAAAAAGAACAGTAATAGGAATAATAGTACTCAGTCACTTTGAGTTTGGTGCTCCCATAACATAATTAAACAAGAATGAGCTATCACTGATTTCTAGTTTACCCCCTTTTTTTTTTGTCAAAGCTCTCATAATAGCTGATATTTGGATCCAACCTATTATTTTTCCACCAATTCCAGCCCAGACTGCTCAACAGGGAAATCAGGCTGACTCACAGTTGCAAACTGACTTTCTAGTTTCTTAGATCTATTTCTTTTAAAGAGTGTCCTTTGTTTTATGTGCACAACTCTGCTGAAATTAATCAGACATGAGGGTGAAAGTGACTTCTTTTCTTCGAAAGCAGAAAGGCATTTATGTCTTTAAAACAAAAATCTACAAAAATGCGATACATCTTCTTTCACCTGCCACTAAATCACACTGCCGAATCTACTGTTTTCCCTACCACATCGTATGACATAAGATTAATAAAACCTATGGAGGCAATGCAGTTCAGAGCAAGCCTCATGGGCTTGTTTGTAATCACTGCAGAGTTCTTCTGTGTCAGTCTGCCTTCTGCATGAGAAAATTATATCCTTATGTGAAAAATCCCTGTGACATTGTGGTAGAAGGTATTTACTACACCGATCGATTTTTAAAGCTTGGGTATCTTGTCTGATTTCATTTATTTTTCCATCAAAAGACCAAAACTGATTAAAACACATGATGAAGCTAATCTTTGATAATTCCTTTATTAGAGTCCTTAGTCATTCTGTAGGGGAGAAACAGGAAATAGCCCAAGCTGTGTACAACTATGCCTTGTGCCACTGCTTCTTGCCTCTTGGCCGGAGAGGCTAGCAGATATCTGTGACCTTGCCATTCACTCATGGAAACTGGGAGAGAAAATGAGGATATGAGAAATATTTGCTTTGCCATAATCCACTTTATTTACAAGTTTTATATACAAGTTACACACTGGAAAAAGTATAGAGAAGAAACTTCTCATTCAAAACTCAAGCCTGCTTCTCATGAAGTACTTTGCCCAGACAACAATCCATCTCCTTCGCCCTGCTTCTCCCACCTCCCACTTCATTCCCAGCCATGACCTGTGCAGCACCCAGGACCTTAATTTGTGGTGAGGAAGTTTTGGGGCCGTGAGGGAATGAAGTTGATTGGCTTCCCCTGAAGCCTAGTACTTTAGGTGATGACTTTCATTGTCTTCACTGATCTTCCTTCATAATGAAACCTTTTCTTCTCTATAACACCAGTGATATGTGGCTAGCAAACCCATTTGCTTTAATGAGGTCAGCAACTGCCTGCAGATGAGAGACAACTTGATTGCAGCCATTAGCACACTCCAGCATGACAAACACATATTTGCAGTGCATGTTTTAGTGAAAGTTGCTGGATTAACATTTCTGTAAAGTGAGGGTCTCTCTTGACCTACAAAGTTGCTCCTACACGTACATTTTGTTTGTTTCATTCTTGCCACCTTCTCCACCAGTGTTGACCTTATGCATTTGGCAGCCCTGGTGATGGGTTTAAGGCATCCTCAATTCTGCTGCTTCTCTCCGCCCCCATCCAACTCTGCTGAGAGGCCACAGCTGCCTCTTAAACTGACTTAGGAAACTGTTCTGACTGAAATATAACAAGAAAAGATAAAAAGAAAAAGTAGTTTTCAAGAAGATAATTCTTCTGAGATGGTATACCAGAGCCCTATAAGAACTCTAGGCTATCATGGGGGACTTCATGCAGTCATTAGGACTGTGTAATCTATGATGCCGTCCTATGGAAGCTTTGACTAAACAAAGTCCTACCTTATACAACCCCGACTATCATCACTTTTCCTCATTTGTGTCAGTAGGTAGTGGATTCTATTAAAGACATCAACATATGCCCATTAAGAACCTAACTGATATTTTTTCTACTCTTTCCTCAGAACTGTCTAGTAGCTGATTTTAGTTTAGACTGAATTCAAACCAGTGGCGATTTTTCTCATCATCATGTTTTTCTTCTAATAAAAACTGTTTCTGTTCTCACATAGAAGACCAACAGCTATTGTTTTTTTTCTATGAATTTTCTACCTGGGAAATGATTAATTTAATTCCATCTCCTTCAGAAAGTCTACAGAACCAGTTCTGAACAGACAGATATTTCCATTGACAAAGCTTGTTCCAAATCCTGCAGAGAGTGATATTCAAGCAGTGAGGAAACTCTTGCAATCAAATACAAATGGGACTACCAAAAATCAAAGAACAAAATCTCAGCCTTAACCAATATTGTTAGAGCCTTTAAGCAAGGGCAACATGCAACCTCCAAATATCTCACACAGGCAAGGATAAGAATGGATAACACTCAAACTGCTCACAGTTTTATTCTGGAGTTGAAAATCAGGTGCTCAATTTATTTACATAACATCAGTAGCTCATGTCATGTGAGATGCTGCAAAGTATCTCAGCAGCCGGCCACTGCTGCCCTAGAAGACTGTGGGTCTCTCACAGGTCTAGTATTATGACAGCTGGCCCTGAGGAAATATCTCAGATAGATAGATAACCATAGGTGTCAAACGGCAGAAGAAGCCTCTGTTTAAAACAACTGAATTTCACCCCTGTGTTACTGTGGCAATGAGCACACAAGGAAAACCATAGGGAGATGTGTTGTAACAAGTTGTGCCAAGGGCTGCTTCACCACTCAGCAGCCAAGCAAACATGAACAAGAGATTTGGGAACCAAATCTTTTCCATAGCTGTAATTCACTCACTTCCTCAAAGGTTGAGCCTGCCAGTAATGGAGCCAGTGCTCTTACCCTGAAAATTTTTCTGGCTCAGGCCCAACCATAGCAGAGTAAAGCAGAGCCTTCTGCTAACTGGGGAATAGACCAATTCTTGGGCAGGCCATAGAGGAGTCAGTGGAAGTAGCTGCCTTGCCTTCATGTCAGCAGAGAACCCTCTTACTCTTTTACTGTGTCTGTCATGGGGTTGTCCTCATTTTCTGTCACACTCACACTGGAAGAAGGACCTCAATGTCCTCAATCAGAGCAGGACCCTGCCCTCGTAAGGAAACTGAAAGATGCACTGGTCTCCCAGTCTACTGCTCCCAGCCTTCAGAAACAACGTGCAGCCTTATATTTATCAGAAATCCCATTCATTGACTCACCCATGTAGGCAGCCTTAACTAAGAACTAATAGAAGAGCTACAGTCCCTCATTTGCCACCTCTGTCTTCCCAAAGAGTTAAGCTTCCCTGAACAGTAGAAGAAAACTGACCTATCGCCGTTCTGAGTTGTTATTACTCGACTTTTCCTTCAAACATGGCAACACAAGTGAACATCATCTAATGCAAGGAAATAATCTCACTCCAGTGACATTCACCCTATAGTGAACGTGCAACCAATAAACACTGCTGGAACTGACTGCTCAGGGAAAAGATAGAAATATGTGGGCTGTGGGTGGTGAAAGGGAGGTAGCTGAAGCTGGGAGAGCTGATGGGCGGAATAGGCAGCTGAACAATTTAATTGCTTTTTCTGTTTTTTTTTTTTTTTTGTGGTGGAATATGTAGTGTAGCAGCCTTAGCTCAGCTCCTGACTTTTTTTTCTGAGCAACGGCATATATAATTAAACATAGGTAGCTGCACAGTTAGTTCTTCATTATTTAAATACTCCATTGTTGAATATTGTGTCGTACTTCATTTCTACACATAAAGTATAAACCATATAACTCACGTGAGTGCCAGAGATCTCAAACAACTAGTCTCTGTAAACCCTGGAGGGAATACTAAATTGAGCTGAAAACTTGCGTTTCGGCATTTTACTTTTCCTGTTAACTGTTTTTCCCTCAGTCAGAGGTTTTTGGTTTTGCTTCAGGCAATAATTTCTTTGGCAGAAGAATGTATCTGATGAAATTCCTTACTGACTTCATAACTACCCAGAAAGACAGTTTGGGAGGACACAGGCTGGAGAACAAGGAGCATAAAAACAGTGAGGGTGAAAACCATATTAATATTGAAGATTTTGATGACTCAAGGATTAATCCACTGGATCTGGAGTCACAAGGGGATGTAAGCACCGACGTAGAGTCAATTTGATGTATGAAAGATGGGATCTCATATCCTCCTTCTGTCCTCTGTCTGCAGTGACTCAAATCTATATATTTTCATTTCCAGAAATCAGTGCTAACCAGTGGCTCATAAAGCAGGCCAGCACATGGGAATACTCTGTTAAAGCTGCTTTACATATGTGAAACACCTAGACATTCACCGGGCCAGAGAAAAAAAGGAACATGACTGTGAAATTCCCTGGGCACATCAAATTCCTGGCCAGCATTTTGGAATAGATAAAGGATCTAGATCGATAATGGTCCTGAAGGATCTAGTCCTGCATTTAAACTCATGCAATGCATATGGATAGGATCTGATGTGTCTACTCATACACATAGAGGAAACAAAGTGAATAACTAGTCATCTAGAATAACTAGTCATCTTTATAGCCCAATAGGTGCTTGAAAGACATCTGATAACTTGGAGACATCATTTTCCCAGTCTGACATTCCTGAATGAAGAATATACTTCAGCCACTAGTCACCTCCTTTTTGAAACAGCCAGCATTGCTGGTTGTACTTTCAAGGCAAGCATTAAAGGGACAGAAATTAGCAATCTGAAACCAGACTTGGAGATACTGTGTTACTCGAGGGAACAACACACCATAGCAGTACAAACTCAAGTAATAGGGCAGAAAAATACTGTCAAAGCCCCTTTATGAGGAAATGTTTGTGAGAATTAGGTACTGTCTTAACAGTTCATCATGCCCTTCATAGTCCAATGATCATTTCCCATTTTTTGTCTCAGGTATGTCTCAGTTGAGAACAAATGCTTGCAGTGTACCATCTAAAAATTAGGAATGCCAAAATACTTTCCAATTCTCATAGGTCATATCTATTTCACTTTGGATCAGTTTTGAAGTTGTTACTGTCATGGGAATCAAAGCACAGGAACAGAGGATGAAATTAAGTGTGGTAGGGCTGCAGCTACCTCAGATTCTGGGGAAAATTCTGCAGTAGGAACAGAAATAAGACATTAAAAATTATACAAGAAAGCAGTCCAGAAACCTAGTGTTAGTCTAGATGACAAAGGCTGCACAGAGCTCTTCTCCCAGAAAGCTGTATGCCAATCTCTTGGAGCTAACATGGGTCATCAGCAGACAATTCATTTTTGGATAAATCATGATAGATTTGCAAAGCGATATGTAGGAGGAACAGGGCCGAGCATGGCTTGTGTGTTAATCATCATTCTGAAAAAAAGACTTCCCCATCTATTTGATCTTTTATACTTGGTCGCAGACTCTATGTGACACAGTGGACATTACAGAGAGTTGATGAGTGAGAATCTTACTTCATTATCCATGTGCTCGTGTGTAAGGAGAGACAGTTCACACAGCCATCTGGTCTCACTGTGCAGTCATGCAACAGTTTTTCAGATCTTTTTCTTCTCATTAGTTTTCTTTTACTCTAATTTTCTGTCTTGTTTGAACTAAGAAAGACAAATGACTATAAAGCAATGTTTGCTTTTGTCTGTCAAATCACAGTATCACAAGAATGTATTTATATCTCACCAGCTATATATCTCATTGCAGCAATGTAATGAAATAGTAGAGCCTTAGAGCATCTCCAAATGAGCTGAAAGAATTCTTTTTGCTTTTCCTCCTTTTCACCTGTATATTCTTTTAGCATATATTTTTAAACAGGGGTCAGAAAATGTCAAAATTGGGCTGTAAGCAAGTTGCTCAGATTTGCATAATGGTGTGAACTCCAAACAACCCATACTTTGATGTCATTAATCTTGCTGTCCATCTCCCACCTTGTAGCAACAAGCAGATAACACCTCTCAGCTTATCTTTATTTTACTGCTAAAAACACTGTGGTTCCCAGTTCACGCCTGTAAAAGAGCTGGTACAAACAGGAGGCCTGATCCAGCACACACACAATGAATATCTTCATTGGATATTAGAGCTAGTCAGTGTCTTCACACCTTTGAGAGACTATTTACTGAGTGCTGCATCAGCTCTATTGGAGTCAGTTAAAGTAAAGCAGGTTAGCAAACAGAGCCCGGTGCTCCTCCTCCCTGCTCTGTATTTCAAAATTCTGCCAAAGATTCTTAACTTTGTCTGAATCAAGAAAACGATGCCAAGAAATCTCCCAACTTGAATACAGAGTAGATTTGTCCAAAAAAAAAAAAAAAAAATGGCTAGACATGGGTTTTCCAGGATACCTCAGAGCAGTCTAGACTTTTCTATTCTTGCTTTTGGACTGGATTAACAACTCACTAATGACCTGTATACCAATTGCTTCCAGGAAAGGAGAGGAAGCCCTCAGGGTTGAGAAAAAGGCAACGAGAGCCCTGAGAGGCAGATGCTACTGAAATTCGTTTGCCAAACCATGTGAACTTCTTCCTTGAAGGAATATCAGTAGTGATTTCCTTCATTGTGGGGGAAAGAAAAGATCTTGAGCTTTGAAAGTACTACTATAAGTGCTTTCCTGAATAGTGTTCAAGTGGGTTTGAAACTAGGCAAAATGAGTTTGTCTGTCTGTACTTAAAACCTCAGACTAGATAAGTATGAAAATATTTTCTCTGCTATCAGCCTTATCTTCTCTTTTAATTATAGTCAAATAATTTAAAAAAAGACAATTTCTATAACATTTATTCTAACCATTTTTTACATTACAAAATTAGTCTGTGCGTTTATCAGGGCATGTACATCTATTTCCTTGCACTTTGATGTTGATTACTCTGGAAGAGAAGCAAAAGAGAGATATTTGCTGGTTGTGTAATATCCTGCATTCAGAGAGTTGTTCAAATGGTTGTTGTAACTTGAGGACATCATTCTCCTACTTACAGCTGCACAGATCTTACTTGATAAATCATCTCACAATCTAGACTGATTGCAGAAAATGTGTTGATCCTGTTGTCCCAAATTCTGCTTGTCAACCTGACACAATTTTCAATTGTGTGCAGGCTGTTCCCTTCTAGTGAGTTTTGCTAAGCAAATAGCTGATCATCATACCAGTTTTCTTAAATATGAAAATGATGAAGAGCAACCAGTTCCTTTTAGAATCACTGTAGCACCTCAAGTTTCAGCAAAGACGATAGTGAACCTCTGTGTTGACACAAGTTGCAGACTTTCATCTTTAAATACTAGGTCAGCCTCTAATTCAGTGGTACGTACTCATACTCTTCTAGTTACAGGTAAATAAATACATGTAAACAAATAATCAATGGGATCTACAGTACCAGATACTACTGTAGCAAAAAGAATTCAAAAGCTCCCAGTCCTGCTCCCACATAAGGAGGCTCAATAAGTAGAGGAAAAAAAATGTTATAAAAATTACATATTATTAAGGTTTAGACATTTAAAAATTAAGCAGAGAGAAGCTAAGGGAAAGACAGTTTTGACCCTGGCATATTCATGTTGTCTGTGATGCAGAAATTGCATAACTAAATATTGTGCCAACCTTGAGTTGTATCCTATTTTCTTGCAAAATATGAACCAGGTAGTGAGTCTGAACAAACAATAGCTCACCTTTTGCAGACATAGCTTTATTCCATGCGTTAGAGATCTTTAACTTACCAGGAAGAGCTTAGAGAAAAGCTCTTGGTGGCATCATTTTCAGAGGACAACATATGAAGCTAAAGAGAAATTATATCCTTGAAGCAGCTAGGAAGAGTGAGCGGTCTTTTCATTATTATTTAGTGAAATGTAATAGAAAACCAAAGCATGAAATATTTATAAAAGCTGCTTTGAAGACCCCTATAAAACTGCTACTGATTTTCTTTAAAATGAATATGCAATCCAGGATTTCAAAGCTTACTCTATAGCAACTCAAGGTCTTTTAAAACAATCCATTTTCACTTTAGATATCAAAGGCAAAAATGAATGTAAGAAGTCTGAATGAGTGCTCAAATCTTTGTATTTTGGGTTATTCTTTTAGCTTTCTCTTTCTTATTGATCATTTATGTACTAATTCTAAAATATATTGTTCATATTTAATGTCACAGACTAGAAAAGCAGCCTGGAAAGGCTGCATATAAGGCAGTAAAGTATATTTTAATACTCCATGAATTTAGGAGAGTTCCTGTAGTTAAGATGCAGAAACTCTCTGAAACATATTGTTCAATATTCCATATAATGGGATCTAGTAGATATGTCCATCTTCTCAAGAAGACGCTGTCTAAAATGTTATTTTTATTGCTTTAAAGTAGAATCAGATATAATGGTTGTCTCCGTTATAGTAAGAACAAAGTCCCTCGTGCATCTTGGGCCAATGGCAACAGAATAAGTCAAAATAAAATGTCTTAAGTCAGTTCTGTTAAAAAGGGAATGAAAGGATCATTTAAATTTGAGACAAAATCTTCCATTGCCACTTCCGAGCGTTATTTTGGTGCCTGTCTGAAACGCAAGTTCCCATGATCACAGCACCATGAGTAAGAGTAGGTCTTTGTTTAATGTAAGGAAAATCCTCACTAAACTGGGATTGTTCATCCTCTCTTTGCAGAGCTTTCTTAGGAGTTTTAAGATATTTTTCTGCTGATGAATTTGCTTATTTCCATCTGGGAGATATCGATTTATTTTTCCGTTTTCTGAAGGGAACTGGAGTGAACATGGCTGTTTATTTTTCTACTTAGATAGTGCCTTCCCATGCCAAGACAACTCTGAGCACCAGCCTCATCAATTAATATCAGCACCACTCTGAGAGTGGTGTTTGCTAAGAAACTGTTGCTACAGAACAAGCAAAATGAGGACAAAACATTGGGCCAAACGCTAGGAGAGGCAGAGGGGAGCCAGGCGCTGTGGATCCTGGTCCAGGGAGCACAGACGGGGGAGCGCTGGCTCCCTGGCAGCCTCCTGGCCTCCACAGAAGCCCTCGCCGGGATTTGGGCTCTACACCTGGGAAGGAGGGGCTGCGCTGGGATGCCATTCGCGCGCCATATGGAGCCTGCCTCTGTGCGCAAACCAGCACAGCTTAACGCTGATTCAGCAAGGGCTCGGGAAACTCACTTTGAAAGGGCTGTTCCTCAGCCTAGCCAGACATGAGCAGCAGTAAATCTCGCAGGAGACCTTCAGGAGCAGCCCCTTGCAGCACCTGGCCTTCTCTTATGCAGCAAAAGTGAGGGGAGATAGAAAGTTCATCTCCCCAGGTTGCGCATCCAGTATGCTGGAAGCCTTATGACTGTTGATAAAATGCTGCGGAACCAAAATCACTTAAATGAAAAGCGAGCACTTTCTGTAACACTTTCCACTGTCTTCTTGCTTTGCCCGGATGGGCAGGAGAGGTTGCTTAATGCACTGCTTTTTGCTCTGTGCTGGCACACAGGCAAGTATGACTCTATCGATGCTTCATCCGAGAGCAACATTCCCTGCATTATCTCTGTTCCTTTCTACCAGGCCTCATATTCTTGCAGCAGTCCCACCAGAAATGCTATGCTACCGGCCTTTAGCAATTGGTTTTCTTCATCTTCATAAGCGACAACCCAAAGTAGCTTTTTTATGCCATCTGCAGTAGCAGATAGCAAAGAGAAAAATATATGCTTTGACAAGTGAGGCATAAATGCTGTTTGGTGCCATAATTGTGAGTGTCTGTGTGATGGCAATCAACTGCTCATGGAGGAGTTAACAGACTAACCAGTAAGGCAAAAAAATAAACATGAATGAGGAAGAAGGTAGGAAAAGGTATGATAAAAAGCAGGATAAAATGATTTGTTTAAGATCCCACAGAAAGGTACTGAAAGAACTGGAGGTAAGACTCATTTTTTACCATTCATTTCAATGCTTTCTAAATTGAAGCATGCAGTCTTGGTTGCTTTGCTGCAATACACTACTCATTGTACAATTCAAAGTTGATATTAATATTTTCCCAGCTACTTTACATGCGCTCATAAAAAGGAATCTCTCTGCCTGAATGTAAAAACTATTATCAGGCCTGCAGTTGACCAAACTCTGCCCAGATGTTGCAGTGTGGTTGCAAACTATATGTCAGCTGTTCTTTTTGCTGCTCACCATGCAGCCAGCCTGTTCATCTGGCCATATGGAACATCCATGGGAAAAAAAAAAAAGAAGAAAAGCTATTTGTGCGTTGGTATTGAAAGTCAGAATAATACAGCCTTTAAGATGTAATGGGTACTCAAGCTGGCTTACAAATAACCTGCTTTGTCTACATTATTTTGTCTGTTCTTTCCCTATGAAAAAGAAAGAATAGAAAAGAAAGATCAAAGATTCCAAATGCAGAGGGCTGTTTGAAAGCCAAAATGCCTTATTCCCTTCAAACAACGGGGAAAGCTTCTGTGTATGGATGGCAGCTTCACACACTACCTTGGCCTCTGCCTGTGCAACTCACTGTTTCTCCCAAGCCATCCGTGATGCAGGCAGTGATGCCCAAGTGCCTGCACCCCACTGTGCACACAGGACAGAGACTGCTTCAGCAAACTGGGACACCCTGAGGAGTAATTCAGCTCCGTGCACCTCCTTGCTTTCTATCCTTCCCCTTCCACACACACAGTTTGTCAAAACCTAGGGTTTAATCCTCCTTGTGCCTTATGTTACTCCTCCAGCTGCCCAGGAAAGCTCTCTCTGCACAGACATAGCAGCAGTTCCTAGGGAAAAGGGAGCACACATGTTATAAAAAAGGGATATTTCCTCCTGAACATGACAAGACAGGATCTTGTAACATGGTTTACAGACAAAACTGAGGAAATCAGAGGTGGTAGAAGTAGTCTTTATCACCCTGCTTTCTCATGCAGCAAAGTGAACCCAATGGTGATACTCTAGCAGCTGATGTCCCCTAGCTGGGACTTCCACACTTGAACCCAGATGCGCCAAAGCACCGTATGGAAGCCTCTTTTCATCTGTGCTGATCATTTGGGCATGCCAGGCTAATAATTTGAGCACTAACTTCATAGCCTAAAGTTAAACTATCTTGAAGCATCACCTTCTTTACAAGCCATGACTCACTACATCCAAAGACGTCAACTCCAGGGGACTGCAAAAACTCTAACAAACTCTCTTCTTAGATGCAGCCTGCAGCTGTGGAAGCCTTCACATGCATGAGCCGTGTATGCAGTCACTGACCACAGCCACGCAGTGCTGGGCCTGCACATGGCCTCATGGGCACAACCAGAGGCGCTGGGCACTTCGGCCCTGGTCGCTCCGTCACCCAACGTCGCTTTCTGTTCAGCGCAGTATTCATAAGGCAGGAGCTGATGGGGCAGGAGCAAGTCACTGTTTGACTGCCCTTATGCAAAAGCGTGTAAAAACAGAGCAGAAAAATATTGTAAAACTTGAGCTGATACTTCTGCTAATGCGAAGTGGCAGGTTTTAAATAGGGTTGTCTCCGTGTGTCACTTTCAATCACAGGACGCTGATAATCGTACTTAGAAGGACTTAATAGTCTTAAGAAAACAAATAGGCCGCCCGCTCCCTCCCAAAACAGCAAAAAACAGAGTCATTCTGTCATGCCTTGAGATACATCGGGAGCGCCGTGCAAGGCTGCTCGCACACGTCCTCCTCGGCCGTGGAAGTGGAAGTGACAACTTGTCAGCTCCCTCGTCCCCTCTGCTCAGCATCCTGCTCCCCTCGCTCCCTTGCCTGTGCTCTGTCTCTACTGCCAGCCGAGGGTAGAGCCCTTGCCTTTATGCACCATCCCCTGCTCTCCGAAGTATTTAGCGACGCGCCGCCAGCTTACGCTACAAAGTGAGCATTTGGCAGCACTGTCCTTAACGGTAGGAGCTGCCCAGCTAAGATCCGTGCACGTGCTCCCGACAGCCGCTTGGTGACTTCCTCACAGCACAAGCAAGTAAATAAATAGAAATTAAAGCAGTGCAAGTTATCAAGAGCTCTTTCCTCTGAATGAGAACAGAGAAATAGAGCGGTAGAGCTGCTCTGCAAAGCGAAAGCAGGTCTGGTAACTCACACAGGGAGGAATATGCCTGCTTGGTGGGTATGCAAACCCAGAAGGGGAAGTCAGATAAAAATGAACAAATAAGTTCTTGCATGCAAGTAGTTAAGTTGTCATCTTAAGCTCTCTCTCTCAGAATTACTGGAGTTTACTCTTAAGACCATGCAAGTAACAGATGTTCACCTGCCAAGCAAGCCTCCTGTGGCCGGGAGTATAGCATACTCTGATTCTTAGAAAAAAAAAAAAAAAAGAATTTCCTGGTATTGGTTGAAACTTAATAAAAGAGTAAGGGGGAGAAAATGAAAGAGGAGAGAGGAGATGGAGAGGAAAAAAAAACAAATGGAGAGAAGGCAAAGACAAACAAATAAGAACCAAGGTGAAAGTATAAAAGATAGAGGGAACTCAGGGACATTTCTTGAACATCAGTAAAAGCATTTGCAACAACAATAGCTACACAAAAGACAGGCAAATTAAAAGAGCACATGTAGAAAAAAAGAACATGTATTTTTGTTCACAGTTCTCTTCTTTGCATTGCTATTTCAAGTTAGCAGACAAAATGTGCAAGCAATGTCAGTTCTTCTCTGCTTCCTAACGTGTTTTCTTTGCTTAGTCTTTTGTTTTATTTATCTAATGGATTTAGAGCACTGGCATGCTTTTTGTTGAAGTTTCCTGAATCAGCCTGTCTGCTACAGCCAGCTCTAGAGATGATTCCCTGTTGAGTACATCGTCCTCATTCATTGGGAAAGCAGGCAATAAACCTGTGTCCCAAAGCCAACAAGCTTTGGGGATCTCGGTAATGCTGTGGGGAAGACGTGGTCACCGTATTTGCACTTGGGATATTTTCAAAAAAAATGCACGTTATATAATGACTGCACATGATCACCTCTGCAAGAAACTGCTTCCTCAATCCCTGCATTGCAAGAATCCTATGAAAAGCAACAAGCCAGTAAGTTAATGATGTCAACTGTTTTTTCACCCACTCAGGACTGCCTGAGCTCAGAGCAATGGGTGGCAAAACCATAGCATGCAATATGTCAGGCCGGTCCCTGCCCTCAGCACTGAGTCAGATATTCCTTCCTCTGGAAAGATCTGTAATTATTTGAGCAGCATTTGCCTGAATAAGGCCTCAAGATTGGGTCCAAAGACAGCAAATGCTCCTTCCTGATTATTTGCACAAATTAAATGAGAAGAATTTAGAAAGACAGCCTATGAAGCTTATTTGTAAGACAGATGTTAAACGGACTAGCAGCTTCCCAGTATCCCTTTAATACTTATCCCCAGCACCAAAATATATTCGCTTAGCCTTTATAATGATATGGGAAATACTTAGGAGTTTATTGATAGTTTCTTGAACGGTTTTACAGGTCAAGAGCAGGTCAAGAGACATAGAATTATTTCTGCTAGTAATAATATTTTACATATACCTCAGGTTGTTTCGAAGTAGGCAGCATTTTTTGAGTAATTAGTTTGCTCGCTGAAAAATGATGTTTGAGATCAACCAAAAGTATTCACTAATATAAGCCTCCAAAAAAAAAAGCAGTGGGGTGGGCAGGCATTTTGGAAAAATGTTTTTTTCCCCCACTTTCAATTTAGGTACAATGTTTGGGGACTGAATGGAAGAGCTATTTTTAATTAACATAATGACTTATTTTAATGAACCCAGGCTCCTTTTGAAATTTAAAATAGCTTTTTTTATATACTTCTTAAGCATATAGCTCCTATAGGCTGACCTAGAACAATACTTTATCTGGGTGAGGGGGCTTGGACCAATAACTAATAAATAAACAAATAAAAGGTCTTTTCCCTACATCTCTGCACAGTTTGGAGAAAGCCGAGCCCGGGAGCTGCCTAAGGCTGGGACTGCAGCTCCCTCCTGGTCAGCCTCCCTCCTGCTCCTCTGGCCGCTTCGGACACTCCATGCTGGCACCGAGGGGATGGATGCTCGCCCGATCCCTTTCCCCCCCAGCCCAGACCTGCTTCACCTGCTGGCAGCAGCATCCGAATCGCACGGGACGCAGCAGCGGTGAGCGCGCCAGTAATGAGCACGTGCTGTATGGCCCTTCTTCCCAGCACGGGCAGAAGCAACAGCCATAACAGATCTCAAGATAGGGCATATCAGAACCATAAAGTCACTAACTATTTGTTAGCCCTGGCCCGAAGTCAAGCTGTTACTCAGCAATGTTAGGAATGGCAAACCAGTATAGGAGCAGTATTAGGGCACTAAAATAGATTTATTAGCTTTTTGCCTAACAAGGTGTATCTCACCTTCTGGAAAGCAGGGATGTAAGGGCATTCTGCACAACTCTGTGCATACCAGCTTTTGTGGTGTTTGCAGATACAAAGATGATTTTCCTGATTGCCCTGATGATTTTTCCCTTTGCCCTTTTGTACTGGCATTGCAAATCTAGCTGCAGTCCCTCTGCCATTAAAAACCTGATCGGTGGTACAGCTTCAGCTGCTCAGAGCTAACTATGGTTGGTGCTGACCTGAGGCCCAGGAGAGCCCAGTTTGCTCTCCCGCAGTTGCACCGGACATTGACATGCAGACACAGATTTGGCCACACAAGACCTGACTAGTGATTTAATTATTTTACACATAGATTGTTTTTGTTATAATCAGTAAAGCAGCCTTATTTTCAAAGTGCTGTTATATTTTATTTAAAAAGTATCCTTCATATTTAAAAGTGTCCTTTTATAGGGAATAAAAAGTATATATGCCTGGTCTATTTTTGCTGTAAACCAGCATAGCTCTGCTTCTTCAATGAGGTACCTCCCGTTCATCTAAGGTGAAACCAGCTGAGAAGACAAGGGAACAGGATACCTAGAACAAATGAAGTAAACATAAACTTTAGACCTAAACTTCCAAATTCCTGTCTGTACAATGTTAATTGAAGCAAGTTGTGCTTCTGAAGCACACAGTGACTTTAACTGATGTTAATAAGCACCAAGACCCCTGATGAACCTGTCCGGGCTCTGAACATCTGACACCAAATCTGTCACAGATCAGATTACTGTGCTGTGCTACTTCTGAATACGCGGGACATTATCTTTGCATTCTTACATGCCCGTCTTGAAGATGATACCCAGGGTTGTCAGCATACAGGAGTGATGGATGATGTTTTGCTAAGTGGATGGCACTCCATGAGGAACAATTCTTGAGCCCTAGAAATCTGGACAGCATAGATGCATGTTCCTTGCGGTTGCTAACAAAAGCAGTAGCTTTAGTTTCTTTCTTTCACAATAAACTCTAATAATTTTATTTTTATTAATTTTAGCCAATAATCATGTAAAAATAATCTGTAATATTATTGCAATATGAATATTGAAATAAGAAATGTTTTCACAGCATAACTACTACTGCATTTTCTTAAAGTTGCCCTGAATTAAACCAATTTAAAAAATAAGGAAACCTAAAGAAAATAAAGGTGACATGCTTAAAATGGAGGTTTATTTAGATACCCAGACATGAATGAACTTTTGCTTGTCAATGAATCTAACTTTATCGTGGCTATATACTCAAATTCACTTGCATTTCCCATGGTCTAGCTGACACTCTGGTTTTACCCACTCTGGAGAACTAGGCCCTGCCATTTCCAGCCTGTTTTAAGTCCTCCTTGACTTTTCTTCTTCCAGTGACAATGTTTCTAGGGCCATTCCTCATAATCTCTAGTAAGGAGGATGGTCTGGAAGAGTAAGTGTCTGTCACAGCACTTGAATTCTGAGAAATTCTTTCATTTTTTAATATGAACAATCCCAGTAACAATCAGATTCTTTTCTCCTTACTGGTTAGAACATTAATGTTGTTAAATTTTTCTTTCTAATGCTAAGTGATCTTTCTTTCCCACCTTTCACAGGTAGCTTTGAAATCAGTCTACCTCTATAGATTTCTTCATCAAGTGGGGAAGTCAAGTGGGGGAAAAAACAAACCTAACACTTGTTTTACTTCTTCTTGCCTCACTTCGCTCTTTACCCTCTCCCCTTTAACCTGAATCTCCACCACTTGCAGATGACTTTTTTTGATATGCAATAGTTCATGTAATTTCCAAATCTCCCTACTGACCTAGGAGGCAAACTTTTGAGCGTTATTAGATCAAAAAGAATTCCTGAGGATTCTCAAGGCTGAGTTGTAGCCTTTCTTTAATCAGTTGCTTGTGGCTCTCCTTGAAAATCATTTCCTTGATGATCTCCTCCTAAAGACAGTATCTGTAGTAATATCAGAAGTCTCTTAGTCTTTTTAGTTCCCATTCAGTCCCTGGATTTATGATTTTATTCTATTCCAACTACTAAAATCAATCAAGACCATAGACAAGCAATTTTCTGGATCTTCCCTAGATATATTTTTGAACTACTAGCTGCATCTACTGGTACTGTGGAATATGCCAAAGCATCCTCCCATTATTGCACAACTGTGCTTCTGAAACAAAACTTTCACGTTGTGTTGCTGACTGCCATGGTTGGGAAGATAACCTTGAGCACATTAATGGACCATAAATCAGTATTTATCCAACAGTGCAGATAGCTTAAAACCATAGCTTTGAGAGGTGTGGACTGCCCCATATCTCTCAATACTGTGTTAATGCTGAAACAAAAATTGACAATTTAAATTCCAACATTATTAATGATTCCACTGATGATCATTTTAGCAGAAACATCCAGCCAATGCATTTACTCCACAATCCCAAACTGCCTCCCATGCCTTCCCAGGTGCCAAAAGCTCCAACTGTCCCCTACCCAACTGCCAAAGTCTTCAGCTTCCCCATGGCAACTCCTACAAAGCAGTTCTGCATTTTTGTTACACATTCAACCAAGCAGGGAACAAACATCAGGAAAATAGCATCACCTAAATGGATTTCAGGATCAAAATAAATAATACCAATTGTTTTATTCATTCAGGTACTTAAGTTAACTTCTATATCAATCTAAGTTAAACAAATCTGCCATTGAACCTCAGGCTCCTTCACCTTATTTGTGGCAGAACTAACAGTCTTATGTCCAGTAAGATGTCCAGTCTGTTACACAATTCATATATCCTGGAACAGAAATATTGCTTTAGGAAATTAAACTCCTACAGTATGGGTCACTTTGTTTTCTTTAATTTGAGCACTTCTGGTGCTCAAATTGCCCACAGCAAGCTGACTACCATTTTACCACCAGAACCTTCCTATGAAGTCCAGAGAGCCCTTATGATTCACAGCAGCTAAAAATCTGTTCTGTCAGCCATCTCCTTAGTTGTGTGCTCTGCAACAAAATGGGCCTTAAATGTGCCTGCCTGAGGTTATCCTACCTTTCTTTATGTTTTTCACTGATACGAGACCGAGTCCCATCTGAACAAGTTATTTTGCAAGTTTTCAGACATTCTAATTTCTTAATAACCTATTCTGGCATGATCCCGATTTCCTTCCGTGTTTCTTTCTCCTCCCTTGGGAAATTTATATCCGTTTCTGACATCTGTGTCCCCCACGACTATCTTCTTTTCAGACCATGAGAGCAAGAAATGCATTTAATATTTTAAGCAATATCTACCTTTCCTGTCAATAATTTTTCTCTGCTGTGTCTTAAAGATCCTTCTCTTTCTTTCACAGACCTCTTTCTCCTTGTGAACTTGAAAAAAAGTCATTACCTTTCACAGCCTCCTGTGCAATCTTTTTTTTTTTTTTTTTTCATTCTCCACCTTTGCTTTTCTTACCATTATTAATACTTCCTGAACTTGACTCTGTAATCTTTCTGGTCTTCCCATGTACCTGATATTTAATACCTCACATATGCCTCTTTCTTGCCCTTGATTACTTTTAGTGGGGGGGAGCTTGTTCATCACAATGTGAATGTATTCCTTTCAAGGCTGCATACAAGATGGCCCTTGGGTATACATTAATTTCAGTTCTGCATATTTTCTGTTTCTCATCAGTGTTCTTGTCTTTGTCATCAGTTTTCAGTCAGCTCCTCCCATGGACGTATGAATCTCACTCTCAAATTTGGGTAGGGCAGTAAGGCAGGAGACACTTTCTCTCCACCACCCTCACCCAACGGGGTCCCATCGGGAGGTCAGCTCTGACCTCAGGGCTGCCACGATCCTTCACCAGCTGCGATGCAGAGCCAGGAAATGGTCCGGAGCGGGGAGCACGGCGTGCAGCTTCTGACACATTGGTCTTTCAGCCGTCATAACAGGTACATGGCACTTGGAAGAAAGTTGATCCAGCTGCAAGTGTTGAACAATCTTGCCCCTTTTCTACCCAAATAACCTGGGGACAGAATAGAGAAGCCACAGTCTATGATACAGGTGAAGTGCTGAGCAAGCATAAATGCTAAGGGCCCATTCTCACTAGCACCCATTCTTATGATCCTACACAAAAATAAAATAAAAAAATGTGATGAGAATATTACATGCTTTATAGACAGGCACAGGGATCAAGGAATATCAACATCCCATTGTAAAAAGGCGTTACAGTTAAGGGCTTCATCCCATACAGGCATACAGGCCTGATTTACTGTGAGTCCAGTGAAATGGCTCAGCGCAAATAAAGGTCATCATGGATATACACCTTTGCAAGATCAGCAAAGTCCTTTTAGTACACAAAAACATTTTTACATTTCTTACAGATGACACAGCATAATCATTTTTGGAATAACTGTTATCTTCTTCCTTATTCTGATCTTTCTTTTACTTTGCCTCAAAATTCTGTCTAAAATATTATACTAGAAATATGAAAATTTGAGAAATCAAACTCTCAGGCTTCCAAGAAACTCTCGAACTTTGAACTCTGAGAATTAATCTTGCCTATTTCGGTTGATGTCTTGAAACATTCTCATACATACAGAGATATTATGTATATCCAACAATAAATATTAACGACATTTTGCACAAAATGTCCTTTGGTTACATACTCCCAGGTAATACAAATTTTTCATGAAGGTTAATTTTCTGAAACTTACTTTTTTTTTCTTTCCCTAGGGTTTCTATATGTGATATCACACTGCAGCTATTTCCAAAGAATAATTTTGTTTATGTGCTTTATAGAAGACCTTTTCTAGGAACTTCAGCCGCAGATTAGGGTCATCTGCATATACATGCAAGAAGTAACACAGCTCTAAAGGCCTCGGTTTTGCTTCAGCTGGGTATGGGGCAGACAATTTAGGGAAGAGTAGGTTTGAGTGACAAGACAGATAATATAACAAACAAAAATCTGGCATAAAAGTTGAATCTTATTATCAGCCTAAGTGTATCAAAAAATAATCATTGACTGAGACAGCATATTGCTGCATCCTGGGACCAAGGTAAGAGCCACGTGGGAAGTGCTTGTTGAGGGCGGTGCAATATGGGTCATGCTTGACAGGAGCATGGCTGGAGAGCCCTCCTTGCTGTCACATCCGCACATTTCCCCAAAAGCAGAAACAGGAGATGACAGTGTATGTTCCTCCAGTCCTTATGGCACGCAGAAATCTACCATTTTTTCCTAGTTATTCTTTTTTGTGTCTAACAAAGTTCAGATTGAGCCCTAAGGGCACTAACAAAGGAAAAAATGCTTCACAGCATTTTCCCCTAGCTATTGCTTTGGGGTATGTGTAAGATGAGATCAAGTCAGTGCTACATGAGGAGCATTCCTAATTCACTGTGTAGTCTGTGGGCAGACGCAGATTTGACAGCGCTTATTGCACTTTGAGTAGAAGCACTGCGCACTGAGTGCAGGAGGCACTCTCAGCACCTCAGCTGGGTATTTGCCGTGTAGTCTTCATTTAGCTGAAGAGACTAGGAACTTGATTTGAGGCTAGCGGGAAAGGGTGAAGATTTAGTTGCCTGGCTCTGGTTTCTTGCACCCATCTGAAAACTGTCAGAAGTTTGATGCCTTATAATGGAGCGCAGCTTTTGCAGCTGTGGCTGCAGTGCTCACCCGGATTTGTCCCAGAGGCAGGAGACATGACATAGCAAAAGCACAGGCATGCCCAAGCAGATATCACCACCATTGGTCCTTCCAGGAAAGCTCTTAAAACTAGGTAGTGCTGGCAGGTCATCTTTTAACACAGAATCACAGAATGGCTGTGGCTAGAAGGGATCTTTGGAGACTGTCTAGTCCAACTTCCCTGCTCAAGCAGGGTAACTAAGAGCAGGCTGGCCATGAATCTGTCCAGAGAGCTTTGAAATATATCCAAGCATGGAAGACTCCACAACTCCCTGGACAACCTGCACCAGTGCTCAGTCGCTTTCCTTATGTTTAAATGGGACTTCCTGCATTTCAGTTTGTGTCTGTTGCCTGTCATCCCATCACCGAGCACCACTAAGAAGAGTCTGCCTCCATTTGCTGTTGCAGAGAGAAAGCATCTTTCCTTTACGATGAGCAAATATTTAAGGCAAATAATACCGTGTATATCTCCTGGCCAGACCCTCCCCCAGCACACACCATAAAGCCATCTGGTCACAGACCTTTTTCAGTGAGATCTGCAAGCAAAGGGAATCCCTGACTCGTCACGACCTGGTTTATCCATGTGCCACCCCTGCAAAGCAGGCTAGGCCAGTTTTCACCATTTTCACAATGGAGGTCCTCAGTACTTTGCCAAATTCATGGAAGAATATTGTGAGGTGCTAGGAACCAGAATTCAAGGTGTCACATAACCAAGTGTAGAGGCTGAAGTAACTATTACATCATGACCTGCATAATTGCTGGCATTGCTGCTCTTTACACAGCCTTGTTTCTGGAAAACATTAGGTTCAAGAGATCATAAAGGGAATTTAAGAGACATTTTGCCTCTTATATTGCTAAGTTTATCAAACAACTTGCACTTAATGGAGGACCATGACTCATTTGAGCCTCAGATGTAGAACCCTACATTCAAGGACTGAGGAATCTTGATGATTTAATCAGAAATTCAATGTTATCCTTAAATTAGTGTCCATGGTTTAAAATTGGGGTTCATATCCCATAAATAGTTATTCTCTGGTTTGAGTGATACATGCGTCTCTATAAACCTCCCTGCCAGATTTTCAAATTAGCCAAAAATAATACTTTTCAGCTTTAAGTAGCAAACAGAGAGTGGTATCATGTTACACATGTTCTGTTGTCAGTGTCTGTGATTTTACAGTCACAGTGTCCTTTATATGTGCTTTTTTTCATACTCCTTGTCAAATTTTTCTAATTGTTCTCCATTGGCAAAAACCTGAATAACTTGTGAATTCACAAATTTTAAGACCAGAAGAAACTATTGTCTCTATATGTGGCTTTTTAGGAAGGTAGAGTATTTTTCTGAGCAGTGCTTGCATCAGGTCCATGACTTCTACCAGTGCCCAACTTTTAAAATAATTGTGAGCGTGACTGACTTTTTCACTAAAGAACAGGGCCTCATTTCTACTCTAATTTTGTTTAGTTTCTGAATGACCATTAAGAAGAAAGACTGGAAGTGACTAGACCTAAACTGATGATAAATTCATAAAATAAATATGCTAAAGACCCCGAGAGAAAGATTTGATTTCCTAGCTCATGATGCTTACACTGAAGGTGTCTCTTTAATATTATAGTCAGCTTTTAGAGATCGAGAAATATTTTATAACAATTACATACAATACTAGCTAGTGCTCCACTTTAATAAATGAATTTTAGGGCAGATAAATGATAGACAACTCAGAAATGAAATTGGATATTGATATACAGTGAAATTTCTATATTGGATTTCCTCGGAGAATCTGCTTCTGACCTGCTATTAGGAATGCAATCGCTTTCAGTGATGTGTCTGCATATAAAAATCCTGCATGATTATTGCACCTGTCTTGTTATTAAACAAGTCATTAAATCCATGATGTTTTATAAACAACAAAAATTACAGTGTTTCAGCATATACTGCCGTGATCCTGAAAAGAATCCTGGGCTTGATTGCAGAATGAGGAGCTACGGTACTAATTGCACTAGGTGATCATGAAGGAAACGTAAGCATACGAGATCGGGAAGTGATTTTCACAGTCCTGTATCTGTTGAAAAACACACACTGTGTAACTTTAGCTAAGAAATAAGGTGAAATTCCATCATTAAAGACTATGACATAATACGCAAAGATGTTCTGTCCTGCAGTGCACAGTGGCTAAAACAAAACTAGTTCTAAATAAATAACTTTTGCTAGTATAGCATGAATTTAGATTAATTAGTCCCAGATAGATATTAGTTAGCACATTGGTGGCGTTTTCTGCAGCTCAGGTATACCTACACAGCATGATACAGACAAAATCTAATCAGTTTTGCTGAATAAGGGTAAGATTCTGAATTGAATCCAACACACAGTTCAATTCTCACACTTTCTCACTATAATGTCTGCGTCCTGCAACTATTTGGCAGCTGCCTGTGCAAAACCATTGCCCATTATTTAGAAAAGTAAACTAAAAGATATAGGGAAAGCTCATCAAAGAATCTGGCATGTTGCATCTGCAGTTAAAACATTTTAAAGGATCATAGTTATTAGAAATTCAAGTTTTTCAAGTATTAAAAATAAATCTTTAATTCCCCTACAGATTCCTAGTATCCAACATATTTTATAGAAACATCTGGATAAAGGAATAAAGGCAAATCCATTGTGTTTCTAGACATTCCTGGAGCATTGATGTTCTTGAGATTATGCTATTGGATTACTGGTATAAAAATAATAAATATTTTCAGTACTTAAAGCTGTAATGCTTTATGTTGGATTTGGATTTCAGTCTCATTTTAGTAAAAGGTGGATGGAGATTCAGAGTCTCTTCCTTAGCCAGAAGGATGTAGAGAGTTTATTGTTTAGTGACCTATATTTTTCTTCTCTACAATATAAAAAGTTATTTAGCAACTTCCCTGTCCTTCAGTCAACCTTTCAAAATAGCTGTTAAGACAAAAAAATGTTTAAACTTCCATTCCTCCTTCCCATGACATAGGGAAAGGGAGGGTTTGTTAATCTATACTAAGAACACTAGAAAATATCCCTATCTGTCCAAGAAATAATAACTTGCTTTTATTCATTTAAACGGAGAGTGATAATACATCAGAAATGCTGGGTCTCACATGGAAGGAATGAGAGAAGCACCGAAGTGAGATCTGTGGATGTGTTTTCACAAGGTTTTGCAACATTACAAATATATTTTCTATGGGTCACTTAAGCTAACCGGGAACTTAATGATATAACTGGCTCAGGTTCCTGTTTGTTAACAGAAAATGTATACAGCCCTTGCCAGAGGTCCAAGGATTAGCCAGCTACAAACCATGCCCATGCCCAGAGCGTCGGTGCTCCGTACGGCACGGTGCAGCCTGCACATCAAGGCTCTCCATGCCTGCCTGGCGGATGGAAAGCTCCATCCATGTAAGGGCTTCATTCTTCCCACTCATCCCTTCTTCAAAGAGCTGCTTCCCAGTGCTGGTAACCGAAGGCAGCAAAGCAAGAACTAAGCCTGATGTCTCCAGCCCAGTTCTTTCACTTTATCCTCTTTCCTGTTCCCGTTGTTCCTTTTTTTTTTTTTTTTTTCAAACATGCAAGTTGCCATGAAAAATTTGTTAATGAAATATTTGCTTAGAAGTCTGCTCTGGGCTAGGCTGATAACCTATCTGTGTTTGAGTTTGGCTTCCCATATTCTAAATACTCATCTTCTCTCTGTTTAGCTTATTGATTGGTTTGGCAGGAAAAGCAGCCTTGTCATCAGTGACCAAGGTCAAACCAAACAAAAAGGGACAGGAGCAGGGGAAAAAAAGAAGAAGTTGGATAAGCGCAGCGGGACGCAAGTGGAATATCTGACCTCCAGCAACTTTCTTCCAGGGGACAGGCAGGCCCTGCTTGGCCTGAGGGCCGGCCGGCTTTCCGAAGGTCATAAGAAATCACTAGTGCCTTCACCACCGGGGTCTGCAAAATCGCCTTGCATTCGGGAGAGCACCTACCTGATGGCTGGGCAGAGCCGGCAGAGGTTAAAGTTGGGCAAAACCCCAGGACAACGGGTCCAGGCGCCCATGTGAGCATGTCCTGAGAGCTCTCGTGCAGAGCAAATGGGGCGCTGGGTCTAACGCCTCAAACACAAATGTCAAAAATAAAGAGCTCAAAGCCAATGTCTACACAGGCAAGCGAGATTCACCTGCTCCCAGGGGTGCCATGCTTCAGAGACCGTGGCCGTTGCACCGAAAAACAGCAGAGGTTTTGTTTGCTTTTTCCTTCAAACATGACTGGGTATGGATCCACAGGTCTAATGCTTTAAACCCAGTTTATAGATTTTGGCAACAGCTTTTCAACTTCAGTCTTAACATCTGGAAACAGAAAGCTGCATGGGAAGCAAGTTAGGAAGTTTACAATAGGCTACACCTGACACACACAGGACTTGTGCTGCCACCCAAGGCGATGGGTGCCTTCTTATCATACAAAGTTCAGTATTGAATGGAGGTAGCTTTCTTTCCCTGAAAGTCGTGGTTCATAACATGTGTATGATGCCCATTCTATCAAAAAATGCAAGTGAATCAACAGAAAGATGTCCAGAAGAGCATAATAATTACAGAAAAAAAAATGCAAGCATAGGCACATGCTCTATTACCTCGCCATTTCATACCACTCTGCAAAACTTTTCTGTGTTTTTGTAATTTAGTGCGAATGACAGTGTGCACGTCCCCAGGAGATATGTGAAACTAAACCAAGGTAGCTTGTGTCATGTCATAGGCAAATGAAGATTGACTTTACTGTGATACTTTATTGTAAAGACAATACACCTCCTGCCTGTTGTATGCAGTATAGGTGAGGTTTTCTGAGGGAAGCAGTAATATAAATAAATACCTGGCAATACTGTTATCTGGTACAATATGTCCATGGCATGGCAGTGGTTTTATAAATGAATAGGAGGGAACCTGAGGCTAATAATTATGTAACATGGACTAAATGTTAAATCCTGCCGTCTTTACTCAATATTTATTTAGTTCTGACTTGCAGAGAGTTTAGCTTTATAAATGCCAAATTAAAATGAAAGAACTATATCTATTCCCAGGTTTCCCTTTAATCTTGTTACTTTTCTTCCCACCGGGGAACTAATTCAGCGATCAGTAAGTTGCAGTATATTTGCAATGTTATTTTAGAAGTAGTCCACAGTTTTATAGTATACCATTAGAGCAGCTGAGAAATTCGATTTCATTGCCCCAGCTTCTATCTAAACAGATAGAAGTTCACCTTCCTGCCTGCCAGCGTGTTCAGCATGTTCACAATAACAAACCAAATTGAAAAGGTTCTCACTAAAGCTTAGAAAACAGATGTAGAAGGTGGTGACGATTTATCAAGGAAATAATTCTTGGTACCTCCCACCCCACATTTCACAAAAATATGTCAATTTTCAAGGAATGCGGAAAACCGAAAAATCTTTTCGCACACAAGGTACCGAAAACAAGGTTAGCCGACAGCTGCCCGCTTTGCATAAGTAAAGACCAAAGGCTGTGTAAGTACGTAGACCTCTATTTTTAGCAACAGCAAGTTCCTATGATGGACTCATGTTGAAACACATTGCCAGGGATGATTTTACGGAAGGTCGGCATGCAACACCTCTGAAAATCAGGCTCTGGGAAGATGCTGCATTGGGAGCCCTCAAAATCACTCGTTATTCTTGATCCTGTAAGGCGGGAGGAACTGATCACCCCAAAGGGCTGCGGGAGGAACCTCTCGAGACAAGTTCAAAGGCCTGTCCAAAAATCTGGGCCTATGTGCATGCTGCTGATTTCCATTGCAGGAAGATTTACTCGGGATTACCCAGAGAAGATGGAAAACTGGGTAACAAGATCAGAAGAAATGTGATGTCCCTAAATAAACCAAGGCCCTGGTGTCTGACATGTGGATTTAGCTGCCCTTCGCCAAGAGTGCTTTAATTTGTATCACTGTAATCGGGTTAAGAATTATTGTAGCCAAAGTAATTAGCAGCGAGCTCCCAACCTGCTTCTTGACACAGAAAGCAAGCGGGTTTCTCCTCCAAGTGTTTGCCCCCCTGAGGGCCAGGAGGTAAAGAGCAGGAGGAGGGAATTAGGGGTGACCTTGCCTTAATGAACAGGAATGCTCCTGGATCAATGGGCAAACCTGGCATAGCTCAGAGAGGAGGCGTCCGCTGTTTCATCGAAGTATCTCTGATATCCATGGGGGTTTCTGCAATGGATGCTTATGCAAAAGAGGTAAACACAAACAGGGCTGGTGCAATGGAAAAAAAAAAAACAAAAAAAAAGAGCTGCAGAAAGAGAGAAAGAAGGTGTGAGGATGTAAACGAAAAATAAACAGAGAGATTGCTGTGGGATGGTTTATTTAAAGAGCCCCTACATTTGCGTTATTGGATTAAGCATTTTGACCAAAGTTTGTAGAATTTATTTTGGCCAAAAATGACTAATATGAATATTGGCCTCATGCCTGAATAAAGGAATGTAGTTTCTCTTTCTAATCAGGTTGCAACAGATAAAGGCTAAATAGAAATGAGTAATTCACCGTGACTCAATATTACACGGGCTGTATTTTAAGAGCTGAATTTTGACTGCATTTCTGTTCTTTATTTCAGTTGTGCTATCTTTTGCTCACCCTCGCTAGGCTCTGTGTCAGTCTGGCTTGGCAAACTGCGAATCGCTTTCTTCTGTGAGCCTGATGTACTTTTTAGGAGACTATGTCTTCCTGGAAGCAAAATCAATTCAAGTATTCAGGAGGCCTCTAGTGGCTTAGAGTTTCAGAGGAAGTTTCCTCTGAAGCCTAGCCTGTGAAGCTGGGAAAAGATGCGTAAGGTCAGGGAAAACGAAGGGACACACCACTTGTTGATTAATGCCGCTGACAATAAATAGCAGTGCTTGGTCTCTGACTTCAGTACCTAGGCATCTGGTCTTCAAGGCCTGGGATACATTTGCCCGAAACGCTCAGAATGTGCAGAAGAGAACAATAGGTTCTCACAGCCTTGCTGGTGTTTTACACGTTTCTAAGCATGCACTGGGAAAGAATTGCAACGTGATGAGCTGTATATTTGAAACAGCTGTCAAAGGAGAACCTGTGCCAGTTTCATTTTGATCCGCGAGAGTAGATGCTTTCGATTACTGACATCAGAATATGCAAAGACTTCCCAGTGTGGCGCGTGGGTACGTAATTCCCATTTGAAGCTCTTTACCCAGTTCTCACACCAAGCTGAAGTGATCGGGCGAGACCCTCACTGGGGTAAACTGGCATTGGCCAAGCTGCCTCCTCTTCCAAGAGCTGAGGCTCGGGCCCATCACCTATTAAACATAAATACATAACATTACATATTAGGTGAGAACCCAGATCACCTGTATGCTATTTTCATATGCAGGTTTATTAAAGAGTAAGAGAAGAGAAATCATAAAAGAGGTGAGAGAGTTGAAGTCCCTCTGTTTCTCTGAGCAGTTTTGGCCTAGACAACCAATTCTTTCGTTATCACATATGTATTTCCCTTGGCCTATTTTTATATGTCACTGGATAGTCAAAGAAATGTCCTTAATTCCCAGCACTTTGATTCACCTCCACAAACTAAGCCTTGTTGTAGGTGACTTAGCAACCATGTGATCCACCTATTATTAGAACACAGTTAGCCCTCCAACCCCCCAAACTCCTGCCTCCCCTTGTCCTTATATATATATATAAATATATATATATATCTGTCTCCTAGCAGAAAAGTGGCGCATGACCTCCTATCCTCAAGAATACTTGGCACAAGTCCCTGCTTCTCAGCCGAACCTATTGTTCTATGAGAGAATGACACAGGCGTGCAAGAGTCTTGCTGACACTTTTGACTTTAACCATGAAATGCCATTAATCAATCAGCTGCATCTGTTTGGAAAAATTAAGTGGCTGGAATCAAGGCAAACACAATAAATAATCCTTAGGCAAACAGGGAAGAAAATAAGAGAAGGAATGTTTTTGACTTCTTGTTACTTCAGATTCATTTGGTTTGTCTTTCGCAGCCTCCTCACAAATATTAGGCTTACTGAGGGTACGGTATTAAGATGCCAAACTCAAAGGCTTATGCAAAATACTGGCGCCAAATTAAAGGTGCTAAGCTTGCAAGATATAAGTGTCTGCAGTGGCATTTACACATCACATGGTAACAGCGGATTTGTGAATTCACAGATGGGAGCTCAGACCAGGCTAGTAAGAGGAGCAGGTTATGCCCATGTGCCACTTGAAAGGTTAATTTCTCTCACTATCCAGCAAAGTTGCAGATGTGATTTATGATCTCAAGAACATGTTCGCTGCTGTTACAAATGCTTCAGAGACTTAGCACTGTGTAGAAACAATTCTAACAGGTGCTGATATTCATCAAAATCAGGGGTTTCAAAGGAGATGCAGTTCCTCACAGTAGGGGCACCCCCACAAGCAGCCTCGTGCCGTTTCAGTGTCGTCACCACCGTTTTCAGCCATGGATGGCCACGCACCAGTCTGCAGCAGAGCCCCTTGCGCTGCTGCTTGGTGCAAATGTCCCTGGCAGGATGGGAAGCAGGGGTCAAGGCATGAGGCTTGAGTACCAGGGATCTCGACTTCCACATGGTCACTTAAAGGAGTCTAGTGCCCCCTTCCTCTCACGCTCACCTTTAGCTTTTAGGAAAAAAAGTTCAAAATGTAAACCTCATTTTGAAATGAGAACTTGCTGTGTGCTGGTTAAAATATATATGGGCAAAATATTTAAACTCCACGGAAGAGCAAACAAAAATCCACTGTGAGCAGGGAACTAATCTATAGATATTTTTGGGCACTTACACAATCTGCATTTTGGAATGAATTTCCTGTTTGCTCAACAGCAGAGCCTGTCCAATTCTCTGCCCTCCTGGGAAGCAGCATGTGTCTATGGCTCAGCCATGACTGGAACTCAGCTGACACACGTTGGGTTCTCAGTCCTTACACAATGCACTTTTTACCTTTGATGCCTCTCTTTCCCCTTACACCATCATATTTGGAACAGAAACACTCTATGACTCTTATGTTTTCCTGTGACATGGTCAGCACAATATTCCTGTTATTGACAATGTCTAGGTAAATAAGGATCTGTAGGGAAATCTAATAACTTTCATTAGACTATAGACTATGTACTATCTTATATAAGTGACAAAAGTGGACAAGTTGTGGGTGCTTAAGGGTGCTTCACTTATGCCAGGGTGTAAGTGAGCACTGGAGACTATGCTAGAGCACTCTAACTCCAGCAGCATCACTGCTGCTGGGTAAATACA
>JAWLRI010000833.1:4922108-4977183 GCA_034781795.1 Crypturellus tataupa
CTTACACAATGCACTTTTTACCTTTGATGCCTCTCTTTCCCCTTACACCATCATATTTGGAACAGAAACACTCTATGGCTTATGTTTTCCTGTGACATGGTCAGCACAATATTCCTGTTATTGACAATGTCCAGGTAAATAAGGATCTGTAGGGAAATCTAATAACTTTCATTAGACTATAGACTATGTACTATCTTATATAAGTGACCAAAGTGGACAAGTTGTGGGTGCTTAAGGGTGCTTCACTTATACCAGGGTGTAAGTGAGCACTGGAGACTATGCTAGAGCACTCTAACTCCAGCAGCATCACTGCTGCTGGGTAAATACACAAAATTAAGTGTGCATTTGAGATGTTCCCAGTCACTTCCATTAGAAACAACAACAAAAAGAACAGACTGAAATTGTTTATTCCTGAAGGAAATAAAGAAAAAAAAAAAAACAGTGAAGAGTTATCCATCTCCAAAAGAGAACCCTTTTATTCATATCTGTTTTGAAAAGTCTGCAATATCAACTCTCCACCTCTCCACACCACCAAAAAACAAACTATTGTCAATCATTCTGCTAGAATTGCCTGGGGTAACTGCTTTCACAATTATAAGTGGTTTCACTAACTTGCTGAAGCCACTAATGATGCAACTGATTTTTTCAGCAGTCAGTTTGCAATTGAGGACGAGAATATTTCAATTTTCTGACCTGTGGCTTTAAATATGGGAAATTCTTCCCTCTTTCAGCTATGCACACATCTCAGACTAGGTCCTATCAACTTGATAGGTATGTGGCAAAATACATAGATCACAGAAATGAAAACTGGGTCTCTCACCCTGGCATGGCAACAGTGGTGGTGGCTCCAGTGAGACCAGGATGAAGCTGACATACAAACAAGCACGAGTTGAAAGCCCTGATGGTGCATTAGAGCACATTCCTTTGACTGCTGATAACTAGTGTTAAATAAGCTCTTTTCTGTAGGACTATGAAGCTTCTTTTGCAGTTCCTGACCTTTAAAAGAGTCCATTCAGACATAAGGCCTCTCATGCAATGGGTAATAGAACAGACTCATGGTCGAAAGTTCTCGATAGGTTTCCAGAAAACCTGCATCCTGAATCGCAGCAGAGGATGATATCCCTATGTGTTCACTGATGCTTTGCCCCAAGTGTGTCACAGGCCTCATAGTTGCTCAGAGTTCTTCAAATAAAGGAAAATTGAGTCTCACCATGTTTGATTTAAATACATAAACCTCCCCAAAGGATACTAACTTATTTCAACTGCTGCAGTAATCCCTCGTCTTTAAGGTTTACAAAGTGTTTGGGCTTTCTTCTCTGTTTGCTATAGTTTAAAAATCAAAGTTTATCAAAGCAGTTATTCCCAAATGTCCTATGTTAGGCATGTGGGAGCTTTGCATGCATTCACCAATTCTCGACAGAGAACAGCCATAGCTTTTGCAACACTTGTTAGCTGATGCATATCATTAAAGCATAAAATTAAAGGTCCATTCAACAGCACACTGCCATCTCTGATGGACGAGAGAAGGAGCCATCAGCCTGTGATACCATCAAAGCACTTGGGATATCAATTTGATTTTTTTTTTTAATAATCAGGAGTTTTTAGGGGCCTAAAATACAGGTACATGAAGTCCAAGGCAGATCACTGGTAGTTTTACTAGCAAAGGACAACAGACAGAAAATCCTCAATCACCTCATGGAAAAGATATTTAAGCAGGTTGACTTTTTCAAAGCCCTTCCTTTGGGAACAGTCAGCTTGTGACACACACTCTGATAAATAAACCTTGTAAAACTTAGTATCAGGATCCATTAGGGTTGGCCAAAATGTACTGTTTTACAATTAAAGTGATGTTAGATGACAAAAGAGCCTTTTGAAATCATATAGAGACCAGATTTCATTTTCATTTACAGCAATTTTATCTAGAGACATCTCCATCATCTGGAGTCCCTTCAAAGTCACGTAAGGTTAATGAGATGGAAAAATATATACATATACTTGCAACAGAAACACTAAAGTGATCGTCTACCCAAGTTCTGATGAGACTGATCTGTCTTCAGGAACCTTGCAGCCTGGCTGGCAAGACTGTTCATTGCCTTCTGTCCTCTCCATGTAGCTGTCATCTCCCAGAGCTTCCGCTACAACCAGAGAGGGATCAGGTAGAGAATATGAAGCACTAATTGACGTGGTCTTTGCCCACACTGCTTGACAGCAACTTTCCATGAGGTGGATAAATTGCAGTTTCTCCAGTAGACAGAGATTTTCATTTTGTTTGGTTTGCATTTGAACTCTTTCCATTTCTACTAGGATTTGTATTATACCAGACAGAGCAGCTTCCTTTAGAACCGGGAATGTAAAGGCATAAGATGTTGAGTGCCTGCTTCACATCACAGGGCATTTGATGATAAGACTTGCAAACTCTCAGGTGCATGATAATTTGTCATTATTAGTCACAATATGTTTTAAGTCTGTAATAAGCACCGATTCTGGAGGCTAAAACCCACAGTGAAGCCAGTAGTAGTATTTGTCATCCTTTCTCAGACCTGAATCAAGAACGCATTGACTGATAGGCAGAATATGTAGGGCCAAATTCTGGGCTATCACAACGCAGCAAAGCAACAAACTTGGCCCTTCCAAGAAGAAGTAGCAACAACGTAGATATTTTGCAGTCTATAGGTGTTTCAGAGTCATAAACACCCACAGGAATGGAAAAGATTGCCTATGTTATGCATATAGCTAGGTGTTGTAAGGTGAAATTCAGAAAAGGAACAGTAGACAAAAGCCAAATATCAGAAGTAAGAGTTACCACAGCTCTCAAAATGAATTGAGATATCAGAGTACTTTAAGAGTTTATATTCCACCGGCACCATGGAAAAAAATCATTTTAACATGCAGTATTAAGAAGATCTCTTCTTATTTACAGCAGCTGTAATTTATGCTCACACGCTGTATTTTGCTTTTGGAGCAGGTTAATGTGTGTTTTTCTCCATAATTACAGTGGACTGCTTCATTAAGCCTCAGTAATCCAACTGTCTTTGCTTGCAAGTTCACATCCTAAGGCTGAGCAAAAACCTTGTGAGCAGAGCAATGAAAGTTTTATAGCTTGAGACTTAAAAAAAAAAAAAATAGAGCACCATGAAATGCAAGGTAAGGAGCATTGTACTGGCAAAGAGAGAGCCTGGATGATCTAACAGGTCTTTTCCATTACTAACATCCTACGTCCAGGAACAACCCATTTAATTCCAGGCCAGTCAATTATTATGACAGAAAAGCAAAGGAGAAGGACATATATTCTAGTGAGGAAAACAGTATTTTATTATGCCAACTGAGCTCGGAGGAGAGACAGTGAAAACATTCCTTCATTTTGTACCATTAGCTCAGCCAGGCCTCAGCAATGTAACATTCTGTCACTTTCTGGGGATTAGCTCATTTACAAAAACGTGCTGTTTTACCGAAATTAGCACAGAGAGAATATTGCACTTCTTGAGCTGCTGTGGCATAACTGTTTGTCAGTAGATTTATGTAATGGATAGTTTTCCTGAAATCCAGGAGAAGGGAAGTACTTAAACAATAACTGCCATGGGGAGTGTGGACAAGGCAATAATTACTTTCCAGGGTGTTAATAAACCTCAAGGCTACAGGGCCAAAGTATATTTGTGCTGAAGGAGATGTCTATGGAGATTATATAGGAAATTTTAAGATAGATTTAACTCAGGAAGCCCATTCAGGTCTGTTTCCTTTGCTACATTAACAGTAACACTCCCACTACAACTGTTCTCAACATTTCTTTTTCTTTTTTTTTTTTTTTTTCTCCCCAAGAATCTGCCAGGTCTAGCTAGCTCCTGCTCTGCTGTCATTTAGCTCCTTTAGTGAGTGATTTAGTTACAGCAGCCAGGGCTCATCCACAATCTGCTTCTTATCCCTTGGTTTCCCACTTAGACTTCAGCTAGTGACTTTGCAGCCAGAATATTAGAATTTACATTCTACAAGAAATATCTCACTTCTGGCAAAATAAAATGGTTTATTATTGAAACATTTCAAACCTGAGCAAACCCTGGAAGCTCAAGTTCTGTAGCTCAGCTCAGCCATCACCTCTCAAAACGCTGCGCTTTACTTTCTGACAGCCCAAGCCATCCATGGTTGGAAACCCCACAGCCTTGTGATTCAAGCTGGGATTTTTAGGGCTTTTAAACCTTCTGTCACGGAAGCAAAGAGACAACTCTCAGCTAAAGTTAGGGCTCCCAGAGCTTTGCAGGTTTATACAACGTACCAAAATGTAGGCTTCACTCCTCAATGTTTTTCAATGTCTGTAAGATTTGGTGGCATCTTGTGCTGGTGCTTGCTTAACTAGCACAGTTTCTAGTTTGAAATGTATGGCTTGTTGTAACAAAGAGACAGACACCTCAGACCTGATGTGGCCTCCTCTTCCTCGAGGGAAGGATGCTTCCATCCAGGGATACTCATACTTGACTGCTTGTCCTCTGGACATTTCTGTGGAAAACCAGCTTCACAGCCATGTGCTTTCTTCTGTAGCAGAACAAACCAGGAACATCTTAAATGAGACTGAAAAAAATGACACTAGTGCAAACCTGGAGTGAAATATGATTCAGGTCTTCTGTAATCACTCTCTGAAAGTTATGCCATGCAATTTACTAACAGGTTAAAGCTTTGTCTGCACTGGTAAAATAGAAGTACCCAGGACCATTGGCTGGCACTGAAGACAGCTGGCACAAAATCAGCTGCATACATGCTATTAAACACTCCTTGTTTCCAGAACGGGATGGCTGCATCCAAACCACCTACCGGGAACAGTGGCTGGCCTGTGCTAACCCCCAGCCTTGCCAGGGAATTGCCTGGAGAGTGGTAGATGGCCCAAGCCAAAGTTCACTCTAGAAATTTAACCATATAGACAACTAGATTCTGCTGCCTGGACCCACAGTTTAGCACTGCCTGATTTACTGGGGTAGACTGGCTTATCTGTAATCTCCCCAGCACTCACACGTGCTGTCATTATGCAGCTCAAAGCTACCCATTCCTCTGTGTGCCCACATCACTCATGAGCAGGGCTTTAAAAGGAGATTGTCAGAGTATTCCCAGAGCACTGGGATTGGTTATGCCCAGAGAGGTCCTCAATAAAATGTGCTTCTAATTTTAAAGCTGTGTAAAGCAAGTGGTAACTGAAGTTAAGACTGGATATTGTGTGCTACATTCAGCTGAGACAACTGACTTAGACCTTCCCTCCCTACAAGAATGACTAATCACACAGCTATTTGTGGGACAGAGCACATCATCCTTGTTCATATGGATGAGCACGCACTGCCTTATACATGGCAATCCACAGGAGGCAACAGGAATAACCATGGGAAGAAATACTCCAAGCAAGAGCTACACAGTCTGGTGGAACAGGCTCAACCTACCAACAGTAAAGACCATGAGAAAATTCCTGTTGCCTCTTCAGATCCAAACAGGCTCTCTATTTGCCCGAGAGGAGGTTAATAAAGGAGTCATCTGTGGCTCTTTTTTCTCTGTTGTGTTCAGTGTTGTGCTGCTGGAACAGCTGGAGCCAATGCCTTCATAGCAACAGAAGACTGGACAAAACAAAGCACAACTATATCATATTCCCAGCTTATTCCCTGTTCTCTCCCTTACACAGGGAACAGAGGTCCCTGTGCAGAAGGCAGATCCAGAAACACTAGTCTTTGGAGGTTACCCACTTCTGGAGGAACTCTTTACTGGAAGTAAAGACTTCAGGTGAGAACTGAAAATGGCCTTATGAGTCAAAAGCATACGGCCTTATAAGCCTAGACTTATCTAGACTGACTTAGAAAATCAGTTGAGGAATCTTTTGAAAGGTTTTATGAAGACTTTGAGAACAGAATACAAATATATTAACAATATTTTATCCTATTCAGTTTTCATTTATTGTAACAATACTGATTTACACCAACTTTGAATATAGCCCCAGGCCTTTAAAACAGTCCTTTTCTCTGGATACCCAGGGGCATCTGCAGAAGCTAAATGCGACATTTTTAAGGCAGTTTGGCAAGAGCTTACAGTTATAATTCTGTCATATCATCAGAGTGCCCTATACATGTTCATGTAGTCACAATAAACTCTCAATGTGTAAAAAAATCTTGGCTTGAAGCCTTGATGGTTATCAGCGCCATGGGAGGTCATCACTGCTTTGTATATACTCCTCACAACAGTTAAGTATTTCCCCTATTTCAGGGTGCAGGAAAACAACATATCTGTATATACATTGAGTAACTTAATGCCAACTTCGACTTCAGAAATATTTAATGGTCTTTTCACATTCATTTGAAAAAAAAAAAAAGTTTCTAGACAAGCTGGTTGCTGGTAAGGCTGAAGAATGCTGCATGTAAGAAGCTCAGATGGGTTAATAGTGGCCTAAAATGACAGACTGTTTTCTCTTTCAGTCCCTCCAGTTCAGCTGGCACAATGATAAGACATTATTTTCTTCAATTAATATCCTATCCTGACACTGTTTGCCAGTCTCCTAAGGTCATGGGGCAGTCCTGTGTGAGTCTGACTCCTTCCTCTCTTCCCCATATTTCTTTCTCCTCCCCAGGGAAATTTATGCCTGCCTGTGTCATCTGTCCCCTGTCCTCCTTTTGTGAGTATCAAGGCACAGCATACATTACATTTTTTAGAAACGCTTTCTGACAATAAATTACTGCTGCTACATCTTAGAGGCCTCATGCTCTCCTTCATTGACCTCGTGGCCCTTAACGTTCTTGAAACATTTCTCATTATCCGTCTTAACCTCCTGCACAATCTTCCTTTCATTCTCAACCTTTGCTTTTCTTATCGCTTTTTTGCACTCTTAATTTCATTCTATAATCTGTCGAGGCATCTTCTTTCCTCGGTGTTTTATATCTTACGCTTGGTTACTCTTTACACATTCTTGTCCGACTGCACTGGTCATTTGAATTTCACACAGACGCCTGTTCCACATGACATGTGCAGCCCTGGCAGGCTCCCTGATGCCACACATCTCCCCATACACCCTTCCCCTTCATTTCAAACTCAAACAGCTGTAATTTAGGTACTGTCCTCAGTACAGCATCCTCCCCTGAAGAAGAGCAATCCCTGTCTGTGTCCAAAAGTCTATCTGAAATGATGTGCAGCGATGGCCCAGCATGAAAAGGTAAGTTGGGAAGCTGGCAGTGGACTCTCGTACCGGTAATACATTTTCACACAGAAATATCTTGCCTTCTGGTATTCCCCACTTACCATTACCAAATAAAATACTGCCATGGAAATGAGTTGCATAGATGCTATCAGCCCCCTTTTGAAAGGGAGTTCAGGCTCAGTTTAAGATGTGGGCAAAGTCTCCAAGTGGTTCCTTTTTTCCCCCTTTCCAAGGGGAGGCAACAGAAAGAAAATGAGAAGTTGATTCTGATGAAATATAGAACAAAGAATTTTGCTCACAGTGTTAATTATGTTAGAGCCTTCTGCTGGAGTGTTTTAAATTAGTGAAATAACACCATTTCTATTGATTACAAGTAAAACTAATCCAATTCACACATAAAATTAAACAATATACTTCCCATTTTCCACTTTCATTTCCCTAAAGACATTTTCCAGCAGAAAAATCTCTTCTACTGACTGAAGAGGGAAGCAGCCAGCAATTTGCTAGGAGGAAAGGCAGCTTCTGTCTGAACCAACATCCTTTCAGAAACACTGTGAAGCAGAAATTCCATATTGCTCACATTTAGAAGGCCTTACAAAAAGTGATTTTCCACTGGTTTCACCAATAGTGACAAGCTGCTTGGTCTCCTATCATGCTTAGACTTAGACATGCTTAGCAGCCCAAGTTCGATGCAAACATTGTCTTTTCACACCCACTTGCAGCATCTGAAAAACTGAACAAACTTTCAGAATTATTAGCAGACATGTAATTAATGTATAAGGTAAATACACAGTACAGATCAAGAACTCTTTACGCTAGCAATGACATCTGCAATACTTGATCAGTCAAAGACTTACACTTCCTTTTCACCTCATCATCACACTGTGACAAATTTAGTCCTATTAAATCCTCGAGAGAGTGATCTCTTCCGACTACAGCTGATGATCAGATTATGCCCTGAAGCATAATGGCTGATAACACTTCTCCCTTTTATCCCAGTTACTACCTCTGGCCTGTCAGTAATGTGCCTACCCCTTTCTTTTTTGCAACAGGCAAAATCAAACAACAAACATATAAAAATAATAATATATAGTATGTATATTTATAATACATAATGTTTATTTCATACTATATAACATATAGTACAGTAGTACATATTAATATATAATAATATATTTATTTTTGTTAATTTAGATGATTTAATATATATTTCATATTTATTTTTCCAAATACTCTGAGAGATAACCTGAATAAATTTTTGTATTAATAACTACCGTATAACGAATTATGGTGTAAAAATGAGAGATTTTTCTTTGGAACTGCTAGTAAAAGCAACAAATAATTTTCCCCAGATTGCAGAGATTATATTTGTCAAGAATTAAAATTTTAAGTGTAATATAGTGAGGTTTCTTTGATACTTGAATTGAGCTATTATCAAAATCAATAGAAAATACTCTTGGACACTTGCAAAATAAATATATTCCAGTGTGATTTTGGAAGAAATCTTAACTTTGGAGTCAATTTAAGGTTTAAGATGCAAGGAAAAAAAAATGTAAAAGCAGAAAAGTACTTTTAGGCAAAAATGTAGAACAATTTCTGTTTTAAAGTAAATTAGGAAAGAAGTAACAATCAGCTACGGTTAAATCAATGCCGTTAAGGTGTAAAAGCATTTCAAAAGCAGGAACACAGGAATTATCACCTTACTTGATATAGTCCATGAGATAGAAGAACACTGTGTCTGCCACACTGGATTAAATCTGCAGCCTGCCTGCTTCCAGCAGCTTGAACCACTGAATCTGCAATAGTGGATCAGTGTTCAGTAAATCTCAGACGCAGCATATTCCAACCTAAATCTTTACCTTTAGCTATTATATAATTTTCACCAAATTCACTAGCCAAATAAGAACCTTTTCTAATTTTAATCTCTCTAAATCAATGCCCTTAACATCCTGTTGCAATTAGCACCACAGCTTTTATGCTTTTCCTGTCTGTATATTTTTCCTTTGTTATTCATCTCCTTCCTAAAGAGGATAAATTCAGTCTTTTTATTCTCTCTTATTTAAGAGTTTTTTTCTGTTCTTTCACATCACCTTCATTGCCTTTGCTGAACAGTAAGGGCTGTTGAGAAACCTCTGTTTGTAGAGGTACAGCTCCTCTTATGCAGGAGTTTTTTAACCAAGTGTTTCCCTTGCTGCGGTTGTAAATACACAAGCAGATATGAATATTTTGAAAAAAAAAAAAAAAAAAGAGTGCTAGGAAGAGAGACAAATATACGGCTGAAGAGCTGTGTTATCCTTGGCTTTGCTCATGAATGTGGCCTTAGAGATCCCAGGTGCCCAAAGCTACTGGCTGGTGCGACCTGCTACAGTACAGCGAGAGCCTCAAGAGCAGAGGAACAAATTGGGAATTCACAGAGTGGAAACAAACCATTTCACTATGAGCAAGTCCTCTCCATATACATTTATTTGCTTTTACTTGCAGTATTTTTCACTGCCATTATGTTGACGGTCTCATCTGACCCAGATGTGCAGTTTTGTGTAATCAGCAGACTGTGCCAACATGATAATGTTCTTCCTTTAAACTTCTGAAGGTAGCAAACGGTGTTGATTTGTGGCCCTGTTTCCTGAGGATATCTAGCAGTTTTCACACTGAAGAACAGTTCTGTATTCTCTTTTTCTTACCCAAAAATGTATCAGCATCAGGACATGCTGTGATTTGCTCTCAGAACCAAAGTTGGCAACTTCTGTTTCAGTGTTCATTCACTCTCTAGCATTATGGACAGCTCTACCAGTCACAGAGACCAGTGGCACAAATCCCAGTCAAGACTTTGGGGTTAATTTTTATCTCTTTCTGTGTCTTTCTCAGCCAGCTGAGCTCCAAACCATTAATCTATTCCACACCTGCTTCTCCACAGCCTTCAGTTAATAAAACTTGCTTTGACCCAGTTCAGCTGGGTGACCTATCAGTGTAAAGATGTTTGCTTCCAATGCCAGTCCCCTGAGCCTAGATTTGACTGATCTTTTAGTAAAGCTTTTGATTTATGTAATAACCTTTTTCCTTATCCTCCTGATCTTGTGAACATTAGGAAATCCCCCATTGCCAATTTGCTCTGTCATTGCCTCTAGTTCCAAGACATAAGCGCTATACTTCATCCACAGCCTTCCAGCCCATCCTTCACGGGTTGTCACAGACTACATCCTCCCTATTCTCCCCGCCATTCTGTCCATTGAAATTTTCTTCTTATTTACTAAACCTCCACTTTCTGTATAATAAGCAAACACTCAGATCAAACTGCTCTGCACTAACGACCACAGACAAAGAATTAAATATTGTATGTTCTTCATTCATCTTTAATATCATTACAACTCTGTTAAAGGATTTGTGTCCATTGAACAAAAAAGCTAGAGGCATAACTGCAGCTGAATTCAGATTGCTAAATGTTTAACAAGGATGCTGACATTACAAAATCTGGAGCCTCTGATCTCTCCTCTTGAAAGCTATTCAGGTTGGTTGCAGGGGAAAACTATGTCATGGGCACCTGGGCACCTGCCTTTTGTTCTGTCTCAGTAAACCCCTCTCAGAGGAAGTGAAGCCATAAGGTCCTGTCCCAGTAACAATGAGGAGAAACTAATGAAGAGCTGGTTTATAGCCTTTTCCTAATCCCAATGTCCTGTCTGTGTCTGGAGGGCAAGTATAAAACATGTTTTTCAGTGCTACAGAAGGAAGTACAAGTAATTAGTCCCCACCAGGCAATGCACATATGAGGTTCATCAGGCCCCTAGCTGGTTTTAAAAGCAGGGAGGGCGAACAGCTAGCAAGCTGAGCGCTCAGTGGGATGATGATGAGGTCAACGAGAGCATAGGGGAGGCAAATAGGACCCCATGTGCATAAGCAAAAACATAGCCAGGGATCTGGGCAAGCATTTTTGGGCAGCCTATCCTGACCCTTTATCGCATTTATGGGCCTGGTTATAGCTGCTCTTTCCCCAGAACTGGTGGCTTGTTGCTCTTCTCACCCACAGGATGTCTGGTGGTGGCACTTCCATGCGTCCTGAGGTCAGACTGTGCGCCTCCGAGCACGCCAGGGACAAACTGCATGGAGGACCACTGGTTACTTCCATGTTTGGATATATCAGGAGTACCAGCTGTTTCAGTTTATAGTACCACCTTATTACCAATGAAGGCTGAATGCAGACTTTTCGTTTGGAAACATGACTTTTATTGCCCCAACAAGAGCGTGCAAAGCCATGCTGGCTCTGTAGTGCCTCATCCAAGATAAAGATTTGATAGCGAGCAGCAGAGGCTCTCAGGGTGTTAATGTTTGCTCCAGTGCTCTGCATACTTGGCTGCAACACGGGACCCATCCATGCTCCTCTCTCCGCTGAGCCCAGACAGCGTCAGAGAAGCTGGACTGAGCAGTCTACCAGGCTCATTGCACTTCAGTAATTGGCAGCAGATACCAGAATTTCTGCAGGCTTGAGAAAACACCATTCTTTGAAATGAGTGAGCAATAGAAACATATTCCTGTGCCTGAAACACCTTCCGTGCCTCTTTTTAACTTTAAATTCTAGCCTCTATTTCCAGATTTTCCTGACTTCCAGGTCATTCCCCCTTGCCCAGCATCATCAGTTTTCCTTACCAATCAAGGTGGTACACTTTCAACATCAGAAATATCCTGTTATATTATCTAAGGCCAGGAGAAATCATTCAGTGTTTACCTTCAAAAGACACGGAGTTTAAAAAGTACCTAAAAAGCTCTTGCAGAAGGAGGAACATTCAGTCGCTCACAATATTTTTGGAGACAGAGAAAAATTTTGATTCTGCTTCTACAGGACATTCACATGGCTATTGTACTTTAAATCAGGATGACTTGACTTCATTTTGTATCATATATTTTTTACAATAGTATAGTGTTCAGTCTGCACTTCTTTTGCAGCCTCAGCAAGATTTATCTCTCTCTGATGCATTTTCCTCAGAAGAATGGCTTTACACCGATTTCTGTCACCCTCAATTTGAACACCCAAATGTAATATCTATGTACATAATTGTATATGTACAGTCCTTTTACATTTCTCAGCTGCAAATACATTCCAGATGATTTCAAGGCTATGGTACACAGTCCTGCAAAGAAGCAAAAGAAGAAAGAATAGTCCAAAACATTATTGTATTCTGCTAAATTCAAGTTGAAAAGTTTTCTCTCCTTCTTTCAACCATTGCTCATGCAATATCAAGCTTTTCCTCATGATTCTTTTATTCAAACTGAGTAGTGTTTTATCCTCAATTAGTCCTATTGACTTCAGCTTTGCTCTAGCCAGAGGTAAGAACTAGTCTGTGAGGATCAGATTGCAAATTCAGGGCCTTGGGCTGTAAAATGTTCCTTACTTGGCGAACCATTGTTAAATATTGTGAACACCTACCATACCCAGAGATGAATCCTTACCATAATAATACCCACAGTCTCGGAAACACGCACACTGCTTTACAACAGGATGCCAGGCAAGGAAGATACCCAATTTAAGGCCCTTGCCCTGCAATCTTATCCCCACAGCCAATCCCTTACCCTTGCACAGAGCACCACCAAGGTCAGTGGAAAGCTGAAGGGCTGGTCTCCTCCAGAAACTGACTCCATTGCTGGCAGTGCCCAAACCCCACTGCCACTTTTCCTTCACTTCTCTGTGATTGAGTGCATTCTTAATCTGATCCCTTACTTGCCATGCAGCAGTGGGATGCCGATTACCACAGCAGCATTGCCCCTCCTTTACGCTGTGGTCCGGCAAAGAGCTCATGCCTTTATGTTACTTTAAGCGTGCGAACCTGTGCCCTCACCGTTATTACGTCTGCCTGTGTGTCAGTAGTTACCTGCACACTTACATGATTTCCTGGACGAGTGCTCCTTGTTGCTGGGACAATGAGGAGATGCAGGCCTGGAGATGCCAACCGTTGTAGGCCCCCGTCTCATCCGTCTCACTTTTATAACTTTGAAACTCTTCCCTCACTTTGGTAATAATGTAAAGTATCAACTAAAAATTGCAATGCATGCATTTCATTTGAGTTTTATTGCCTTAACAGACAGCATTAGATTACAAAAGAGGACATTTTTCTTCTCAGTTTTAGCTTATTCTTATGATTTATGATTAGATACAGCAAGAGTTCATAAACTTCCCTGACCTGCTGACAGTTTTTACAGGCTCCTTGATTTATTTCCATCTCAAACTTAACAGCTTTCATGTGACTGATATTCCTAGAGTCCTGGCATGGCTGCAGCACAGCCTGTGAAAGCTCCTCTAATCTCCCTGTTACTAATTTAAATGAAGTCTTGGTCTGTTGTTTAAAAAAGACATTCGTCATCTCACGGAGGTTTACAGATCCTCTTGTAATGTAATGTCAGACACTTCTGAGATAGGAGTTTTATAAAGCCTTCCGATATTGAGTGTTGTAAGACACACCAAGGTCACTTCAATATGCCAAAGGAAAAAAACATTTGCAAAACAAGAGAAGAGGAATTCCTAAGAAACTGCATTGTACCGAGGACATTTAGAAATGATTTATACCATCTGTGAGAACATTTCAAAGATAAATCTGGTATTGGGGAGGAAAGGCGGGGGGGGAATAAATTTGAATCCAGCAAAATCCACAGACATCCAGCCAACAGCTATGAGTTCCTGATAAAAAACAACTCACAGAGCAATATTCTCACAGTCATAGAGGTTGCAGCATCAACAGTTTCCCAGTGTGCTCCAAAGCTACTGTGCTAACTAAGGCTGCTCTTTCAGCAAAGATGCAGCTGGCATTCTGTTTTCATTGTACACTTTCCAAACAACAAAAAAAGAGATACATTTTGTAATAACAAAGACCAGACTAGTAAGAGAGAGAGAGAGGGAGAGAAAAGGGAAAGAGAGAGAAAGGCTGAGATAAGAAAAGTGGGTGTTTCTCCAGACTCACATGTTGCCCAGCTGATGACAGAAAGATATCATCATTTTTGCCTTCCCAACATTTAGGAAGTGGCAAATGGTAAATGACGTGAAGATGCACAAAGGTGTAAGGAACTAATTGGAAAACATCAGGTGAGTTGTTTTTGGTACTGATGGGTAGAGCAGAGAGAGAACAACGCCCGTAAATATTCCTAGAGCTTTAGAGGTTCTCAAGTGAATATGTTTAGGTGTTTGAGGTCAACTGTGATCAAGCCTTAGTCTGACAGAAAATTGCTTTTGTAATATTTGTAGATCAGATAAGAAATGACAAGCAACACTAGGTTATGACACACTGGAGATATAAATACAGGTTGCCCAGATCGTATGATTGATCGAACCCTTTTATTTTTGCTGAAGAAATCTAGCTAGCGTTGCTGGCAACACACACGGAACACTAAATAAATGTTACATACAGTAGCTTGTCAGAATTTATAAAAGAGCAATCGACATTTGCTTTACTGTCAAAACATCAGCCTACGAGTTTCCTCTCTTTGGAAAGAGAATCAGGGAAATAAAGAATACTATAGAGCGTAATACCTTCAAATCACAAATGTCATGAAAACTGAGTTGGGAGTGATAACTGCCCTCATACAATGAGCTCTGCATGTCCTCAACCAGAACAATGTGCTTACAAATTTCACTGTGGCAAGTCATGAAAATCTGTTGCTGTAGAGCACTGAATATGGAGACAAATGTGTATTTACACAAAGCTTCCTAGTCTACAGTCCAAACACAGAGACATTCACTGCAGGTGGATGTGGAAAACCAGTATCGCCAGGGCTGCTCATTGCCTGGAACCATATTACAGCAAAGTGGATTACTGGGAACACAAACACTCTTCATGCTCAATTTCAGAGCTTGCATATGTATAGGAATTAAAATCCAAAGACCTCATTCACAGCTACAGGAAGCACTTCTAAGATTTCTTTTCACTGTCCAAGCTCCATGAAATAGCCATGTTGCACATGAAATAAAAGGTCCCAGGAATTTATCTTTCCAGAGGTATGTGATACTTTCAAAATAAAAATCACATGCTCTGTTGAGCAAAGGCATGTTTTACAGACTAGATCCACTGTATTAAAACAAAGAATATGTCAAAAATCAGATATTTTTATGCTATGATGAATTTCCCTTGCTCGGCTATATTTCAAGGATCACCTTTTGGCCATTCTTGTAGAGGGAAAAGCTTGTTAAAAGTTTTCTCTAGGAGGTGGAGATTATTCTACAATGAATAAAAAGGAAAAAAAAAACCCATATCCCAGGAGCCACCTCTTTGCACTCTGAGAAGGGCCCAGAACATGCCTGCAAGGAGAGATCAACCTTCAACAAAGCTAGTTCCCTGCTCAACTTAAACATTCTTACCAAATATGTTGTTGAAGTTTCCTTTTGTACTATCTGTATATCAGTCCTGTCCTACAAGGGTTTCTTATGAGGGATTTCCACTCTCCATGTGGATGGTTTACCTGCTTCCATCAGACCTCTTGAGAAATAGGGAGTTCAGTGGCTCTCTGGAGCTCAGCAATGAAACCTCTTCCCGCAAGCTGGCCAAGGGCAACAGATGTGGTCAGCAGGTCAAGGACAATTTTCAGAACCTAATCTTCATTTCATTCCTAGCTTTAGATCATGTTTTTTGTTTGTTTGTTTGTTTGTTTTGAAATGAATATCTGCTTTTTTTGGTCCTACAGAGCAAATGCTTTCTCTAGCTGGTAGGGTCCCCTGCTATGGAAAGGCCTGAGGTTGTGAAATCAGCAACACAAACCAGTTTGTCCATGTTAACTTTTTTCTGGTTTTGGTTTGGTTTGGTTTGTTTTTTTTCCATCTTAGGAAAAAAAGGAAACTTGGTAATAATCTAGTATTTTATCTAGAAGACATGTCAATCTCACCTCTTTAATCACAGAAATATCAATAACTACAATCTCATTTTTGGAAGAAACATTTTCTCTGTGCCATCGCCTTTATCTCCATGGTAAAAAAGATATATTTGGAGTACAAATGTTAGGGAGACAATGTTTCATCCATTCAAAACTAGCCAATTTTTCTAAATATTCATATTATTACAAATAGTTATATTGTGAACAGCTTCCACATAATTTAGCAAAGAAAAATGCTCCTGTCTTTGGGACAGCAGGTAACTCCATTCAGCTTCTTCAGCCGGATGGCACCCACATGTGTTAATCTCTGTGCGATCTCTTCTATCACATCTAAGATTTGGTGCCTATCATCTCCCACATTTCCTATCTTCCTAGTAGGAAAGGTCAACAGATTGGTGGTAAGAAGTACAGCATGAAACAGAGCTGAGAACATAACAAAAGAGGGGGAACAGAGAAAAGAAAGAATTTCAATACCACACACTAAATAACCAGATGTTAATAAAAAAAATCCTCAATGGTTTCTTAACAGGGTCTCACAGAAGGAAAGCTTGAAAAAAAGATCTCTCCTTTGTGCAGCATTTTCTTTTAAACTGAGTTGTATCCTCTATACGACCCTTTCATCTTCCCAACAGTTAACTCAGGGCACATTTACAATAAAAATAGAAGTTGGGTTTGTTGTGATTTGTTGAGACTGCAGATTTCCAATTAAAGGTAGTGGTATTCCTTCTGTCTGTAGAGTTTCTAGTTGGCTACTGAATGTAATCTAAGTGAACCTTCAGAATAGCCTTAAAAAATCATAAACACCAGTCTCCTTGAGAACACACTAGGGATGAAAGAGGAGGGTTTCTCCTTTGTTGTCCAAGGTTTACGCAGTAAAAGGTAGAGAATGTGAGACTTCACTGGTTGTATATTTACTGTATGGCTTTATTTCCTACAACAAAGACGCTCTTCCTTCAAAGAATACTACTCGTAGCACAGGCAAATCATTTTAATATTTGATATCCATAATACTTAACATTGTGGCTGGGTTTTGTCAAGTGAAAGAATTTATCCACACTAATTAAACAATCCTTTGCTTAGTACAAAAGACTCAGCTACAATCATACTCACCACAAACCATATTCTTTTTCTGCTTCGTGGATGAGTTTGAGAGGTTAAAGACAGGGTTTCAGGGATAGGTCCCTCTTCTGGCTCTGTGATGAGTTACTGGGGGCAGTTTCCTTAATCTTGGTCTTCCTGAGCCATATCCTTCACTGGTATAAACTGTCCAGGTCCATCAATTTCAAAGAAACGGTGCTGTTTTACACCACTTATGAATTCGACTTATTCATTGGGGAAAAAAAAGAATGGAAATATCTTTTTTGTGTCATAAGAGTTATTTTTTATGTTGGTAAAGCACTTAAGAAATCTCATTTCTTTTTAACAAATGAAACCAACGTCTAACTTCAAAGATAGGCATACAAGAGGATGCATTGTACATTTAAGTAGAGCATTTCTGAGTCTTTAGAATGACTATGTTATGCTCTACATTTAATTGATGAATGGCATAGAGAAACACATTCCAGGGACAAGATACCCAATTATACTGCAGATTTTTCTTTCAATTTTGTTCTTTACATTTGATTTAATATTTTTGCTCTTTCTGATCAACAGAAACAGAAATGCCTAGATCAGCTTTGAAAACAGCTTCTTGCTGCTTTTACTGTGGCTCTTTCTATTAGTCAAATGTTTTAACTAACATAGGAGGAAATGGCTATTTCTTACTGATGGCTATTTCTTCCTTGCAGCATGCATAACTGAACTTCAAAGATGCCGGGCCAGTTTGGATTGCAAACATCAAAAGCTTTTGACTCGTGCTGAGTAAACTTTGTATTCTGACACACAAGTTCTTATCTGTTCTGTTCCAGACTTGAGAGAGAGAAGGGCTGAATCTAACCAAATCACATTGTTTTTCCTTACAGCTGCCAACTTGGAAAAATATCAGGGCACAAAGGAACCATTAAAAACAAAACAAAAAAAGACATGTTTTTGTTAGTTCCTAAGCAACACAATATTGCCAAGATGGTGGCTCCTATGAAAATTAGAAAATATTAGTTACACATCACACTGTTATTTATTTATACTGTTCTGTGAAGCATTTTTTTCCTTCTTGCAAACTGACAGATATTATGGAAAATCTGTTCTTTTGAACAGGGTGTTTACACCACAACTGTTACGTATGTTTTGTCAGCAGCCTATTCCATTTGTTAATTCCCATTTCCACTTTAACATTAAATTCATTAGTTAGTGGGTTAGTGAAAACTGGGGAAGAGAGGGAAAGAAGCAAAGAAGAAAGAAGGAAAGAGAGAGAGAGAGAGAGAGAGAAAGAGAGAGAGAGAGAGAGAGAGAGAGAGAGAAAGAGAGAAAGAGAAAGAAAGAAAGAAAGAAAGAAAGAAAGAAAGAAAGAAAGAAAGAAAGAAAGAAAGAAAGAAAGAAAGAAAGAGAAAAGAAAAAGGAAAATAAAGAAAGTGATGCGAAAGGAAGGCCCAACATTTGCAAACAGTAAATTATCTGTGGTACTTTAAACTTGGTGTCTATCAAAATGAATTCTCTAACTGAGACTGTGAATGTTTTTAAGAAAACTGGAAATCCAAACCCACTGACTTGCTCTCTGCCCACAAAATCCACTAGTTACAGAGAGATTAAAGATAAATTTTTAAAATCTCAGCCTACTTGTTCATAGCACTCCAGGACAGGGAGTGACACAAGGAACTAGGGCTTCCCCTCATCTTTTTCATCATTCCGTCATAACACATCCCAGACTTGCTTCCAAAGCTTGTCAGAGCCTGCAATGCAGAACAGGCCTGGGCTCTCCTAGGTCTTGATGTCAAGAAAAGTATCACTGGATTTCTGTAGAAATAATATAAATCTTCTCTGGAAAGGTTCTGAGAATCCTCAAGCTCTTCCTGCTCCCCTCCTAAATGATCTGAATTATACCACTGGTATCAGTTATAGGCCATGCAGAAATTCAAGGTATAATGTCCTAGAGATAGCTTAAATATTCACTTTGAAAGTGAATCTGGATGGCTATGAGAATACAAACAATCACCATGTCTTGAATTTTCTTTGCACAACTATTCTTTAAGCAAACAGACTTCAACACATTTAGATTCTCCACTGGCACTGCAAAAGTAACTCATCTTTAGGTGAGTGATGATTTTGGAAAATCCTCAAAATATCTGAAATGAAAAGATGGTTATTGCTCCTGCAAAGTTAGCACTGATACCTGCTTTACAAAGATCTTAGGACTAAGGCAAAAATTATCAAAGGAATTAAATATTAAGTGTGAGCTGTAACATGAGGGCATGTTAACACATCTTTGCCTTTCTGGATTTACACTGAAATACGAAACAGAAGTGGTAAGAAACCACAAAGAAAACTGATTTCACACTACACTCAGATTAACTACAAGTAAGACGTGCCATGAATCACTATGTATCTGTTTTACAGAATGAAGAAATTCAAGACAATATAAATCTGCACTTTTCAGCATCTATTAAGCAAAGCTCTCCCAACATCTCAATTTGCATAAATTTAATCTCACAGCTCATTGTGAGGCTTACTGTGAAACAGCCATGAACCCTGTACTGCAGGTGAGAAGTAACAAAAATAGGAAACAGCCAGGCATAGGATGTCTCATATTTCTTAATGGTAAAGCCATAGGCCCAGCTGGTGCATGGGGAGGATGCTTCCAGGGGTACCCCCTGCTTGCATCCCCCTGCTACCATGTGCACTATGAAATGATGGGCCCTGCTATTTTTTTCTGCCTTTCTTTTTTCCTGATGAAAAGCAGTCAATAGCACAAGGGATAATCCAGAAGAACTACTTTTTTATGCCATTGCTGATGTGATGTGTCTCTTTGGTAGGGCTTTTGGATGGATAAAACAGAGCGTCTTCCTGGGGGCATCAGCGTGTGGCTATCACCCCAACACCTCATCTGTGGCCGCAATACTGGGGTTCCCCCGCTTGAAGGTCTGGCGGTGCATTGCAAACATGGCCTTGTCTTTATAATATTCCTGCTTTTTGTAAAAAGAAGTGACGTGGGGGGCGAAGGATGCGCGAGGGGATGGCATGTGTGCTACTGTGTGCGGATGCCGTGTCTCTTGTGTGCCCATGGTCCCGTTCCATTACCTGCGTTCTTCTAATTAAAAAACATCTGCCAACTCCTGTACTCTGTCAGAATGCACCTCTGATGTTGCCTTTGTAGTGCCTTTCACAGTATATGCAAGCAGGCGGAAGAAAAAGCTTGCTGTTATCATCTTTCCATTTTATGAGGAGCTGAGGCTGTTTAAACTATAGATTAACTTTTACTGGCCCATCTCTCCCTCCTTCCCCCCTGCCTCCACCTCAACGTTTGTCAACTTTCCTGCGCCGGTGTGTCAGGGAAGGATCATTTCAGCACACACTTAAGAGGAAGGTTTGTTTGGCTGGCAGTAAAATCACAGCACTCATTTCAGCCATGACTGCTAACATGATTGCAGTTTTGGGGGATGCATGTTATCATCAAAATCAGAAAAAAGAGGTCTTTCCTTCCTCACTTTTTGCATGAAAATACCCTTTCCAAAGCGGAACATCTTCAGCTCCGTACTCCTGGTTCTTTCACAAAGCAGCTTGGGCAGTGACTATATTGTCCAGTCCAGATGGAAATTGCATGTCCAGGATGTCTGTCTACTGTCCCCAGTAATAACGCACTTACTTAAAGATGCTGAAGTGTGTCTGGGGCAGCAATCCTGTGACCTGAGTGAACATTATACCTTCAGATCAACAAGTTAGATGAGCATCCCAGACCTCAGCAGAGATAGGTTTAATCTGTGTGTGCTGCTTGTACCTATCTCACAGTTGAGAAGATTTTTGGTCTAGATAGATTATTTCCCCCCACCTCCGCTGAAATCTTTTTCAACCATCCAACCTGAGAGATTGGTGGAGTGTGGAAGGAGTCAAAAGAAATGGCTTGCCTTCCCTCCCCTCCATTCTCTGACCCTCTGTGTCTCTGTGGCACTCAAGCCCATCGCAGCTAGTTTGTTTAGGAGATCTTCTGTGGGGTGGTCTTTTCTCCCACCTCCCTACACAGCAAGCAGAACGTGCTATAGAGCACAGCGTACATAGTCTGGAGTGCTAGTGACTCAGAGTCCTAGTCCCCTGCTTCTATTCTCACATGCTTTTTCCCCTATAAATATCTCTCCTTTCTTTTTGAATATCATTCCACTGTTTTCCAGCTGGCAGCCTTTGCTTTTTATTTATGAACAAGTTGTACGTCCACAACTCCTTTGTGCTCCCAGCTCTTCCTCTCAGCACTGGACAGACACTTAAAGTCCATCAGCCCCATCTCTGCTTGATAACTCTGTTTCTTCCCCCATCATGCTGCTGTCTCCACTCCAGTCGGTCCTGCCATTTCCATGAGCAGCTCCCAAGAGGACCACAAATGACATCCCAGGAGAGGCACATACCATTCTTTTCTTGGTCGCACCACAGTAAGTTTCATGCATTCTCCTGGACTTTGAAGGTTCAAAGCATCTTTTAATACTCATTAAAAGAGAAGTCAGCAGCTGATGTGACTGAACTAGGTTTGGATAAAGAACCTAGGTGTGCTGGGTACAGGCAAATACTTCTTGGGTCAGGAAAAAATGCAGCTAGTCCAACTATAAATGTACAGGCAATTTCATCTTACCCATCAATTTCTTGCAATCTCATGTTTGTAATTTTGAGATATTTACAATATCTGTTCTGTGCTTGAATTAGCAAAATTAATCAGCTTTCAGCATAAGCACTTGTGAAGAAAAGTCAGCCCATGGATACTACAAAGAGATGGCTTTTCTACATCCACCTTTCCTAAAGTGCTTGCAGCCACACAGAACCTCTGAAGTGTTTGAACTTGTGCAATTAGAACAAGTTGTCAGGGACACAAAAAGCTTTTCAGAAGAGCACAGAAGCTGCCCGTATGTTATCTACCAGTGTCATATACCTTCAGACTAGGAATCATCAGAGCTTAGGCAGCAGGGTATGAAATAAAAATCTTCTACACCAACCATATTTCAGCAAGCTGCGATTTTTTTCTCTAATAAACCCTCTTCCCTGCAGCTTTTCCTTCTGTCTCTAAGTTCTTCTTTTGTTGCTCTCTGCCCTCTGTACTTTTTCTATTTTTCCCCCATATCTTTGTCTTTTCTCTCCCTCCCCCTAATTCTTTTCCCCTTTCTTTCTCAGTTCAACTCCAGGCTATCCCAGGCTCCTTCCTCCATCCCAATTCTTTCATTCTCTTTTTCTGTTCTCTGCTCTTTCCCTTCCTCCTCTCTTTCCTTTCGCCTGTGACCTGAACTGAATTTCTGCAGTTCTCTGTGCAGAGCCAAGAAGCTCTCATTTCCAACATATTTTCAAGGTGAGTTTCAAGACACAGATCTTTTTCCTACCACATAAACCACAGATTCTCCCAATCCTTATAATTATATTTTTAAGGAAAATACAAAACAAAAAGTTATCCTCTTGCTTAAATATTCTCAAAGTTTCAGTTCCAGAATCTAGAGTTTTGATCCCATGCCCTGTGAAAACTGGGTCCATTGTGAGGCTCAGATTTGACAACGACTGGCTGTTGGCAAAGCCTTATGGAAATTAAGCATTACTTTCTGCATTTCAAACACTCATTTTGCTCCGAATTTGAAAAAAACAAAGACAAAATTTTGAATTTCTACATTAAAAAAATCCACTATAATTCATCATATTTAGAGTATATTATGAAAAAATAAAACAAAAGTTGTTTCAAAATAGAATTGGAAATTCTTCCTTCCTTCTTAAATGTTGAGACTGAATGCTCTCCCTAGATTTTCTTCAACACTAAATTTTGTTTAATTCCAGAGGATTTTTCAAACTGCTCTCAGAAAAGAGAGGAAGAAACTTGGACAATGTGAAGTTCTTCAAGAATTTGCAGTGAGATTTTGAATACTTTGTATATGGTCGCTGGGTTAAATGCTGTTGTTCTGGACTACACCTTGACAAGCAGTTTTTAGTACCATCTTAAATGGTTTTCTGGAGGCATAACTGAGCTAGTCCTAAATTAGCTAATGTGACCTCTGCCTAGTACCATTCTGATGGGGAAAGTATGATCCTCAAAAAGCGAAGTAGATAGAGGCATGGTTTGCCCATGGCAGGCCTCTCTGTTAACACAGGTGTCCAGCAAGGCAGCTGAAAGCAAGCGAGGTGGCTCAGACTCCCCAAACCACTCATTAGTGACTCCTCACCATCACAGGTTTCCTTTTTCTGCCACAGCCCACCCACAAACGTCTCACAGTGGACAGGCAAGTTTTGAAATGTGTTCTGGAGGTCATGAGAGTGCATTTTTATAGACCACAGAAAGAATCAGTAAAGATACTGCAATTGAAATCTCCAAGAGAATTCCCTGGGGTAAAAGAAAAGTCTGGAAAGCAAATATAAATAATATGAAAATGAGGGAAGCTGGGTCAGAACAAAAAGTATTAGGGGACTGGATGTGGAAGGAAGACAGAAGGAGCTGGTTCACAGGAGAAGCAGTGGAAATGCGGTCCTTGTTATTAAGGTGTTGGATCTAAATTCTGTTCAAGAGGATGGACTGTGGCCTACAAACTGCCTGATACACTCACTTGGAAGAAATACAGAAATACAACTGTTGATCCAAGATCAGGTATTTTCACTCAAGTCAGAAGTTTGAGGTTTTTTTTCTTCTCCTTTTACAGATTATGAGACAGAGGCAGGGAGGGACCAAGTGTCTTGAGCAGAAATGGGAAGTGAAGTTGTCCTCTTTATTTCCAGCCAAGTACTTAACAAGCCAGGGAGAACTAGCTTGAATCTATATTTACAATATAGATATTGTAAATGTTGCTGAGGGATGAGATGGCACCATTTGAAAAGGTTTTTCCATAATTTGCATAATAATAAATATGTTTATAAGTGGAATTAACTAGCAGAGAGGTTTTTTTCTGTTTGTTTTAATTATTTCAAACTGTAGTGTTTTTAAATGTGATCGATAGTAAACTTTATTTAGACGGTGCTTTGAATAAACATACCTGTATTAAAATTAGTCACCATTACTATAAATCATAGGATGGATTTGGTTATGAATGTTACAAGAGATACATTAAACTTCCAAATAGAACAAGCTTTTTGCTGTAGGTAAACATGCAAAGTTGTTTATTTCTAAAACAGAATAAGCCATGCAACTTGGAACTGTTTTTACAAGAGCTTTAGTTTCTGAATATTGGATTTTTTTGTGACAGCCAGTTAAAGGACATGCTGGGAGACAGAGGTCAGAAGTTAAATTTCCCGTATTGCACAAATAAACTCTGATGCAGTAGGGGAGAGTTTCAAAAGTAAAACTGAGCACTTGGCATCTCAAGCCCCTCAATTGTCACTTGGGAATTGGACACTTTTTTTCTTTTCCTGAGCATCCCAAAAATCTGTAATTACGTGTATTTATGCAAAAGACAGAGTACACTGTTTCCAAAATCTCTAGAATATCAATTATTCTAGAGAGAGTTCAGTTTATTACTTTTGTCTTCTGTAATCTTAGTTCTGATCCAAACCAGCAATCAAGATGATGTTGTTTCAAGATTATAGTTCTCTGTACTGATCCTTTCTTCGTTATCTGAATGGCTTATTTGTTAGAGAGAAAAGGTATGACCAGGCATATATCACTGTAGAGTATAGGAAGATTTATTGAGATTGATGCATAAGCAAAGGACAAGTGCATTAACAAATCTAGCTGTCCAAAAGTCAGGGCTAATGTTAACTAAAAAACACATTACTGTGATTTCATCAGAATGTTCTTTTATTTATTTAACTTTCCCATTTTCATTTTTATTTGGGTAAGATAATTGCTTGTGATAAGCTCTCTGTGCAGGTTGGAAGCATACAGAAAGCCAGCCTTTAGACTGAAATATTTACGCTAAGACTAAGCATTAATGATATGTAATGGCCAGACTATATTTGCATATTGAAACGTTCTCAATTAAAAGCTTTATCAGATGACTTCAAAGAGAGACCCTCTCAAAAATGCGATATATTTTTCCATGAAACACAGTCTATTAGCAATATGATGTGCTTATCCACATTTCTAAAAAAAATAATTTTAGTGTTGGTTTCATAAGTAATAAAAGATACATTTCTGAGGCTCTCAGCACCACAAAATTCTTTTATCTTTCTTTATACTTAACTTACTGAGCCCTGAACTTCTTTGCAGAATAAATTCATGGCATAGGCTGCAGAACTTGAACAAAATAACTTTTGTTCAAAGCATTTTGTTTCTTTTGTTCAAGAACTTTCTGTTTTGTTTTTCACCCTAAAGCAAGCTAAAATTATGCCTAAAAGAGACAAGGGACTTATGGAGTTCTCTGTACCCACCACTGAAAGTCAACCAGCTCTGAACAAGAATAATAAAAATGTTTTTAAAGTTGCACCAACCAATGCAAGTGAAGAGTCTTCTCAAGACAGAATAAAGTGACACAAGTAAAGAGGGCAACATGTTATTAGTTACCTAAGCTAGAACTTAGTGCTTGTAGGGTTAATAGCAAAACTATCCTCTTTAGCGAGATTAGGGGCCAGCTTCTAGTATTGTACTCATCCTGCATGGTTTCTGAGGCCATGGAAAATAATCTGCAACCTGAGGTACAGAAGTGTAGGTGAGGGCCTATAGAGTGAGAATCTTCCTTCAGGCAAATAATTCCCTTACATATTGTGTTTGCTCTTCCACTACATGGAGAGTAAAAAATGTGTCATCTTTCTTAGTAAAGGAACACAGACATTCTCTTTACCATTATTATACTGGGTAGTAAGAAAAAGGCTAAAAGAAAGAGATAATTCACTAACTTATTTTTCCACTTCTTGATAGACATTGAAAAAAAAAATCTCCAGCCACATGCATTTTTTTTCAAAAATGTCTTTAAAATCATATGTTTTAAAAGGTTCTATGTACTTTTACAAGAGAGGAGCATGATAATTATTCTGAGGAATTTCAGTTATTTTCATAACATTTAGAAAAAAAGCAGATCAAAACACGGTTTGGTTATGATAAAGAAAGTAGCTGGAAAACACAGAACTGCATTCATTAACAGAAAGGCCCCAGGATGATGGATGAGTGGAAGAACAATATCTTTAGCATAGTAGAGTCAAAGTCAATAGATTCAAACTGTTGGGAGACCAGGTTCTGGTTACATAGATTGTTTCCAGTCCTGTTGCTGCTATTTGTCATTGAAAAAAAGTCTATATGGTAAGTATTTTCTAGGTATTTGATTCTTTATTGCTTTCTCAAGCCACAAAAGCCATGATCTGTTCTTGTCCTGGACAAGAACTGTGCACTCCCGATAATAAATTCCTAAATTCCAAGGATGCAAAAATTTTCACAAAGAAGTTGTGTCTGAAATTTCTCAAGAGAATTTATTTCACCTTCCACTCAGACACCCAGCAGCAAAGAAGGAATGCCACCGTGTGACCTGCCATGCACTGCAAATAAAAAAAAATAGCCAAAGAATAGGCTCTGTTTCCTCAAACCTAATGCAACATTTTCTCACGCTGCAAGGAGTGACAGTCTTGGAGTCACATATTAGGGATAAATTCCCTCAAATTATCTCACATATATCACAAGGCACAGTGTACACAGGGAAGCAGCTGCCATATATCAGCTGCTCGAGGGTAATTACCAGTGTATATTCTCACGGTAATAACGAGGACACTTCCTCTTCTCTCATTCAGAGTAAACTACCTTGCATTTATTGCAGGGTAAGAGTATAGAGAGGCTAGTTATTACAGCAGCTGATTTACAATAGCTTATTCTCCTGTTACTTGTGTGTTACTTGCTCCTCAGAAAATGAAAAGTAAGTTGAATTAGCTCACCTTGAAATTAAAACTTTTTTTTTTGTAATGATTTGTTATTCTTTATGCCAAGGTTCCTTCACAAAACAAGAAAATGAAGGCTATTAAAACAATCCTGGTTGTAAGAAAACTCAGACAAGAATTTGTTTTAATTTAAGTTATGAAAGACAAAGATTCTTAAGGATTTTTTTAAAAAGCACAGGACAAGAAGAAAACTGTTAGATTTAAGAGAGAGACAAAATCTTAGCCAAGCCAAGCATTGTATAGTATGAATATGGTGATAGCCATTTATTTAGTCTTCACCTTGTGTTTTGACTAGGAAATCTGAACTCATGGAGATCAGAGGAAAATCAAAGAAGATGATATAATTTCATTGGACTGAAAATACTGCATGAATTTCACTGTAACCTTTCTAAACCAGCTATGAGGTTTTATGGGATGAGCCTGGATTTACATCTAGAAAAAGAGAAATAGAATCATAGAATCATTCCAGTTGGAAAAGACCTTCAGGATCATTGAGTGCAACCGTAAACCCTTCACCACCATGTCTGCTAAACCATTTCCCTAAGTGTCTCGTCTACACGTATCTTGAATGCTGCCAGGGACTAGACGACTTCCCTGGGCAGCCTGGTCCAATGCCTGACAACTCTTTCCATGTAGAAATTCTTCCTAATATCTAACCTGAACCTCCCCTGGCACAACTTGAGGCTTTTTCCTCTTGTCCTGGAGAAGAGATCAACCCAGCCTCCCTACAATCTCCTTTCAGGTGGTTGTAGACAGTGATAAGATCTCCTCTGAGCCTCCTCTTCTAGAGACTAAATAACTCCAGCTCCCTCAGCTGCTCCTCATAAGGTCTGTGCTCCAGCCCTTTCACCAGCTTCGTTGCCCTTCTTGGGACATGTTCCAGCACCTCTGTGTCTGTCTTGTAGCCAGGGGCCTCAAACTGAACACAGTATTTGAGGTGCAGCCTCACCAGTGCCAAATACACTTCCCTGGTCTTCCTGGCTACACTGTTCCTGATACAACCCAGGATGCCACTGGCCTTCTTGGACACCTGGGCACACTGCTGGCTCGAGTTCAGTTGGCTGTCAACTCACACCCCAGATCCTTTTCTGCTGTGTAGCTCTCCAGGCAAATCTGCATGGGGTCGTTGTGATCGAAGTGCAGGACCCAGCACTGGCCTGGCCTTATTGAACCTAATACAGCTGGTCTCAGCCCATCAATCCAGCCTGTCCAGATTCCTCTGTATAGTTTTTCTACCCTCAAGTAGATCAACTCTTCCCACCAGCTTGGTGTTGTCTGCAAATTTGCTGAGCATGCACTCAATCCCCTCATCCAGATATCATAGACTGAAGAGTAAACAGTTTGAAGAGCTTTTATCCACTTAATTCATTTTCACACCTAAAAGTAGTACTTACCTGTTTTAGAGTTGAACACACCAGAAGATAGTCAAGAGCAGTCTGCAAGACATTCATCCTCAGACTCCTACTGCCAAAGCAGAAATATTGCCACCAACACCAGCAAATGGGGCGGGGAGGGAGGAGAATACGACTTGGCCCACGTACTCCAACTCACATTCGTAGCATTTCCACTTGAGTCTTTTGAAACATTTATTCACAATTATTCACACACAGACAGCCATCTTTCCTGCTTTAGTATTGGGCTAGCAAGATGTCTCCATCAGTGGTGGTGGAACACCAAGCCACCGCATGTATTTCAGTAGTTGCAATACTCCCCTTGGGAAATGCTGAAAGTAATAAAGACTACTGAAGTAAGAAATTCAAAGGCCCTCTAATATCTTTAACCAGATCTACTGCAGAATAGCAACTTCTTATTTAGCTTATTGTTCCTTATTTTGCTTGGACGCTCTGAACGTGTTACCATAATTCATTCTTCTGTAATTGGACAGAGTCATTAGCACACCTTTTTGTATTAAGTGCACATTTTCCTTTCAATAATATTCATGCTCAATGAGAGGAATACTATTCAACCAGTCAGCCAGGTTGGTAGCAATGATCTATTTTCTCCCTCATTTTTGAAGCTTTTTCTGATCTGTGGAGATAATATACAAGGCTGTCAATATACACTGGTTCAGAAAGGAGGAGAGAAAGAAGAGAGGCTTTTCAGAAATACAGAGGATCTTGTAAGGATATATTATATTATATTATATTATATTATATTATATTATATTATAGTCAGATAAGCTTTCTGAAAGTTTAACATTCAAAACAAGAGGTTGCAAAAGACTGACAATGACAAGGGAACAACTGCAGAAAATACTATATGGCATTCAGACAGCATATCCTTCTGGAAAGGCCTATCATTGCATGGAATAACATGGGCTTTGCTAAAGTCAGTAATAGATGTAAGCTGTTAACAAGAATTCAAGAGGGAGTTGGAGGTGTTTGGAGAAGCAAGTGGATATAGCCATGCAGTTGTAAGAGAGATAATAGAGCATAAGATACCTACCATACCTGGTCATTTGCTTTTTCTCAGTTGCCAGTGGCAAGGTTTTGATGGACCGTGTGTTTTTCTCAAGTCTATTATTATTTGTATGACTCTAAAAAATGCCCTCTGCTATCACAGCAGACACAGTAATAAAATGTAAGTAAATAATACTATTTATCCTGTAACTATCACTCATATTTACACATTCAATCACTTTTTTTCCCCTTCCCATTGCACTTCCCTCCTATTTACATCCGAAGGTTAAAACTCAGCACATGTGTGGACACATCTTTTTCAGCTCACACTGTCCCCATGCTGCCACCTGCACGATGCATGTTCATACAGACTCACAAATGTTCAAATATTGTCTTGTGATCTTTCTCTTATCTTCCCTATCTACTCAAGATGGTGTTGGAAATTACTGTGCAAGCCAAGGCCATTTCATCATTTGCTGCCTTTTACAGACAGAACCACTGTATGCTTTGTAGGTAGAGGGAGGCACATTTCACACTCCCATTCAGCCAAAGCAATTCTGCCAAAACTCATGAAATGCCATGTCCTCTCTGGGCCGGTTGCACCACCTTTGTCCTACCTGCACCATGACTGCGTTGAAGTCCTTTGACCAGATCTTTGAATGAACTTGTAGTGATTTGGTAAATCTTTTTAGCAGGAAGGTAGATTGAACTTCTTCACAGCTTAAGTAACTGGCCCAAACACCTCTTTCAAAACATAAATTGAAAGGAACATATTCATAACATCTTTGTCAAACAAACATGAAACACAAATAAATAGGCCCACAATAGTACTATAATGTTCAAAGCTTGATTTTATAGGATCAATGAGCAATGCAGTCTCAGCGCTGCAGAGGAGAGTCTGTATCCAGACCAAAATTGCGTGTAAGTCTCTGCATTTCTAGGAAATTTGTTCCTGATTTTATAGATGGGAAGACTCAGGGTCAGCGACACCAAGTGAATAATACAGAGTCAAACTGACTGCTTCAGACCATAGATGTAATATCGAGTGAAAGACAAAGGCTACAGACAAAACTAGAGGAACGGTAGCAGCATCAGGTACAAGACTTTTAAGCCTGGGATAACATCCCCGTCGAAGCCACCAACTCCACCAGCCTTTTGTACCATGGCACCTTCCCCTACCTAAAACACCTATTCCAGCTGTTCCTGGTGTCAGATATCCCTCACAGGCACAATGGAGAATTTTCTCCAACAAACATCTCTGTAACTTGTTATAGTTTGAAGCCCCACTGATTAATAGCAGGACTGGAAAAACACCTACACATTCACCTGGCTGAATGGACTAGATTTTTCTCAGAACAGGTGAGTGAGGCCTCTGGCTTGTTCCATGAATCATGCCCTAAATTCACCGCACAATTTCCCAACATGTGGAGCCCTTCGTCGTTAGCTTTCTAGCATGAACACAAATAGGCAAGAAGACAGGGAGGAGGGAAAAGAACCTTTCACACAGGTAGGGTTTTCTGAAATGATATTATGGAAAGATCAGCTGGAATTTGAAAAACAAGATGTTTTCCCTCAACCAATGTTGAAGAAATTAATTAAATGTACAAACATCTATTGTTGCATCAGAACTTTGAATTAAAGTGTTCCTTTAAGTAAGGTTTTCTGTAACAACAGAGACTATATTCTTCCCTTTAAGAACCTTGCTTAGAACAAAAAGCTTCCTCTAAGAGACTCAGATGATTTTCCCCATGAGGATATAAGGGTTTTTCATTTCTCCTTATCAGTAAAATAAATAAATAAAAGTTAATGTTAATTCTTTAACCCTCCCGTACTCAGTTAAAATGCAGAAAATCATCTTAAGTGTTGTCTTGTTCTTCTTTAGGGAAATTTATTTCCCTCTTTTAACCATTCTCTTAAAAAAAGATAGTTGTTTACTATGTAGGGCTGAGACGAAGCTCCGAACATGTTCAACAATGAAGGACCCTGCAGCCAACACTGCTTTTAAAGGTAGATTCTGGCACACATTGAGCCATCTTATGTCAGCCACAGAACATAAGGTCCTTTCCAAAAAAAATCCCCTTTCCCTTCATCTTTGCTTATTAGCGCTTTAGAGACTTAAATGAAAGTACTACTGTGCCTACAGCTACTCAGAGAAACAGACCCTTCTTCACATTGCCATCAAAACGAGGCCAACAACAGAAAAGAAATAAAATTTGTTCTTGAAAACAATGAGGCTACAGGTGTGAGAGAGGTCAGAGTCCAAAGACAGTGCGGTGCACAAGTGAAAATGGGGACAGAACTCAGCCTGAGTTCTTTATGGTAATGGTAGATGAGGACTGGCTTTAAATTCCGAGGCAGAATTTTGCAAAACTGAGGTCTGAAAAATAAAATCCAAACTCAATGTCTTTTTACTCATAAACTAGGTAAATGTGCTCTGATAAGCGCAAAGGTACCAATATAAAGCTCTGCAGGGCTAACTTAAGAGTCCGAGTTTTACCAGAATTGTCCATTAGGAAGTATGTTAAATAATCTTTTATTTTTCTTCTTCTCTGTTAGTTTATCATTAATGCTGCTGTGTTGTACTAGCACAGAGGGACATTCCCAGAATGTATGCTGCAATGTATGTGCTAGAATGTATGCAAGAGTACCCCACACTTCAGTTTCATCTTTATGTGAAAGCTTTTTTTTTTAAGAATATGAGTCCTACAGGAAGGAAAAGACAGAACTATGAGAAAACATTATTTAATCACTGCATACTTTTTTTTTCTGCCTAAATATACTATTGCTTCTAAGTGTTACATCCTTCTTTGGAAAGGATTTACACTAAAGCTAAAAGCACCTTACAGCACCCTGCAAATCTCCATAAATGACAACTGGTCGTGAGAGTTTTCATTCATTCCATGAAGGGGGACCTCCAGAGAAGGGCCAGAAAAGGTGGAGATCACTTTAAAATGCTTCTTGCTGTCGTTTCCAATACCCCGCCTAACTCAGCTGGGCCAAAATCCCTCTTGAAGGGAGTTGCAGTAGAAGGTTTTTGTGTATGTATGGAACCGTATCCAGCTGGGAGAGCAGTTAAATGCTTGCCCATCCCCTTAACTCTGGGCATGTAAATTCAAGACGAAGAGAGCTGTTTTGACGTTCTTGGCTGGAAACTGCTCTCCACACCTATACTTTAATGCGTCTACTGTACATGGTGGTTTGGCTGCTTCCTCTCCCTACCATCTGTTCTGATGGCACCCTGCCTGCTCACAAGTTGAATGATATATAGGTGCCAGGCAACAATGCGTTTTGATGGGCAGGCTGCACGACACTGCAATTGTCATCTCTCCTGCATGAAGCCTACTCTCTGTGCCAGCAATGAAACACTGGCACTTCATACCTCCATGCACTTGTTCACACCTGTTGACACTTACGTGCCAGAAAAAAAGAATACTTGAACAAGAGAGTTTACAGGCTTGCTTAACTCCCCAGTAGAAATTAGCGTTACCTGAGAGGTTATTCAGCCCCTGGCTCAGTCATCGTTCACAGCCTCAGGGTGACACTGCTTGGAATATTTCTGTATTGTCCAACTGTTTGAACAGTGCAAAGCACCTCTTTTACATGGGTCCATCTGGGCAAATAAGTGAGTCTATACAAATCTTGCATTTTCCTCATGGACCTTTCCACAAGGTCTTCCACGAGCACACCCAAGTCTGCAGCCATGCCATCATCAACCCTTCTTTCTGCATTCCCACAGGGAAGTTGCTCGTCACCCCAAGCCCCATCTATAGACCCATTTTCTTAAGAGTTAAGATCACTGGTGAGGTCTAATCACATTCAGCTCCATGAGTAAATCTTATTCTTGTGACCTCCAACACAGTAACAATTTATATTAATGGAAATGAGCGTCAAGAAAGGAGGTGAATGTAAAACCTCACAGGTGAGTTTAACTTGCTTTAAAAGGAGGTGCGTTGGAGTAGAGCCGTATTTCCAATCCCTATGTTGAGTGTATGCAGAAATTCAATGATGTTAGGAGGAAAATACTTTCCACACAATAAGTAAAGCAAAACAACCTATAATATTCTGAGGAAGGGAGGAAAAGACAGGGAATCTGAAATCCAGCAACATTTGCAGGGCCAGAGCATTCTGAACAGAGAATGACTTTAAACCTTAATCTTAATCCTTCCCTTAGCAGAACAGATAACTAAAATCAGATTTTTTTTGCATATCTCTGTAGTTAAGAAAAAAGCTTTTATTGAGAAGGTGGGGCTATGAAAGGGGCTTTGGTGATAAAGCATCAAGCAGAGGAGGCTGAGGAAGGAAGTGCAGGGGAGATGCTAGCAGCAGCACTCAGGAGATGACTGTGGCCTCCAGATACCTTTAGCAAAGACCAGTAGAAAGCAGGAAAATCAGCAGAGGTGTTTCCCAATTACAAAACTTCTGGGGAATTGCCCAGAAAAAAATGAAAATTACTTCAAAATACTTTTCTCTCTTCCTAAAAAAAAGAGCTAGCAGCTTCTGTTTCCGCGAACAAGGCTCTTGAAGGCTAACCACCCAAGTCTTGCCTACCTTGCATGCATACTTAGCAGGAAATAAGAGAGATGCAATCACATGAGTTACTGCATATTTGCAGCCAGCCGTTACCAGGTATCTGCTATTTCATTTCTATGAAATATCTTAACTATGTAAATAACTCAAGTAATAATTGTAAATAGATGACAGTGCTAAGGGAGGTGGGGGCAGGAGCCATAACTGCGCAGCTGCTATGGCTGTGAAAATTCAACCTTAAGCAGCCTAAACATTCATTTTACAGTGTACACCACTGATTACTTAATTACATCTAAAATATAAGTCAGACACACTAAAAACCCCAGGGAGTAAATTACAAACATCTATGAAGCAATGTGCAGGCATACACTCTACTTTGACTTTAAAAAATTATTGTTTTCCAATGGTTCTGAAGGATTTTTCTATTTCTGTTCTGCAAAACATCATTATGTTACAAAGAGGTAAATATTTCTAAGTAATATTAGATGTGCGTGGGAGCATCCATCTTCAGCCTTTCACTGTGGACTCTCACTAAAGGTTCTTATCTTTATGTATATTTGAACAAGAAGATCTACATATGCTTGATCTCGGTATGAACCTCTGTATGACCTGATTTTGTTGCCATGGCCACCAATTAGACCAGCCTTGTTGCCTGCAGAACAACAGTCAAAGCATCTCTATTAAGTTCTGAAAAAGAATGTCATATTTTATCAGCACACTACCACAGCTTAGCCTTGCTGTGGTGTTTGTTTCTTCCATTAGCTCGATATTTAAGCATTTGGCTTAAAAGAAAAGTGAAGGTGTTGGGGGAGAAAGCAATGGCTATATCACTAGCCTGTAGCTAGTGTTTTTTTTGCCTTTTTTGTTTTTTTTTTTTTCTTTTTATGCCTTTTTTAATTATGCCTTTTATTTTCCAGGTTTTCTCCTCCAGGAATAGAGAACAGAGACAAAGACCGTACCAGCAGCTTCGTTTCATGCGGACATTAACATTAGCATAAAGCCATTATTTCAGTTGTGCATTTTGAGAATCCCATCAACATATTCCCAAATGTAGATTTTTTTAAAACATTCACCCCTCCAGTTTGTGACAAAACATTAGAGAATTGCCTCAGACACTCACTTGGCAAACAGTATTTGTTAAACTACCTTTGCCCAGCAGTAGGTGTGTGTAAAGTTATTGAATACTGTTACGTGTGCAAAAAGGCAGATCAATGCCATCAATATTATATTTTGCTAATGCCTAGCTGAAAAAAAATCCAAAGTACTCAATTTACATCAAAACAAATAAAGGTTTGAGGAAAGCAGAATTCTACAAGCAAATCTTTTATTTCTCTGGTCTCCTGTTTAGAAAATAATTTTCTTAGCATTGTTTCCATAAAAGCTTTCAAATACCCTAAAATAATGCAGAGAAATTGGCTTTTATTTTGAACAGGATTTCTCAATATGTACTGTATCTCTTGGCATACCTATTATATTAACTCAAGCCTTAATGATACAATGGTTAAAAACAGAGTACAGATGTATATAAATGAAAAATGTAATAGATTTCCCTCTTAATGTAATAGAGTTGGCATGAGGTATTGGAAACAGGAGTGAAAGCAGTCACTCAAGCATTGTGTTTGCGTGTTATTTAAATACAAGTGGTTGAGGTATAAGTACCTCTAAGTACACCTGAAAGAGATGGTGCCTTGTAATCATTGTTTCAGCAATTGACAGTTGTTTACACAACAGCAGCACATTCTCTACTGATTTGAATAATAAACATGTTTAAACACCAGCTGGATAATAGAAGGATAATTGAAACATAGTTTAAAGCTCTGATTTACAGGCATTGTGGCAACACTTTTATTTGTGGTACAATGCTATACTTCTGTGCAGTCTCTTGAAAAAAATAAATAGGCATTGTTTCAGATGAGCTTGGGATATATTTAACTCGATTAATCTATCAAGAGTTTGGGTGCCTACACAGACAGACAAACTGATGGAACAAGAAGAGACCATGAAAACTTCAACAAGGTTTTTGCTGGTGACTCCACGCTGCCTGTGTTGCTTAGTTTCAATATATATTGATTGGGCCCTCACCTGACGGGTGCATTTCCCAGGAAAGAGCTGCTGTGATTTTGAAATTTATAAAGCCCAAAGGCCCCAAGAGCATGAAGAGCTGAATAATAAAACTACTGCCTAAATCAGTGCTAAAAGAGGTAGACGAAGAATCTTTAGAAGACTTCAGCAGTGTGTTCACCCCTGCTTTTAAGTCTTAATTCTTTACAATGTGTGAATTAGGTGTCAGGTATGGACAAGAACATGGATTGATTCAATTCACAGCTGCTGGACTTGATTATGATTTGGATATACATTATGATGGGTAAGACAGCTTGTGTCAACTTTTATGAAAGACACTGAAATTTTCATTGGGAATTCTGGTCATGGTTCTTATAAATCTTATAATTTTCTTTTCTTTTTTTTTTTTTTTAATGTCAGACAGAATTGCTCACTCACTTCCAAGAGCAATTGGAGGGAATTATTTAATTCATATTAAAAATTCTGGCGATCTATGTTGGTAGTAACTGTAACTTAGCACCATCAAATGTGTCAATGAAATTCAAATGGGGGTTGACCCAAATTTACCCAAACTGTAAGCCTTTGCACCTGCCCAGCAGAGATTTACTAGAGATTAACTAAACTCATCCTCTTGGGGCACAGTGAGGCCTGGCACAGCTCCCAGCTCAATCTGGCTGGGAATGATCCATCCCAACAGAGACTCGAAGCACGCAACAGTTTGGAGAGCACAGGGATGAAGATCACTTTCCCTTGCGCTCACCTAGCAAGTGATGGGCATTAAAATTGTGGTCTTGTCCTTCACCCCTCCAGTGCTGTGAAATAGTTCTCCTTCCGGTGCCCAGACATCAGAGAATGAATTCCCACTGAATTCTGCAGAGAAAGAAGGTGTAAATAGCACTGGAACACACTGCTCCTGTGCAGAGGGGGAGAAGCACGGAGCATCCTGGCATTCGTCATCCTGCAGCGGTAAGAGCCCACAAACCCCTCAAGATGCAGAAGACAGGAAGGTGCCATGCTACCAAGTGATGGTATTTCACATTACTCATCCTTTTTTTAAAAAAATGGGAAAAATGTTATGAATTAAAGTTATGATCAGTCTTGCTTGTGGTTGTTTTGATTGCTTGAATTTACATTGCAAATACCGTTTTAGAATTGGTGTTTTTTTATCCTTTCTAATTGTCTTAAGACAGTGTCTGTCCAAAGCCAATATTTGAGAGATGGCCTATTGTTTTCCTTACTACCTCTCTGTTGATTTTACCTAGTTACTGATTGAAAAGCCGGGGCAGGGAGGAGAACACCAGGCTCATGTGTTCGTGCCGACCCATGTTGCTAAGCAGATGCTGCTGCCTTTCATTCCAGATGGAGTTTGTTCAGGGCATGTGACTTCATTCCTAGATATACCAATTTGTACTTCTTAGGAACTCTCAGAAAGCTCAAAATACTGAGGTCCAGCAGTGTTTTGGGCCTGGAGCAAATCCAATAAGACTGTATCCCAATCTATGCCAGTTTAGCAACATTAAAAGTTCGAAAAGGTGAGATTCAAAGCATGATAATAATATACTGAAAAAAGATACTTCATGACAAAACCTGAAACTTAGAACAGTAAGAATTTTTTTGTTAATGACATTGATGTGCCCACAACTGATCATTTATTGCTATAAAAAGTAAAAGTACAAAAGTGACAAATATTCTTGCTGCTGGAACCATCCCTAAAGGTGCTAGAAACAGTTTACTGTCATGATTTAGAGAGGTACTGAGACCGGAGCTCACAACTTTATGCCAGCTGCACTGCTAGTAGAGAAAAGAGGGTACCTACAAACACTATCTTCTCTTTTCTTAATGCGTTTAGATATTAGCCAAACATGTCTCAGTTCTGGCTGCTACTCTGAGATTTGGTGACGAGCAGTGAATTCCGGCAGGGGAAAAGCTTGTGCAAGCATACTTGCACTCCCACATACTTGACTTAGTCAATTTGAAGAGAGTAGAATCCAGATGTAAAATATTTAAGAGAACAGGGCACACCTATACACAGCTTCCTGTTAATAAAAATGTAAACTATGGCTACAACTGGAGACTACATTACACTGGGAATAGTGTCTTTTACAGTGTTACTAACTACCATGAAAGCTATACATTTTTACTTCTGGAAAAAAAGAATAATCGCAATAGGAAAGACACATCACCAAATGACGGATGGATGCTCTGAGATAGTCTTGGAGGCGACATAAAAGAAGAAAAGCACCATATACACAGATATAGGAAGAGGCACAATAGCGAAGTCTGGATCAGACTTAGGGAGGCCTTTACCTAAGGAACTAACAAACAGAAGCTGCATTTGATAACAACATACAGCTGGATAAGATGCATGGAAAAAATCACCATGAGCTTCCACAAGATACGATGGGCAGACAATGGAGAGTTGTATCTGCGGTAGATTGTTAAGCAGTTTTATAAGCTGTGTGTGTGTTATGGTTTCTGGGACAGATTCTGGCCCCTTTGTGCTGGATCTCAGGAGTGCCCTATAAAAGCTGGGGGATTTTCCTCAAAAAAAGGAGCATTGCCAGGTGGCTGAGTGCCAGAATGACTCACTCTACACTACCCGTTCCCTACAGGAAGACAGAAGTTCCTGAATAGGAAAGGCCGAGGCAGGAGTGCACTGAAATCCAAATGTCCTGGACCCACAGGACAGGTCTCTGCTTATAAACCCTAGTTTGGATTTTGCTTTTCAAGTGCCTAATCAACCAGGGCTCATCCCTTACCTTACCCCCACTGGTAGATCATCACTATATTCCTAGACCTATGGGCACAAAGGAAAATAAAGCATAGGCCGTGAAGGAAACCAGACTAATTCATTCTAACATGAACAGAAAAATAATTTCAATAATTTTCTGTGAAAGGGGCAGAATGATAAAATTCACCTTAGTCTAATGAACAGTGAAAACTAGAGGAAAGCCTTTTTCTACAGTAAGTAGTTTAACAAAGAAAACTTTTGATGATGCGCCTATATTCTCTGCACTGGTGTTCTATTGACCAACAAATTAATTCTTGATAATGTTGTGGTCTGAATATATTTGCATGTCTTCTCTAGGCATGTAAAAGTAGTCTATCATTAAACTGAGAGACTTCTACAACAGGATGTTGTAGAGAGTCAAAAGCACAAAAGTGCAAGAAGACCTTAAATTAATTGCAGGTTGCTAATCCCAGGATCATTCAAGGGGACTATTAAACTGTATGGTTTTAGATGCAGTCTCCAGCCCTGGAAATCTCTAAACCACTTTTTGCCAGAAGCTGGGTAACAGTGGATGGCCGCTGTGTGTACATATACATAAATATGGATATGGAAAAATTGGCCAGGCCAAGACTTCCCAAATGTATGTGACTTGCACAGCAGACATTTCACTGGCACTATTGGCTATTACTGTAGTCAAAGCACCAGGCTAGAGGGATCTTCGATCTGACTCAGTATAGCAGTTGCTATGTTTTAATATCAGCCCATCTGTCTTTCTTATACTGACTATTCCTCAGATGTTTACTAATTTAGAGGGAATCATCATGCTGTGAATGACTAGGAAAGAAGAACCTCACTACCATTTGATGTTCTCCAACAAATCCATGATGTTATTTTAAATAAATTTTGCCAGACAAACACTTTGACTCAAAACATCTTGTTTTTAAGAGTGTCTCAAGAGATATTAGGAACAGAGGGAAAATGACATTTCTTTATCAGCTATAATACACATAATGTGACATTCAAACGCAACAAGTGCTACTCAATAGCTTGTAAGTCACAGAAGAACACTTATCCTTTTTGTAAAAAAAAAATTAAAAAGGGAGATGGAGAATCCTCAACAGAAAGATCCACTTTGACTTTAAAAAGGTAAGCAGCATTAGAAATTTAAAAGCACAAAGCCAATCTATTAAGATTCTGAACAAACAGTAAGCCTAGCTAGCAAGAAGTGTTCCTGTTAATGTATGGTTAGTTATGTCAAGGACAGTAAATGAAACTGCCTTTCATATGCCAAATTGATCTGTCTAAACTGGGGCAAGCCGTGCCACCAAAAATGCATTTTCATTGTGTGTTGTGGAAGATCAAATGTTAACAAATACAGAAGAACAATTAATAAACAATAACTTCCCACTCTGCCAGTAGCTGTTTAACTTGCGCATACTGTTTATATATTATTCAGCTCAGATGGATGCTCTAGTAAACAAATTCTAAATGTAAAGCTACGGATCTCCAGAGAAGCCAAGCAAAAAGAGATTTGTAGTTTTTAAGAAATGCTTGGTTTCAAAAATTATTCCCACACAATTGCTATAAAGCAATTGCAACTACTCAGTGAAACTGCGCTCCTATCATCTGCAAATGAAAGCCAGGCAGTCAAATTGGACGGAGGAATAAGGCACATAATTTAACATGAGCATAAATAATTGGATGAAATGGTGGATTCATCTTTTGGATCCTTCAAATGAAAACAAGATGACTTTCTGGCTGATGTGCTCTAGCCAAGCAAAAACTCGTGTAGATCCATAAAGAAGTAACTTGATGAAATTAAATGGTTTCCTCTGACATTACAATGCATTGTTTTAGGTCAGCATCCAATAAAGTATTCAGGAATTTACTCACAGAGCTATGGCTATATTTGCACTACAGAGGATGTCCCAAAGGATATCTGTCTTTCTTGAGCTGGCCACCTGGGCATTTCTGTTTAAAGCTGTTTGGGATTTAGGAAAGTCATAACCCAGCAGGCAAGTCCCTGGAGAAGCTAGGTATATTACAAACAGTCATGACTCACTCATGCTGGTGATGGCACCTACTTCTTGCCAGATAATCTGGCTCTCACAGGCTTTATCTAAGTGTGAAGTCAGACACTAGGCTTCACTTTAGCCTAAGGCTTTTGAAGCCCAAATCCCATGAGAGTGCCTAGACCATGAAGTTATAGAAAACTTGGTAATTGCTGTGTGGACAGGGATGGAAGAATCATAGGTCCAGAAAAATCTGGTCCTAGTCTAGTGGTTAAACTATTCAGCTTGGAGAGGAATGACTCATCGTTCCCTTCTGAACAGTTTTTGATCAGTTTCTGAACAGCTCAATGATCAGCTATTGCAAGGCAGTCCTGTCCCACAGGAGTGACTTTACCTCTGCACTACAAATCTGACTCCGTCCATCTTCAGGTTCTGTCTGCCTGACAGCCTCGTTTTGACAAGAGGCAAGGGAAATGCCGCTTACTCTGAAAAACCTTGCAGCTGGTGCTTTGTGTGTTCTCCTGGGATGTGAAAAAAAAATGTAACCACCATCCCAAAGCCTGCTGGGTAGGAGTAGGATCAACTTCCTATCTCCCGCTTTGTGTGCAAGTGCCACCATCATTTAATTTTTTTTTTTGAGAAAGTGGTACTTCTTCTCCTTCTTCTCTCCCCTCAGAAAAAAAAATCTAAGATTTAATAATTTATATTTAAATATTTATATGTTTTCTTAATTTCTTGATTACAGAGGCCTGTGGTCCTGAGTTTGGTAGCTAGATAAGTTCAGCACTGCAGAAGAAGTATGTCTTCAGCAACCTCTCTTGGCTTGCAGAGGTTTCTATATACATCCTATATATACTGAGAAAGGTGCCGAGCTCAGCTCTGTGGGCACCATCCCTGAGACCAACTGCTCAGCGTTTTCAGTCTGTGGTACAGATCATCTCCTCTTTCTTCAGAGAGAGCTCTAGTCTTGAATGAAGTCATTCAGTTGCCTCATGGGCAGAAATTCAGTCTGTTTGCATGGCCAACGCCTCAAGATCATCCTTTATTATATTTCGTGTCTTCACCGCCTCATTTTGGCTCTTATCAGTAAGAATTGTCCACAGCTTCCAACAAAAGATATGATTTTCCCACAGTTGGATGATTTATGGCCTTGCAAGAGAGCCCTCGTGCCATGGCACCAGCTGACTGAAAACAAAATGTACGCCAGGTCAGGAGTGATATATTCTTAGCAAATATACCGAGAGTCCACGAGACCATACAAACCCTAATGCATACATTTAAGTGCTCTGCCAGGTTACAGCCTTAATTACATATTTCATAAGTACAAAAGAGTTCATTTAAAATATGGTTCAGAATGGAAATGTTAAGTATGCATTTTCTTTGCCCATAGCAAAATGCATACACTCTGCGGAAGGCTGCTTAAATGAATAGTGGAGGAAAAGCATACAATGTCTACTGTAACCACCTACCCAAAGGTTAAACACAACAGAAACAGGCTTAACACAGACTGATTAACATGCAGATTCAGACCCAGAGTAGTGTTAATTGTCAGAACTCCTGTGAATTCCACAGGCTCGTTCTCGTCTGCATCAGACAAGGATGTCATCCACAAGAGAAGATATTTTCCCATGTGCTTCAGACACCGGCATTTTTTGCTAAAATGGAGATGTCTAAAACGAATATCATGAAACAATAAATTAGCTTTGCATTCTTGTCATTTCTGAGATAATGTATCTGATGATCTGCTGAGAAAATAGAAGTGGAATGTTACTACTCCTGGCAATCATTCATCTATCAAACCAGAACTTACTTTCCAGGAGCCAATTCTCAGTCTTCTTAACATAGTCTCTTCTAGTTTACACCAATAAGGGAGACCTGGATTGCAAAAAAAAAAAAAATCTGGAGAATTACTATTATCTTCAGTGTTGTAACAAGCAGCAAACTGTGGCACCTTGCAGATGGCCACCCGAGGCTGCAAGATGCCTACAGAGCACCTAGAGCACAAGGCAAAAAAATGCAAAAAAAGCATATTGCAGCCTTGTGCTATCACACTCTAGCACTGAGGTTCTGCCTGAGAAAGCTAGGGAGTGACAGACATCCAAGTGATTGCTATTAGTGTTGGTGTAACTTCACATAGATGTTCCTGATCAAGATGCACAGTGGGAGTATCAGTGCTGGGGAGCATTGTTTCTTTGTGAAGTAAAAGTAAAAGGAGAGCATGGATGAACTGAACTGACAAAACAAAACTGAAAATGTATTTTTTTGGTCAATCCTAAAACTTAGGTTCAGTTTCAGTCAAGACACTTAAAATAAATCTATTGGGATATTTTTATTGTTTTCCTTTACTTAGATCAAATTTGAATTGAGCCTTTTTCTTAAAAAAAAAGAAGAAATTACATTTAAAATAAGAAATTGAAATTTTCCCGTTATTTCTCAGAGTAAATTCTGTTTAACTGCCAAATTTTAAGCCAGCTTATTGCTACATTTAAAGTTGCATTTTCCAGTAAAATTATTAATGATATGAAATATTTTTCCTAGCATCACTTCATGGCACTTTGCAGAGCAAGAGGAGGCCTAGGCCTCTCATGAAGTATCTGGCAGACAAAATGAGAAGAGAAACACCAAGAAAGAAACCGCTGTTTTGGTTTCTCCGAATATTATTTCATATTAAAAAGTGGGAGGAAAAAATATCCACACAGTAACACAAAAATGTCTACATTAACTTTACATAAATGCAAAATAGAATAAATATATTTTTATTATTAAAACTAGTTAGTGAGGACACTGCATGTGCCCTGTTTCTGTATTTCTACTCCTTTCTTGTTTTTTGCCACTAGACATCCTCACTTTTTTTCCCTGAGGAAGCACTGTTTGAACATCATTGGTTGTATGGCATTTATTAGCAAAAAGACAAATATCACTGTGGGGAATGGAGAAGGAAAAAAAACGTAAACCAGATAGTCATGCTTTGATAAAAGTCAGTAATTTTTCCATAAAATTAAACTTTTAAGTAAATATTTCCTTTAGAATGAAAGACTTCTTAGACTGAAAATTTCTTGTTAATGTGGAAAAAAAATTCATTTTGCCTAAGAGATGCTTAAATAGTCATAATCAATATACTGCGCCAAAATGTCATGAGCAATGATCTGCTGATCTCCATGCTCCTAGGGTTGTGTCATCTTTGTTTTTTGCAAAGAAGAACTTGAGGCACAGGAAGATTAACATCAGGGTTTTCAGAACTTCATGGTGATTTGCAGCATCTTGGGATTTTAATGCTCAACCCAAGACTCCTAAAAATATTATCTCAAGTTAGCTCTTCTCCCAAATATTCTTTCTACAGTCCCGCTGTGCAGTTCCATGAATGCTTCCTAGAAGGGCTCGCTGTGTCTGCAGTATCCCCTGAGGTCTGGAGCAGCCTTAAAACTTCTCTAAATTGCACCATGGTTTGAAGCAGTTTCTCATTAGACTAGGGAGGGCAAAAAGTGGAGTACACACATAGCTGCACTTTCATCCTGTTTGCGCAGGAGACCACACACTGTCTTGCAAAACAAAATGTCAAATAGGAGCTTTCCATTAGAAAATACATTTCTTAGAGTCAACATATCAAAATATGGTTTTATAATCACCTTGGCGTTGCTGTGTTGTTTAGCACTTTACATGCTGTTTTCACACATTCCTGTAATCAGTGCATTCTGTCAGTGTTATGAACAGAGCCAATCTGAGTGCCGTGCAACATTTTTAAAAGTCTTGCAAGGACGTAATACATTTTGCAAATATTTAGAAAAAGAATTAATGTAATATATGTAAAGATCTGCACACATTTGATAATCTTGAACCAATTTAATAAATCCTGTCCGGTTTTAATAAACAGTGGATTAGGGTTAGACTTATTACAAATAATAAATTAATAATGAAAATATTGAACATGTGGTGTATATGCAGTGCTTTTTTATCTTTTTTCTTTTTCTTTTTTTTTTCTTTTTTTGTAGAGATCAGGAAAACTCCTCAAGTCCTGTTACGGATTTTTAAAATTTCTTTGTTTTCCAGGAAATTATGCACACAACTCATACTGTTAGCAACATGACACCTTCTAACACACTGTGGTAGAAACACTTGTCTGCATACTCTTACAGAAACACTTTGTAGCATCCTGACTGTTTTGTAAGAACTTAAAACCAACCCAGTGATGATTTTGGTAAAGATTGGTGCATTTGATGTGTGTGTGTAAGGCGGGGGAGGGGAGCTGAATAAAGTGCAAATAAAAGCAAATTCTTTAATCTCTTGCTGTTTACATGTACAGCCACTTTTCAAGGACAACATACCTGACATTATTAATTCATAGTGAAACACAGCACATGCATAACCTTGTGCTGGGCACTTCCAACCTTTTCCATATCATTCAGCCTGGGGTAACCAAGTTTTCCAACCAAATGAAAAACTGGGAAAATTGTAATTGTATAAAAAAAAAAAAAAAAAAAAAAAAAAGCTTGTCACATTTCTCATAGAAATCTATCAGTTTCAAAAAAAATTTAATTATGAAAGGCTCTCTGCATCCCCAGTGACATGAATAATTGATATACAAGAGAACCATGGCATCACCAAAATGACTGAAATAAATGTGCTAGAGTAAAGATTTTTAATTTTTGAGCACATATTTTTGAAATCAGATTCATTTGAATCATTCTTTTGAAATCTGAATTCGTTCAATGCAGAAGATTTTGTTTTTAATCACAAATATCTGAGTGTCCTAGGACATCTCTACAGAGGACACTTGGATATGGGACTGTGTGACTTGGAAGTCCTTGAGAAATAGAAATAAGTGAGGATCCGTGTGAAAATCAAGGCTGTTTTAGGCAAAATGGAGTAGAAAGTGGTAACTGACGAGAAACTAAATACAAGTTAAGGAGCCAGATGGGATGAATTAAAATGGTTTCACTATAACAAGGCAAAATAAAGATCCAGTGGATTTTAGGATAAGATATCAAGGAGGCAGAACAGACCAAGAAGAGAGCTCTGGGAGACACCTGGCAATATGGGAAGATCTGGTGAAAAGAAAGAAAAGAAAGAAAAGAAAAGGCACAGTGAAATTATTCTATTGACATCTTAAGAAGCATTTATTGGCCTCTTTCATCCTAATAATCTATTTACTATAGCATATGAGATACCAGCGCTTCTCTAGAGACAGACAGGCTTTCTGCAGACAGGACAGAAACAGTAAGTTTCATGTCAGACCGGGAGACCTGCAGGGCAAAGTCCATGCTAGTCCTGCAATTTGATTTCCATGTTGCACTTTTTCAGATAATTTCCGTGTGTTTAAAAACTGAAGGCTTCTTCTCAAGATGCATCCTCTTCTGAAAATACCTATGGAGAGGAAGGTCTTATGCCTTGAGCAGTCACTTGATTGCATAAGACCTTCAAGAGGGAGCCAGTCATTGATTCAATTGCTTTCCACAGTGAGAGCTGTCGTACAGGTAGCGAGAGTGAGCTGGCAGTTTGTTGAAACTGAGAGTAACTGTGTATTATTAAATAATTATAGTAACCAAACTGAGGAAGTCACAGAAAAGCAGGATACATTCTTCCCTGGGGTTTTTATAGTAACTAAACAATTAAATGATATCATGCAGATAAAAGTTGGGTGGAACTAAATATTCATGTTAATTATGCAGAAAGATGGAGCAATATTGTTTCTGCCTATCTAGCTTTCCATTGGGTAATGTTCGTTCTTTTTTACGGTAGAACTACATATCTGAAACAATTCATTATGGGTCTTGGTTTGTGAAAGCTAAGAATTATTCTGAGGAATATAAAACAGAGTAAGTGGAGAAATGTCTATTAGAGAAATGTAGAGGAAGACTGTTACTGACTTGCAATTGCTGTAAATGAGCTCTTTATTACCTGAGATTTGAAAGCCCACCAACCATAGCATTTTAGCATAGGCAGAACCAACAAGGTTTATAAAAATCTTCCTTTGCCCTCCCTTACCAGTGATTTCTGCATTTCCTTTACTTTAGGTTTAGCACAGTCTTCCTTATTCTCAGCAAACTATTATGCCAACAGTGTTGTCTCAGGCATTTAAGTCTGCAATAAAATTATATTGATTTTAACAGACTCTAAGTAGATCTTTAGAACAGACTCTTTAAAATACCCTACAGTGCTATATCCCCGCTCATCCTCAGGTGTGAAACAGCAAGTGCACTACTTCAGCAGCAACTGATAATCAGAGTTTTGGTCTCACTATAAACACAGACTTTACATCAGTATAACAAAGTTTGCACTGTGCTTGTCCATATTATTATAGATCTCCGGGTAATAAAATCTCTCCTGGGTAAGTACTATCCATGGACAGACTGTTATTATCCATCAGTTACAACTCACTGTATGAGGCATCCGTTCCTCAGTCTCCTTAAAATACCTTGACCCTTTGCAAACATGAGTGAACTGGGAGGGTGCAACATCCTTTTGCTTGGCACCGGTAGGGTTAACCCTGTGATATACCTTGATCACCAGCAGGTATCAAACTTTGTCAGGAAAGGAGATATCTTCCAAACAGGAAGAGACACAACACAGCTAAGAACCCCTCATCAAATACAATAGAATATGAAAGTACAGCTCTGCTTTTTAGCTCTGGTATCCAATAATAAGTCAGAACCCCGAGGACATTGTCTTGTTCAGAGATATGAAATGTAAATGAACAGTAACATTGACAACTCAAGACCAAGTGCAGAACAGAAGACTTGAAAGCTACCTGGGAAGGTCTTGTGTGAACACATGGCTTGTTTTTGTCGGACAGAAACATATTCATTTATGTGAATAAGTTAGATGGGTAATTTTACTGATCACTGGAGTCCCGAGAATGTTTTAGTAGAGATAAAACCTTGAGATGGCAGCGTACAGAAATCATTTAACAGCAAAAGTCATCAGGAGCTCAGAAAAGCTAGCTCAATGCTAAAAGTTTCAGTGTACCACATAACATGGAAAAATTCACGTCCAAAGCTCAGCTGCAGAAAATTCCAGTATCTTTTCCTTCTCAAATATTTTTAAGATAAGAAAATCTAAGTTACATTTAGCTGTCTGTCACTAGCACCTGTCACAAATTCTCCAAGAAAGCCAGAGTAACACTGTTTCTGCCTATCTAATTCTCCTTTGTGTCATGATTTTGTACTTTTTAATAGTATATCTAAGTATCTAAGTATCTAAAAGAATTAAATATCAATCTTGGTCAGGAATTTTTCTCAGTAAACAGAGAAATCAGTTAAAAAGTCATGTAGATCCCTGATGGTCACTCAGCAAGACCCCATAGAGAAGCTCCACAGAAGACTAGGAGGAAGTCTTGACAGCACATGCCAGCCCCCAACGCATGCTTCACGAGGCCCAAGACATGGAGAGGGGCAGCCTCAACGCATGGAGGAGCAGGGAGTCAAAGACCCTGAGCTTGGACTTAGCATGTCCTGAAGGGGCCAATGGCAATTCCCCCTCCCAGCTGGAACATGTAGCGCAGGTGCAGACCGATTCCATGCTGAGGGAAGCACCAGTCTATCCCTTCTCCACCATGGGAGGAGACCACCGTGGAGGGAGCCATGGCATGCTCGGCAAGCTCCCCACAGCCATCAGGCCCGGAGTGAAGGTGGAGGGTGAATTTGACCTTCCTAAAGTAGGCTAGAGGACAGCTTCTGCCTCCAGAAGAAAACAAACTACGAGCAAAACTCATAGTGTGTTAACTCTACCCGATCCTCTACCTCTACCTCTACCTGATAAGGTAAAGGACATGGAAAATATAATTGTATTTCGCATGATTCCATCCCAAATATAACTATCTTCCCAGCAAGCCAGGGAAAAAGATATTTTATTAGAAACAGAGGCCAGGGTCATTCAAAATACATCATCTGAAACACGAAGAATACAAAAAAAAAAAAAAAAAAAAAAAAAACCAAAACTCTGGAGACCAAAGACTAATAAAAGATACAGCCAAATCCTTTGTGAACCAAAGACAGGAGCATGTAGGAACAATAGCTACAAAGATGGGGGAGGGATAATTGTTTGCTCTTAAATTACGAGAAAAATCTACTAGAAGCAGTGGCTGGGAGAAGGATGTCAAAGAGCGGTGAGCTAACAAACACATGGAAAAGAGATACTGAGAGTCCTTCCTGGACTGCAAGCGCTCTCTTCTTTTTTTTTTTTTTTTTCTGCAGCAGCTGGTACATTTCCTGCTTTCTTGTCCTTGCATGCATGTGCAGGAGCGTCTCTCAGGGCTTCTTTCTCAGCTAGAGGTAAATGGAAAGGTTCAAATAAAATATCTCTTTGCTGAATGTTGGAGGGACAAAAGAAAACACAAAGCGGTTTTATGGTACAGTGGACAATTCAGCAGGGTAAAGCACCTGGTATTTGGCACATCTAGTAGCTGTTGTGCATATGTCCTAGCACAAATACATGCATATTTCTTTATTCCATCAAAAAAAAATCTTGACGTTTTTTGCTTCTCTGACCCCCTCTACCTTCTTCCTATTCAAAGAGAGGGAAATCCTTTGCTGATATGCAGGCCTCAACTTGAAAGCCAGAGACCCTCTCAGATACCACTTACGTCCCCTAGGAGTGGCTTTCTGTTTTCCACTAATATTTTGTGATATGTAATTTCCCCCAAAAAAAAAGAAAAAAAAAAAAAAGAGAGAGATGATTGAGTTGTGAGAGGCTTTAACTCACACAGTTAAGCAGTGTTTGTCGGTGTTTGTCTAGTTCGCACCTGAAGCGTTCTGCTTGCCAGCTGACCGGACAAGTCAGCTATGTGAAGAACTTCAGGCTGGATTCACACAGAATCACAGAACGACAGAATGGTTGAGATTGGAAGGGATCTCTAGAGATCACCTAGTCCAACCTCCTGCTCCAGCAGGGACACCCAGAGCACATGGCACAGAGTGACATCCAGGCGGGTTTAGGAGATCTCCAGAGAAGGAGCCTCCACAGCCTCTCTGGGCAGCCTGTTCCAGGGCTCTGTCACCCTCACAGTGAAGTTCTTCCTCACATGGAGGTGGAACTTCCTGTGTTTCAGCTTATACCCGTTACCCCTTATCCTGTCACCAGCCACCACAGAGAAGAGCCTGGCCCCATCCTCCTTACATTCACCCCTCACAAAACCAATCACCAGAAGAGTCGTACTGATGCGACATGATGAATTGCAGTCTCTTGGCTGCACTGACCATGGAGAGAACCTGAACACTTGGCTGAGGTGCTCTGAATCATTGCGTGGCACCAAACACCTGCCTGCCTTATACTGCAGTGGGAAAGCTGGTTTCTAAATGGGGGCAGCCTGAATCTCACTCATTCAGTCCAGGAACTCTCCAAAATTATCTGTTCCTGGGTCTCTCCTAGGCCCTGATTCTCAGGAAAATCATCCCACTGCACATGCAATACATCTGAGCAATAGCATGTGTTCTGCACACAGAACGTGCCTGAGAGTCCCCAGAGAACTGCATGGGCAAAAGCACACACCGTTTAGCAGATACATCACTGCACACAAATGTATTTCATTGCTTTCCCAATAAGGCCTTTTGGATTTGTTAAAAAGTATTTGCAGAGAAAATGCAAGGAGCCCCTGGCATTAGGAGTCCTTGGAGAGAGCGCTCTGTACTGGCTAAAGGCTCTGCTGATCACAGTTGGAAGGACAGGCTGACTTTATCAGGAGGATCAAGGAGAAGAAGAGATGGAATATGGGAAAGGTTGGAGGAAGATTAAAAAAAAAATTATCCATCAAGGTCAGCTAACTGGAGAAGAGTCTCTGCTATGGGGTGGCTGAAAGCAGAATTAATCCAAGCCAAAATTTTACCCTTTGGAGCCTCCCACATAGCTTGTGTAGGATTTTTATATTGCCATAGAAAGGGGGGGGGGTCTGTTTTGGTACTGAATCATTCTGGGGCAGGTTTTACTCTCCATATGTTTGCATAAATCTACAGAGGGCAATGGAGTTACACCACTGTGTGTTGGTGTGAGATCAGAGGCAAGCTCAGTATCTCTCACCTTGTCTGACAGACTCTTTGACCCATTTCACTCTTTTTTTTTCTAACTCTGTCAGCGTTCCAAGGTCAAAGACCGTGCCCAAATCTAAAGCAGATCATAACTCGGATGCTGCATTTTAAAGGCATAGGCTCCCTTTTTAAATAATACATGATCAAAAATACACCTTCCTTTGTGGTAGCATTATTTCTACATCCAAATGATCTTGACTTGGGCTAGGGGGCACACATGTTTCCGGGAGGACGGATCCCATTTCCTTCACACCAGTTTCCGTGGCATCATCATCATCATCCGCTTATTTCTGCCCTTGATCACATCCTCTGAAAAGCTGGCAGATGTGAAACCTGAGCTACCCATGGGCCTCCACACATCCCATAGCAGTAGGTATCCAAAATGGTTCAGATCATCTCTAATTTCTCTGTGGATCGTATGTCTCCTTCAGAAAAAGGGTGGGGAACAGATGTGCAAAGCAGAGAGACAGAAAGGCTACAATAATCATATTTCTCCTTCACAAAGGAGAGGGGTAAATATGGGTATTGGGCTGGGGAGAGAGAAAAAGGCATTATAAACAGAAGAACTGCAGAAATTTAAAAGACAGGTCAGGTTGAATATGTTAACTATGTGCAAAAGTTTCCTAGCGAGAATATTTCCTTTTGGATGATTTAACAAATGTAAGCTGGATCAAGTCTTCATTATGCAAGAAATATGTTAGGTTTCTTCTGTGGCTATGAACAAATGGCTGGGAAAAGCTGGATATAGTCCCATCCTATAAACTGGAATCAGAAATAAATTGAAAGATTTATAAATTGGAGGTGCAATTCTTCAGCTCCATTGGTTTAAAGTTGGTGAAATGAATGACTAAAGCATTCGCTCACAGTGTTTTATGAAGCAGATCTAATGTGCAGGTTTTGTGACCTGCAGTGACTTTAACTTCTCAGTAAATCAAAAAGCTTAACAAATATTAAGATGGCAAAGATTACCTGTGTGTGCCAGATTTTATCTTTTATCCGTTATCATTTAGGAAATGAAAAGCTTGAGTCGGAAATCAGACAGCCAGTCACGTGGTGCCGGCGGTCTGGCAGCCCCACAAGACAAGAACCTGCAGGAGACACAGATACTACACATTCACTGATTAGTTTTCAGTCCTTAAGAAATGGCTCTTTTTATTGTTATTATTATTAGCAACCAATGGGCTTTAGAAGCGGAGCAATTCCTTTCTAAATTCCTCTGCAATGAGAATTCATCAACACCAGCTACAGGAAGCAACTGGGTGAACTGCTCAGCTCACTGTCAGGCTCAACCAGCTCCACACATACATGAGCTTTAGAGGTGTTGATATTTAGGGGTGCTGCAAACCAGCACCCAATGACCGTGCAGAAGCCAATGAAATCTCTTTTTTCAGCCTTGGATCAGAGAGGCAGGAAGCCTGCTGTCAGGTAAGAGGTTGACTAATCTCCTCACCGCCCGCTTCTCTCCTCCCTAGCCCCTCACCTCAGCTACCAAAAGTATTTGTGGGCACGCTTTCCTCTCCCACTTCATAGCTGTAACTGAGTATATATTAAAAAGCAATAAGGGAGAGGATGGAATAGGAAAGAGTTTCCTAAAATGAAGGTTGCTTTTTTTTCCCCCTTTCAAAATACAAGATCTCAATGAGAAAAAAAAAAAAAAACACTTTTTTATAATACTGGATCAACACTATAGCTGTTTAATAACAGGAAGATATTGTCTTAAAGCACAGAAAATAAAAATCAATTTTTCTTTTCACCTAATGTACAAAAAAGTAAGAAAGGTAAGAAAAACCTCTCATGTTGAAAAATAAATCTGGGTTTGCACTGCTATTCCCCATATAGCTGTCCCTCTGTCACAGTCTGAAAAGGGCCAGCAGCCAGAAGCTGACAAAGTCAAAGTGCACCATTGCCATCACCTCTCCTTGACTTGCGCTGTTTAGAAAAAAAGAAACTAAGCAACTCTGCAGCTGGGGTAAGTCAGTCTCATTCCGAACAGCTTAAGCAGAATAGTATCAGGCAACATTTGGCCCCAAATATAAGGAAAAAAAAAAGAAAAAAAAAAAAAGAAAAAAGAATGCAATGTCCCAAGTTAATTGCCAAGCAGTTTGCAAATAAATTAAGAGAAAAGCTTATATATTAACTACTAAAGGCCAACAATGAATGACAACAAAAAATCAGCCTAGAAGAGAATCAAATTTAAAAGAAACAAACTCTGGAAATACATGCATTAAGCAAATGGTTCTGTGATAGGTTTGTGAATATACATCTGTGATAAGGTTCTGTGAACATACATTTGTCCACCAGATCCATGTTAAACTTTCTGTGGAAACTCAGCATTATTGATTAAGATTCACCCTGAAAGTCGAGGCCACCTCCTGTGGAAAAGTTGCAAATGCATCCTGTCTCCAGGATTGTGCAGACAGGGATCTACCATAAAATCCTTCAATAATATATAACAGATAAGTTATATTTAATGTAATTAGCTAATTGTTAACATATCTATACAATGCATTTTTAAACTTTGAGACTGAACATTAAGGGAAGTTGCTGTGAGCTGATGTTATTGTATTGCATAGCGAACAGAATAAACTGGGTCAACAACCACCAAAAGGCTAGAAGTCAGCTATGCAGTCTGCTCCGGGCAAGGGGTTTTGCACATCTCTTCTACCAAAAGCAGACTGCATCTCAGCAAGTCAGGTTTCCCACCCTGCTCTTCCCGACTTTGGGAAGTAAGTTATTCCACGACTCCTCAGGATGTGCGGTCTCTCCTGCTCCGTGCCTCTGGCCTATGGAAGACATACAAGAATGGAGGCAACTTTCTTCGCTGACCCATTTCCTTATCACTCCTGCCCTGATTGCCTTGCCCTTCCCACCAAGATCGGGGCATCTACATCAAACTGAGCCAGACAAAAAGAACTACAGACCACAGTCTTGCTTCCGTTACCAGTCCTGTACTCTGGGGAGAGCATAGAAAATTAAAGGGAAAAGAAGGAAAAAAAAAAAACCCAATGTGCACAATGCACTTTCAGGTCTCACTGTCATTGTCACCTTGCTCCATGGCCTGGGATTGCAAGTAAAGGTAGGCTTGCTGTTAAGATACCAGTGTTACTTCGTGAAGAGAGCAGGGTGGAGTGAAATGCCTTGGTGGCTAAAGGTGGGACTTAAAGAGGTTCTTCAAGAAGCAAAATTGTTGATCAGAGCCTTTATCTTCAGAGCCTTTATCTGAAACTCCCCTCAGGAGGGTTTGTCATATTGCTCTGCCTTACTCCTCTTTGCAGTGTGAGAAGCATGAGTTTAAAATGGTGTTTGCTAACCGCCTGTTGACATTGTAGTCCAGTGGACGAGCCATCACTGGGCAAAATCAGGAGCAAAAACAGAATGCCGCAGCAGAGATTCTGCAGAAACGGAGGAGAAGAAAATACCTTAATGGACAAAAGCAGGAAGCTTCCCTCTCCCTGTGGAGAGGTCTTTGTAAAGTCTATGAAGAGTTTTACACAAACTACATGCAGTGACGCTACATTCCTGCCAGCTGTAGTATGAGTCACTTTAATTATGAAAGTTCTGCTATTAAATGGACTTTAATATCTAAATGCATTGCTATTTCTTCAGCTCTTATTATGATTTAATTTACCTATTCATTTTTCTCTCCTTTGAGTTCTTAATAAAATGAATAGCTGGCATCTTCCAGGCCTGCTCACTTTTGTATTCTTGCCAGTAGAATAACATCACAGCATTTTGCAGTAATGCTGTTTGGGGCATTAAAGATAGAAAATGTCAAGTACCTTTTATAGACAATTTTAATATTTGTTTTACTCTCCATTGTTTCTAATATCCCCTGAGAACCTTGAAAATAACATTATTTCCTTAACAAGTTTGGCCTTTCTTCCTTCTATTTAGCAAGTCATTTTCTCAGGGCCTTATTATCGCTGTTAAGGAGTATAAGCAACTGTTACAAAATGTTGCTGCTCATATTTCTAGGCTGCCAAAAAGAATCTAGAAATAAATAAGCATATCTTCTGCTTTCTTCCTTATCGGCAGACACCCTGCAAAAAAGAGCAACCTAGAAAATTTCCCCAGAATCCATGTTGGTTTTCCCTTAATACTTTGATTCTACAGCTATGAAAATGGGTCTATGATGATAATCCTGTCCCACCTCATTAAAACTTAAAATAAGAGTCATATCATTTCTTGGAAAGTCCTATGGAAACCTCTTAAATTTCTAGAAATGCTTCACCCTGAGTAGATTAACTCAGGAGTGAGATTCCAGTGTATGATGTGGAAATCAGGAAATACTCAGAGACGTAATTAAAGTTCACCTGTTGCAGAACGGTGTAAGGATCGGGGGCGTGGATTCTGTGTGAACAACCAAGACCTTAGATTTTAGTTACTTAGGCTCTTAGCATAAGTTAGGCCCTAGGCTCTTAGCATAAGTAACTTAGGCTCTTAGC